>CM059314.1:4880000-4910000 GCA_030340665.1 Neosalanx taihuensis
CTAGAACCAGAGCTACTGTAGGAACACGTCTAGAACCAGAGCTACTGTAGAAACACGTCTAGAACCAGAGCTACTGTAGGAACACGTCTAGAACCAGAGCTACTGTAGGAACACGTCTAGAACCAGAGCTGCTGTAGGAACACGTCTAGAACCAGAGCTACTGTAGGAACACGTCTAGAACCAGAGCTACTGTAGGAACACGTCTAGAACCAGAGCTACTGTAGGAACACGTCTAGAACCAGAGCTGCTGTAGGAACACGTCTAGAACCAGAGCTACTGTAGGAACACGTCTAGAACCAGAGCTGCTGTAGGAACACGTCTAGAACCAGGGCTATTTTAGGAACATGAACTGAACCTCAAAGCTGCTTTAAGAACATAGAACATGTACAGAACATCAAGTGTTCCCAAACAACTCTCAAAACAACCCAGTTTGAAATGCAATCGAGCGCACACACAATCAAACACACACAATTGCACAAACAATAGCGCACGCACACAACAATCATGTTTAATCCCATACACACACACACAATCACACACATGGGGATAGAACATCCTCCCCATCACTGTCAGACAGACAGAGTGTGGCCCGATAGACAAGGTCTAGACAATTTCACACTGCATTAGCTAGCATCTGCTCTTTACTGTGTGCGGACAGACAACAATACAAGTGCGCATTTGAAGAAGCGTGTTGGGACCAAATTTGTGTTTGAAGGTGGTGCGTGTGCGCGCGCTCCGTCAAAGTGTCAATCTTCCCCCGATCGCGTAGACCTGCTGTTCACTGCTGCTTTCTGCTCAGGATATAAACACAGACCCAAACGAACCGGTTTGCATAAACACACATTCATACACACATTCATCCACGGACACACTCAAATAAACACGCACACACACTTGGAAGAAAGCCTCATCTGTGTGAAGCCTCAATCTTATCACTTCTGCAGTTCAACTTGAATTAATTGCAACAGCTTATCCTAATCTCTCGACGACCTCAAGGGGCCTCGCGCACACAAACAAGCCAAAAAACACACACATCTACCCCCGCAAACGCACACTCCGAATTCCTTGTTTATCAATTAGTGTGTACGTGTGTGCACTTCAGTCCTCTCTCCAAAGATCCGAGGAGGGCGTCCAATCAGGTGCCCTCCGCCCGCCGTGACATCCTGACGGCGTCCAATCAGGTGCCCTCAACCCGCCGCGACCCTCCTGAGGGCGTCCAATCAGGCGCTCTCAACCCATGACATCTTAATTTCAGGGGCCCAATCAAGAGGATGGATATACAAACACTTAACAATGACAAATACGCCATACTGAAAAGTTGCGGTCTGCGTGTGTTTGCGTGCGTGTAAAACTCTGAGGTAACGAAAAGTCGTATTTGTGTGTGTGTGTGTGTGTGTGTGTGTGTCACCTGCGTCTCTTCGGGAAGAATCTCAGTCAGTTATCTAACATAGTGCTTTTCTCTTCAGCGTTTCTATGCTAAGCAGCTGTTATTGAAGTGGCCTCTGTTGAGGAAGGCTAACCTAGTTGGTTGTCATGATGCATATAAAATGTCCCAGGGACCAGGTAAGTGACCGGGAGTTGGAGAAAATGGAGAAAGAGAAAGGCAGAAAGAGAGAGGGGGGGGGGGGGCGGGGGAGGGAGGGAGAGAGAGGGAGAGAGCGAGGGAGAGAGCGAGCGAGGGAGCAGAGAGAGAAAGAGACACGGAGAGAGAGAGGGAGAGAGCGAGGGAGAGAGCGAGCGAGGGAGCAGAGAGAGAAAGAGAGACGGAGAGAGAGAGAGAGGGAGAGAGCGTTTCTCCAGGCAGAGATTACTATGTCATTATATTTATTTGATCACACTTAATACTGGGTTATCAGAGGGATATAAGAGGTGGATACACACACACACACACACACACACACAGGATCACCATTCAAGCAGCGGAGGAACATAATTACCCACAATCCTTCACTCTAGTAGCATTTCTGATCGGGCACTTGAAAAGATGACTTTGCTGATCCCAGAGCAGAAGTCACAACCGAGTTAACAACAGGGTCCTCTGGCTGCGTGTGTGTGTGTGTGTCTGTTTGTGTGTGTGTGTGAAATGGATGTTTTAAGTGTGTGATTGTGTGTGTAGCATGTAGGATTATAGTGTGTGTATATGTGAGTGAGTGAGTGAGTGAGTGAGTGAGTGAGTGTGTGTGTGTGAGTGAGTGAGTGTGTGTGTGTGTGTGTGTGTGTGTGTGTGTGTGTGTGTGTGTGTGTGTGTGTGTGTGTGTGTGTGTGTGTGTGTGTGTGTGTGTGTGTGTGTGTGTGTGTAGAAACAGTGGTGGCAGTTGGGCCTGATGTCCACCAAGCAAACATGTCACTGATAACAGAGACCAATTAAAGTGTGTAGGAGTGTGTGTGTACCTGTGTGTGTGTGTGTGAGAGAGAATGTGTGTGTCAGTCATCGTTACCCATCTGCATGCTGATTTGGACGCCTGGCGCACTCAAATATTGACTTCCTTACCCTTTTACTTCTCCGAACCAATCAAATCTGACTTCCTGTGACAACCAGCCAATAGACTGTCAGATATTATACGGAGGATTTGAGTCGGGCTCCAAGAGATAAAAGCTTTGAAAAACAAACATCTGCCAAAACGGCACCTGTCGATGGCTCCTCAAAACGAGGGACCACAGAGTAAAATGCAGATATGGATTTGAAGGGAAGACGTGAGGTAAAAGGGAGTCAGATGGCTAAGCGGGTTAAGGCGTTGGCCTCGTGAGCGGAAGGTTGTAAGTTCGAACCCCAGCTGTGGCTACGTGACGTTGTGTCCTTGGGCAAGGCGCTTCACCCTACTTGCCTCAGGGGGGAATGTCCCTGTACTCGCTGTAAGTAGCTTTGGATAAAACTGTCTGCTAAATGAATAATTGTAATAATTGTAAAACAGCGGCAAGTTAAAGGAACAATTTTGCGTCACTGTGAGGTCTTTAACTAGTCTGGTTACCATGGGTTTCTGGTCATAGTTGACCAGTGTGTGTCTTACTTATAACGGACACCCCTGCAACCAATCGGAATGGAGTATTCACCCAGACCATGGTATTGGATGAATGCTGTTTTTCTCTATTCTATTGTTCTTACTATAACTTGACTTTCAAGATGAAATGTCTGTTCTTGGTCTATAAATAAATAAATGTCCCCCTAAAAATGTGACATATACTTCGGCATGGTGCTTAGTAATTAGCAGGTCCTCATTACCTGAAGGTGAGGTGGTTGACTTTGAACTGAGTCTCGATGACCCCGGTGGTCCGAAGCCGAACCCTCAGCACGTCCGTCTCCGTGGGAACGAAGCCAGGGGAGATGATGCGAGCCATGTTGTCAAAGAAACTAGGGATAAAGAAGAGAGGAGAGGCGGAGATTATGGTTTGATACACGGAAATCATTGTGTGATCCAAAACCGTGCATATTACCTGTGTGTGAGTGTTTCACCTGTGTGAGTGTTTCACCTGTGTGTGTTTCACCTGTGTGTGTTTCCCCTTTGTGTGTGTGTGTTTCATCTGTGTGTTTCACCTGCGTGTGTGTGTTTCACCTGTGTGTGTGTGTTTCACCTGTGTGTGTGTTTCACCTGTGTGTGTGTGTTTCACCTGTGTGTGTGTTTCACCTGTGTGTGTGTGTTTCATCTGTGTATGTTTCACCTATGTGTGTGTTTCACCTATGTGTGTGTTTCACCTGTGTGTGTGTGTGTTTCACCTGTGTGTGTTTCACCTGTGTGTGTTTCACCTATGTGTGTGTGTGTGTTTCATCTGTGTGTGTTTCACCTATGTGTGTGTGTGTGTGTGTTTCACCTGTGTGTGTTTCACCTGTGTGTGTGTGTTTTCACCTGTGTGTGTTTCATCTGTGTGTGTTTCACCTATGTGTGTGTGTGTTTCACCTGTGTGTGTTTCACCTATGTGTGTGTGTGTGTGTGTGTGTGTTTCACCTGTGTGTGTGTTTCACCTGTGTGTTTCTCCTGTGTGTGTGTTTCACCTGTGTGTGTGTGTGTGTTTCACCTGTGTGTGTGTGTGTGTGTGTGTGTGTGTCAGGTGACAAGTGACTGATCTGCTCCCTGGTGCCCCAGCGGAGGATTACCATGATGAGATGGCAAACCTGGCCTGGTAAGAGCAGAGCTGCTGGAACTGATACTGTGTGCGTTCAACAATAAACCGGAAACGAGTGTGTAACTTAACACAGTACAGTCACACACACACACACACACACACACCTCTGAGACTAGCACATCAGCCAAGCAGAACTGACTGGGGTACTCTAAGACAGTCATTCCTGATCAGCTACCTGGGTGTGCGCGCACACACACACACACACACACACACACACACACACACGCGCTTATACTTACAAACACATGCACTCACACACATACAGACACCCCTAGCCAGGTGTGTGTGTGTGCCTATCTGAGAAAGAGCGTGTGTGTTTAGGTGGTTGTGTATGAGTGTGTGGGTACATGTGGGCGTGCATATCTGAGAATATGCTTTTGTGATCGTATATCGGTGTTTCTTAGAAGGTATATGTGTGCGTGTGTGTCTGTGTGTGTCTATATGCGTGTGTGTCTGTGTGTCTCTGGGTGTGTGTGTGTGTGTGTCTGTCTGTCTGTGTGTGTGTGTGCGTCTTGAGACATCAGCATGTAATTCCCAGCAGGCTTCGAGGAGGCTGTCGGAGCAGATAACCCCAGAAGAGAGCTCTGCTCCTGGGGGAGAGGATTAGAGATGACACCCCCCTGCTGAAGCTCCAGGCCACACAGACACACACACACACACACCTCCCAACCCCAGCTCTACCTCTGTGTAAACACAAACACACACCTGTTATTCTTCTGTTACTATGAATCTGTTTCATCTTTAAACTCTCAAACTAAGCATACTATATACATACAACATATATGCTGTATACTGTATATATATGTATACAAAAATGAATAAATGTATAAATAAATAATAAATAAATGTACTAAATAAATGTACTGTACATATACTGGTATAATAATACTACAATATGATAGATATATAATAGATAGATAGATATAGAATTTACTATCTGTAATATACACTACACACCGAATTATCAATCCTTTCCTCCTCCCCAACTTTCTTCCACCCCCACCTCCCTTTTCAACCTCCCCTCCAATCAAGGCTAATTCTCTGCGATACAAAGCGCAAGTCAAAACACCAGCTTTGAAACGCAGTTAATTTGAATCCTGCACAGCACCCCTCACCCTAACCTGTGTGTGTGTGTGCGAGTGAGTGTGTGTACTCACTAGAGAGCAGAGTCGTTGAGCTCGTACTCGTAGCCCCTGGCGGCTGCTGCTCGCACGCCGGGGTCCGCCCACAGACAGGTGAGGGCGTGGCCTATGAAGGGGAGGAGCACCTGGTCTTCGTCGAAGCTCCGCCCGCAAGACAACACCGAGTGGGCGTGCACCTGGAGGGGGAGAGGGGTGAGAGGGTGAATGCGGGAGGGGAGTAGGCCAACGGTTTCCAGAACCATAACACACACACGTCACACACACACACATCTCTCACACACTCGCGTCCCGCATGCCCCTCTCTCCCACCCACCTAGAGAGAGAGCCACAGAGCTCCCACAGTGTGAGAGTTGATCTTAGAGTTCCATCAACTTAGACAATCAACTTATTTTAAATCTAATTGAACCTGATAATAAATAATGAATAAATCTCATAAATGAGATGCTGGAGTGATGAGAGAGAAAGGGAGGGAGACAGAGAGAGAGATGGAGGGAGACAGAGAGAGAGGGAGACAGAGAGAGAGAGGGAGGGAGACCGAGAGAGAGGGAGACAGAGAGAGAGGGAGAAAGAGAGAGAGAGGGAGGGAGACAGAGAGAAACAGAGGGAGACAGAGAGAGGGAGGGAGACAGAGAAAGAGAGGGAGACAGACAGAGGGAGGGAGACAGAGAGAGAGATGGAGGGAGACAGAGAGAAAGAGAGGGAGACAGACAGAGGGAGGGAGACAGAGTAGGTTGATGTGGGTACGGACACAGCAGCAGGTTGCTGTGTTGATACTGACCCCTAGTGACGGACAAAAGCCATGACAGTAGAGGGAGAGAGAGAGAGGGAAGAGAGAGGAAGAGAGAGAGAAAAAAAAGAGGGAAAGAGAGACGTAGAGGAAGGGAGAGAGACAGAGAGAAAGAGGGAGAGAAAGAAAGAGATGTAGAGGAAGGCAGTAAGATAGAGAGAGAGAGGGAGGGAGAGAGAAAGAGAGAGATAAAGAAAGAGAGAGTAGGTGAGAGAGAGAGAGAGAGAGAGAGAGAGAGAGAGAGATAGAGAGAGAGAGAGAGAGAAGGAGAGAGAGAGAGAGAGAGAGAGAGAGAGAGAGAGAGAGGGAGAGAGACAGAGGAAGAGAGAGAGAGACAGAGAGAGAGAGAGAGAGAGGGAGGTAGACACCAGTCCCCCTCCCTCCCACTCACCTTGTTGATGCTGCAGGCCAGGTTGATCCTCAGGACTCCCATCCCGTGCAGCACGAACCTCATGGAGGTCAGCAGGTTGTCCAGCACGGCCGGCTGCCCCAAGGAGGTCAGGGGTCAGAGGTCAAATAGCACAAGGGAAACATGCAAATATATAAGTAGGTGCACATACCCTGCACACACACTCACACTCATAAACACACACACACACAAACTCTCAAACACACGCGCACACACACACAGATCCTTCCAGCTCCTTAACACATTCCTGTTCTCTTACTCTTCCTTTGTTTTCTGTGTCAGTGAGCTACCTAACCAATGTGTGTGTGTATGCGTGTGTGTGTGTGAGTGTAAATGGACAGTTGCCAAGCTCTACGCTGAAAGCTTTTTCGTGTTCTCAGACTCTATTTGTGTGAACATGTCTTTACCTTCCTTTCTTTTGTGTGTGTGTGTGTGTGTGTGAGAGAGAGTGTGTGTGTGTATGTGAGTGTGTGTGTGTACTTGTCCAACAGCTCGACATGTCTTTTACCTCAGTTTTCTTAGAGAGAGAGAGAGAGAGAGAGAGAGAGAGAGAGAGAGAGAGAGAGAGAGAGAGAGAGAGCTGAGAGAGGGAAGGAAGGAGAAGGCGGAGGGGGAGGGAGAACATAAGGGGAGAGATCGGAAGGGAAGGAAAGAGGGGACAATGGAATGAGAGAAAGACAGGAGAGGGGGAGGGGCTAGGAGGGGGGAGGGGGGGAAAGCAGCGGAGGGGGTGAAGCAGGGGCGGGGAGAAGAGAGAGAGGCAGGCAGGTAGAGGGGGAGTAGGAGGGAGGGAGGATGGGAAAGGGTTGGCCTTCTGACAAGAAGAAATGTTCACCATCGACTTGGAACTTAAGACGTATGGTTCAAGAGATTCACGCACACACACCGACACACACACACACACCGGACACACACAAACTCCCACCCTGAAGCTGCAGGTGCGTCTCTGAACGGTAATGTGAAACGTATGTCATCCCTCTGAAGGAAGGGGAAGCTGACACCATGATCCCATTGGGGTGTGTGTGTGTAGGGGTGTGTGTGTGTGCATGTGTAGGAGTGTGTCCACCCTCAGGGTGATAGAATGTAGTCGCCCCCCCCCCCCCCCCCCCCCCCCCACACACACACACACACACAAACACACACTCCGGAAGGCCTCGTTGCTAGGAATGTAGCTTAACGAGCTAGGAGCTGATATTCAATCATTAACCAGTGAGCACACGCTTTGCAAACAGGCACTAGAACAAAGACGATTCCAACGACACTAGAAGTTCACCTGTCACTTAAGTTCTCTCTCTCACACTGCCTCTCTCCTCTCTTCTGTCACCCTTCACTCCCTCCCTCCCTCCGTCCCTCCCTATTCATCCTTGTCTCCATCTCTCCTGCCCCAGGCAGGTAAATAATCATCCACTCTCTCTCTCTCTCCAGTCTCCTTCCATTTCTCTCTCCGTCCATCATGTCCTGGGTTAAAATAACTACAGCCCCGACAAAGGTGGAGAGAGATGTGGAAGAGGGGAAACACAGAGATGAGGAGATGGATGAGGGTGATAACCTCTGTGGGTGAGTGTGTGTGTGTGTGTGTGTGTGTGTGTGTGTGTGTGTTGTGTGTAGGAAGAACTTCCTGAGGTTGTAGAGTACACCTCGTTAGCAGACAACATAGGTGCGGCAGTCTGTGTGTGTGTGTGGGGGGGGGGGGGTGTGAGTGTGTGGCAAACATGTTTATATTTGGGTGTGCCAGTATTTACTAATGGACGTTGGTTCGGGAGGTGTGTGTGATGAGAGGGAGGGGTAGTGTGTGTGTGTGTATTTTTCCACTATAACCATCAGATATATCTCTGGCATGCTCATTTTATGACCAGTGGCAGCCCACATGGGAGGAGTTATTATGTTTAGATAATAACTGTATATATTATATACATATATTCACACACATTCATTTATTAACAATGTTGAGTCTATCTGTGAAACGGTTGAGAGGGTGAGAGAAAGAGAGACAAAGGGGGGGGGAGGGAAAGAGACAGAGAAAAAGAGGGAGAGAGAGAAGGGGGGAGAGAGAGAGAGAGACAGAGAGGAGAGAGAGAGAGAGAGAGAGACAGAGAGAGAGAGAGAGAGAGAGAGAGGAGGGGGTTGTAGAGAAGCCATCCATAATCTGACTTTTATGAGAAAATGGAGGGAGGGAGGGAATGGCCTTATAAGATGGAATGTGCTCCTCCCTCCCCCCATCTGTGCATGCGTGTGTGTGTGTGTGTGTGTGTACGCTCGAAGTGTGTATATGAGACAAGGATAAATAGAGTAGGAGAGAGAGACAGATGGGGAGACAGAGAGACACAGAGAGAGAGAATAAGGCGTCAAACAGCTGCCAGAGACAAACTCAGATTCATGGATTTTTTTGAAGCTAAAATAACGACCCTTCACACGCATCATTTCATCACCACGTTCCTGACATAATGCAAGACTTCTTGAACACCTGTGCTCTTGACCACACACACACACACGTGCGCACACACACACACACAGTGTGTGCAATATCTTCAACCATAACAAAGAGAGAGAGGGAGAGAAGAAAGAGAGAAGACTAGACTGTGTGTTTCTTAATGCATGAGCGCATTTTACTCACTAGTGTGTGTGTGTGTGTGTGTGTGTGTGTGTGTGTGTGTGTGTTTCTCAGTGTTCTTCTATGTACATTCCTCTACTACACCACAGAGGGTTGGGAGAAACCTTGGGACGCAGACGCACACACACACACACACACACACACACTCAGATACACACACACTCACAGTCCCGCTGGCTGCTATAAAGAAAATACTGAACTCTGTGAATTATATTCTGTCAGCAACATTTCAAATACAGTCACACTCCCCCCCAAACTGGCCCCCTCTTCAGAGTTGTGTGTCGTGTGTGAGTATGTGGTGAGTGTGTGTGTGGTGTGTGTGTGATGTGAGTGTGGTATGTGTGTGTGTTTTGTGTGTGCGTGTGTGGTGTGCGTGGAGAGAGAGAGAGAGAGAGAGAGAGAGAGAGAGAGAGAGAGAGAGAGAGAGAGAGAGAGAGGGCAAAGAGAGAGAGAGAGGGGCAATGAGAGACAGAGACCAAGGGACAGAGAGAGACAGACAGACAGCGAGAGGGTTGTCCACCTTGAAGCTGGTCAGCTCTTGTCTGGTGAAACCATGACTGTGGATGATCTTCATCTGTTTCACCAAGGTGCTCTTCCCGCTCTCCGCAGCGCCTACGAACAAACACATTAACACCAACTTCTGAACGGTAACGTTCCCCGGTACCCTCGCTAAAACGACCGTCACTCACCCAGCAACAGAACCTTGACAACGCTCATGTCCCGTTTGGCGGACTCGTACAGGTCCCGGTCGATCTTTGCGCTTTGGATCTTCGCCTTCTTTCCGTCCTCCGTGACCTCGGATCCCAAACACAGCCCCATCCCTCACACATGTCCCCCCGGAGCTTTCACCCGGGAGGCAAGACTTCACGAAAGGTTCGGGTCACAGCCTATCGGTGGCTCAAGTTAACACGGTTGCGTTCATCTGTTGCTCGATTGAAGTCCCAGATGTCGACAAGTACACAAAAGAAAAGATTGAAACAACTTTTATCGAAGTTAACCGGTCGTTGGGCGAGTTTACCGGTAAGTCCCGTTATCACCTGGAGCGGCGGCGTGTTCGGTGTCCAAAAGAAACTGTCATGTTTACGCACGGCTTGAAAAGCGTCAATAACATTTAAAAACAACACATCTTAACGCGTAACATTCCAGTAAAACAATGTGGGAAATTTTAACAAATTTCGCAGACGTGTTTTGCGGTTTTGCAGCTCCGTCTCAAGAGAATTTTGTCCGGATTAATAAAAAAATAAAAAAATAAACTTTCGCCGTCCTGAATTCCCAGGTCCTCTGGAAAGGTTAGCTGACTCCCACATCCCTCCCTCCTCTCTCCCTCAGCGCCGGGGAATAGTTTGACTTCCCAAGGAAGTGACGTCCCCCCCACCCCCAATCCCCCACACCCCCTCCAGACACAAAGACACCTGAGAAGTTTTCTATTGTTTACACTTCCTGCTATAGTACATTATGTGTTTGTATATCTTGCATTGATGTCGTCTAGGCCAGTCACGTGGCTTAGTGGTTAGAGAAATCGGGTTCATAATCAGAAGGTTACCGGTTCGATTCCCTGCCGTGCAAAATAATATCGACGTTGTGTCCTGGGCAAGGCACTTCACCCTATTTGCCTCAGCAGGGGGAAATGTCTCTGTACTTGCTGTAAATCGCTCTGGATAAGAGCATCTGCTCAATGTAAATGTAGGTAGCTATTGTTTCAAACCACAGTTGGTTTCCTGGTCGGGTCACGTAATTCTCTAAAAGCGTTTGGGTCGCGGATTAACGGGCTTTTGTTTCTTGTATTGCGGTGACCCGTTTGCCGTTTCCTCCCCCCCTTCCTCCTATTTGGGAATGCTGTTACGACAGGACTGTGCCATGCCCTGCCCCGTGGCCTCATTTCGACAGCTCAGCGGGCCGTGACCGTCACACTCGCCCGGTCCGCATGAACGGTTGACCCGAACAGCCGGTTCGCGGTTCTGTGACTAGAACATCGTTGATCTTCAACCCTTTGAACGGCGGTCACTTTATACGTTTACATTTATTCATTTAGCAGACGCTTTTATCCAAAGCGACTTACATTAAGTACAGGGACATTTTCCCCTGAGGCAAGTAGGATGAAGTGCCTTGCCCAAGGACACATCATATAGGCACAGCCGGGGCTCGATTTCACAACCTTCTGATCATGACGCCAACTCCTTAACCATTGAGCCATTTGACCCCAGACTTTATTGCGTAGTCCAGTTCATTACATTCTCTTTTAATTACATTTAGTGATTTAGCAGACGTTTTTATCCAGAGAGACTTCCAGCAAGTACAGGGACAAGTACACAACGCCTTGCCCAAGTACACAACGTCATGTTGGCACGGCCGGGATTCGAAACCACAACCTTCTGATTACTACATTTACATGTATTCATTTAGCAGACGCTTTTATCCAAAGCGACTTACAAGAGAGAGCTTTTACAGCCCGATTCCCTTACCGCTCAGCCACTTGACTCCAGATTTTAATAGTATACTCAACACAAACTAAAACGGAAATAGTTCGTTAAAACAGACACAGCACACAGTCTAGTTTGCTCAGTACTGGATTAACATTTTTATTGCTGCGGTGGTGTAGCTGTCATTTGACCAAAGTGAAGCGAACCGTTAAATCTGAAGAGAAGAATGACTACCATTCATTTCAAACGCTGCGGCTGAGAGAATGTGGACGCACACAAACACGCACGCACACGGTCTCATCCTCCTTTCATTCCTCTTCCTTACTAACACACACGCACACACATACAATCATTGGTCACATTCCAGATGAACTTAATTAAGGGGATCTCTCTCTCCGTCACACACTCTCTCGCTTTCTCCATCCATATTTCTTACACGCGGACGCTTGCACACAATGCCTATTTACACCTCTAAAAACATTACTTAATGATTTCAATCCGTTCCAACGCCAGGTGATCTCCCACAGGGGAATATCTCACAGCTGATGAAGGAACACCGTTTAAAAAAAGTGTTCTAGAAGGTTCCTAGACCATTCAAGCCACACAACCAACATAGTACAATGTGTCTGTTTAAGGGGGCAATAAATGGACCGTCTATTTAGAGGGGCAAGTTATACAGAGTGGAGAGTTGCAGGTCTGGGCCCTAGTTTAAAAGAAGTGGGGTCCCAGGGTGAGCTGGGCGGGGCCAGGAACCGGACGGGTTCTGAGGACGATCCTGGGCCAGATGGTCGGATTCGGTGTTTGGGGGGGGCTGGAGGTGTAGGACCAGAGTGTGCTGGGGGGGGGGTAGGTGGGTGGGTGGGGGGTGGTTAGGACCTGGATGGGGGGTAAGGACCTGGGGGGGGGGGGGTTGTAGGACCTGGCAGGTGGTGTAGGAACTGAGGGGGTGGGGGGACCTGGGGGGGGGGGAGGGAAGGGTTCTACTTGGCTGCCTGGGTAGCGTTGCCCCCCTGGACTCCCCCCTCCCTCAGCCTCATGGCCTCGATCACAGCCATCTCCTTAGCCTCCTTGTTTTGGTTCCTGGCCTCAAACTGGAGTCTGGGGGCGGAAGAGGAGAGAGGGAAGGGAGGGTCAGACTTTGGCAAGTTTGTAAAGAGAAGTTGTGAAGAGAGAGAGCGAATAGGGAGCAGTGTGTGTGTGTGTATGTGTGTGTGTGTGTGTGTGTGTGTGTGTGTGTCTAACCTGTTCTCGATGATTCTCTGGACGATGTCATCAGTGGTCAGGTTGTTCAAACTGTCCACTGTCCGGAATACACCTCTCTTCTTCGGCTCCTGACCACACACACACACACACACAAACACACGCACACACATTAACACACACGCATTCTATACAATTGTAGTGCTACAATGAACACTTTTTGTTTGCTGTGCAACATCTGAACCACACTCTCACACACACACTCAGAACTCACAGCGTATGGGTCAGATCCATCCTTATCCGGGAACACGTCTGTCTTGCCATGACACACCAGGTCCACCTGACACACACACACACACACACACACAGGTTAGAGAAAACACAACACAGTCGATGGGTAATGGATAAAAAGATGAATGGGAGGAGTGAGATAAGAGGGGAATTGAGAGGAGGAGGAGGGAGTGAGCGGGGGAGGAGGGAGAAAGAGAGGAGCGAGAAAGAGAGGAGCAGGGGAGGAGGGAGAGAGAGGGGAGCAGGGAGGAGGGAGAGAGAGGGGAGCAGGGGAGGAGGGAGAGAGAGGGGAGCAGGGGAGGAGGGAGAGAGAGGGGAGGAGGGAGAGAGGGGAGCGGGGGAGGAGGGAGAGAGAGGGGAGCAGGGGAGGAGGGAGAGAGAGGGGAGGAGGGAGAGAGAGGGGAGGAGGGAGAGAGAGGGGAGCAGGGGAGAAGGGAGAGAGAGGGGAGCAGGGGAGGAGGGAGAGAGAGGGGAGGAGGGAGAGAGGGGAGCGGGGGAGGAGGGAGAGAGAGGGGAGCAGGGAGGAGGGAGGAGAGAGAGGGGAGGAGGGAGAGAGGGGAGCGGGGAGGAGGGAGAGAGAGGGGAGGAGGGAGAGAGAGGGGAGCAGGGGAGGAGGGAGAGAGAGGGGAGGAGGGGAGGAGGGAGAGAGAGGAGGAGGAGGGAGAGAGAGGGGAGCGGGGGAGGAGGGAGAGAGAGGGGAGGAGGGGAGGAGGGAGAGAGAGGGGAGGAGGGAGAGAGAGGGGAGGAGGGAGAGAGAGGGGAGCGGAGGAGGAGGGAGAGAGAGGGGAGGGAGAGAGAGGGGAGGGAGATGTGTGGGCTTGTGTTGTAAGTGATACATCTGCGTTGTACCTCTTCTGTTCTGTTACCAGTAGTGTCAGCTCCCTCAGTCTGGCTGGGTGCCCAGACACACACGCACACACCACACACACATATACGCACACACACACCACACACACCACACCACACACACCACACACACACACTCACACCACACACACGCACACACACACACACACACACACACACACACACACACATACACGCACACACACACACACACACACACACACACACAGTGTGTCCTACCTTGAAGTGGTCCAGCAGATCTGGACCCACAGCGTAGGGTGCCCCGATGACGACCTCAGACACGTACTGGAACACACACACACACACACACATGTCAGACTGAGTAATCGTTTTGAAACACAAAGACGTGTTTTCTTTCTCCATACTGAACGGGTCAGGGATGGGATTCTTGTGTGTGTGTGTGCGTGCGTGTGTGGGCTGTGTATTGTGTGCATTGTGTGTGTGTTATGTCTGTGTGTGTTGTGTGCGTGCGGTGTGTGGATGTCTGTGTTGTGTGTGGTGTGTGTTGAGTGTGGGTGTGTATGTGTGCGTGTGTCTCACCATGTGTTGTGTCTGTGTGTGTTGTGTGTGGTGTGTGGATGTCTGTGTTGTGTGGTGTGTGTGTGTGTGTGTGTGTGTGTGTGTGTCACCATGCATTGTGTGTATGTGTGTGTGTTCTGTCTGTGTCTCACCATGCATTATGTGTGTGTTGTGTCTGTGTGTGTGGTGTGTGTGAGTGTGTGTGAGTGTGTGGTGGTGTGTGTGTGTGTGTGTGTGAGTGTGTGGTGGTGTGTGTCTGTGTGTGTGGTGTGTGTGAGTGTGTGGTGGTGTGTGTGTGTGTGTGTGAGTGTGTGTGTGTGTGTGTGTGTGTGTGTGGTGTGTGTGTGTGTGTGTGTGTGAGTGTGTGGTGGTGTGTGTGTGTGTGTGAGAGTGTGGTGGTGTGTGTGTGTGTGTGTGTGTGTGTGTGGTGTGTGTGTGTGTGTGTGTGAGTGTGTGGTGGTGTGTGTGTGTGTGTGAGAGTGTGGTGGTGTGTGTGTGTGTGTGTGTGTGTGTATGTGTCTCACCCTGCAGGCCAGGACACTCAGCGTTCTCTCATGGACGTTCATGATTGGGTAGTTCTTCCCTTTGTAGCGGTTTACTTCCTGGTTCACAAAACACACAACCCAAGTTCAGGTCACCCTCAAACTGAGCAGGACTAGAAGACTAGAGCCGTTTGTGTGAGTGTGTGTACCTAGTGTGAGGGTTGTGTGTGTGTGTGTATACCTACTGTGAGTGTGTGTACCTACTGTGTGTGTGTGTGTGTACCTAGCATGAGTGTGTGTGTGTATACCTGGTCAAAGTGCAGGCCCACGATGACATATGGCTTCTCAGCCTGTTTGTACACCGTCTCCAGGAAGTCCACATGACCAATGTCTGACGGGGAGCGGTCGTCAAGGTAACCACACGCACACCAAAGTAGCACAAGCTGTCTCAGGTACACGTACGGCTATCCTCCCCTCCTCCCCCCTCCTCTCCTCCATCTTCCCCTACTCTCCTCCCTACTCTCCTCCATATTCCCTCATCTCCTCCATCTTCCCCTACTCTCCTCCCTACCCTACTCCCCCCTCCTCTCCTCCATCTTCCCCTACTCTCCCCCCTCCTCTCCTCCATATTCCCTCCTCTCCCCCCTCCTCTCCTCCATATTCCCTCCTCTCCTCCATCTTCCCCTACTCTCCTCCCTCCTCTCCTCCATATTCCCTCCTCTCCCCCTCCCTCTCCTCCATCTTCCTCTCCATCTTCCTTTCCTTCTCCCCCCTCCTCTCCCCCCTATTCTTCCTTCCTTCCCCCCCTCCTCTTCCTCCTCTCCTCCTCCTCCTCTCCCTCCCACTACCTCCTTCTCCCCCCTCAGAGGATACGGAAGAGATCGAAGGCTCCGGCCACGTAGATGATGGTGTCTCCAGGCTGCGGCTCCTTCCCTGAGGCAAACTGGATGATCTTCTGCGACGTCTGCAGGAACTGGGACACCCCTGTCCAGGGGCTGTGGCCTTTAGGACCCTGGGGAAGACGCGCGCACAACCTTCTCAGTCGGTTTTCTACTTGAGGTTTTACGGCCGTAAACCTGCCCATGAACATACTTTGAACCGTGAAAGCCACACTAGAAGAAGCGTGTGTTGGCATGCGGTGTGATAGTCAGTACAGCGCCCCCTGTGGTGACAGTTATCCATTACAAAAACAACATGTGAGAGGCACATAATGATGTATAGTCCAATGCTCTAGCACAGTGGTTCTTAACCCTGGTCCTCAGGGCCCACTGTCCTGCATGTTTTAGATGTTCCCCCTTGTAACACACCTGATTCTAATAAATGGTCATTATCAGGCTTCTGCTGAGCTTCCTAAGGACCCATTCATTTGAATCAGGTGTGTTGGAGCAGGGAAACATCTAAAACATGCAGGACAGTGGGCCCTGAGGGCCAGGGTTAAGAACCACTGCTCTAGCACACACACACACACACACACACTACAACACTACTGTTTACCTTTCCAAAGTTGTCTGTGTGCTGTTGGTAGTCGGAGTTATCCTGTCAAAGGAGAGAAAACAGACTTTTAGTATAGAAAGCATGTCCAAGCAACACTGTACAACCTCTACAACCATAGACATTACCCTTCAACACACACACACACACACACACTCTCATAGACACATACATAGACTCACACACACAGACAGACAGATGCACACACAACCCACACACATATACATACACACACACACACACACACAGACAGACACACACAACACACAGACAGACACAGACAGACACACACACACACACACACACAACACACAGACACGCACACAGACAGACAGACACACACAACACACAGACAGACAGACCCAGACAGACAGACACACACAACACACAGACAGACACAGACAGACACACACACACACACACACAACACACAGACACACACACAGACAGACAGACACACACAACACACACAGACAGACACAGACAGACAGACACACACAACACACACAGACAGACCCAGACTCACAATGTTGCTGTGGTGTGTCTTGGTCATCAGCAGCATGCGCCCCACCAGGTCGGTGGTGGACACCCCCTGTGTGCGTCTACACTCGCGGTATCGCCCCTCGCGCTTCACCTCCGCATACGTGTCCTTCCCGTCTACCGTGAGCGTGATGTCATCTGGGGCAGGACGAAACACACACGATGACCTCCTCCTCACCTTACCTCTCCCCCTGCCTCCCTCCTTCTTCTCTCTCCCCCTGCCTCCCTCCTTCTTCTCTCTCCCCCTGCCTCTCTCCTTCTTCTCTCTCTGCTTCTCTCTCCCCTTGCCTCTCTCCTTCTTCTCTCTCCCCCTGCCTCTCTCCTTCTCTCTCCCCCTGCCCCTCTCCTTCTTCTCTCTCCCCCTGCCTCTTTCCTTCTTCTCTCTCCCCCCGCCTCACTCCTTCTTCTCTCTCCCCCCGCCTCTCCTTCTCTCTCCCCTACCTCTCTCCTTCTCTCTCCCTCTGCCTCTCAACCCCTGCCTCTTTCCTCTCTTCCCTTCCCCTGCCTCTCTCCTCTCACCGCCTCCCCTCTCTTCTTCCCTCCTCTCTTCTCTTCTTACCCTCCTCTCTTCTCTCCATCCCCTCACGCTCTCCTCCCCCCTCACCTCCGTGGACACAGAAGTCACAGCTGTGCTGATCCAGGGTGTCCAGTGTGGTGACATAAGGTGCACCCTCCACGATGTCATCCACCCACTTGATGGCCCGCACCATCTTGTAGCGCTCCGCCTGGGTGAACACTGGGGGGCCCTTGTGCTTCGAGATTTCAGCTGGGGAAGAGGAGGAGAAAAGAGGGGAGAGGGAGGAGGAGGAGGAGAGAAGAGGGGGGGAGAAGAGGAGAGAAGAGGGAGGAGAAGGGGAGAAGAAGGAGGGGGGCGAGAGGAGGAGAAGAGGGGGGAGACAGGAGGAGGAGAGAAGAGGGAGGAGGAGAGAAGGGGGGGGAGAGGAGGAGAGAAGAGGGGGGGAGAAGAGGAGAGAAGAGGGAGGAGAAGGGGAGAAGAAGGAGGGGAGAGGAGGGGGGCAAGAGGAGGAGAAGAGGGGGGGGAGGAGGAGAGAAGAGGAGGAAGAGGAGGAGAGAAGACGGAGGGGAGAGGAGGAGAGAAGACAGAAGAGGGAGGAGGAAAGTGAGAGGGGGAGAGATGAGGAGGGAGAAGAGAGGAGAAGGGAGGAGAAAAGAGGGAGGAGAAAGGAGGGAGGTGGGGGAAGAAGGAGAGAGGAGGGAGGTGAAACAGCAGTTATATGAGCGTAGAGATCAGCACAGGAGAGAGTTCACTGTTATTGTGGAACTTCTAAGGAGCCGTGTAGGAGCGCATCCATGTGTGTGTGTGTGTGTGTGTGTGTGTGCGTTTACCGTGTGTGTGTGTTTACCATGTGTGTGTGTGTGTGTGTGTGTTTACCATCTGTGTGTACTCCCACTATGAGGAAGTCACCCATGGCCTTGGCCTGTCTCAGCTGGTTGGAGTGGCCATAGTGCACCATGTCATAACTGGGGGACAGAAACACAGGGCTGTCAGTGGGTGATGTCATCACCGAAAGACGGAGGCTACGATGTCACTTTCTTCCTGAGAGGGAATTATTTGTGTGTCTTGGGGTGGTGGTGGGTGGGGGTATCACTTGATACCTCTGGTGTTCAAGTTCCCCTGTCTGAACTATCGGGTAACACTGAAACCTCACCTGACCTTTCTCTCTGTCTCTCTCTGCCTCACGTCTCACTCTCTCTTCCACTCTCTCTCCATCCCCTCTCTCTCTCTTCACCTCTTCCTCGCACCCCGTCCGTCCCCCTCGAATGGCATTAGTTCAATCCCCTGGATTAACCAGGCGTAATCTCGACACAACCTGCCGATAACCACAATGACGTTTACTTTCCCGTACACCTTTCCACTCTCAACCCTGGAGAGAGAGAGAGAGGGGGGGGGGTCTAGTCCTACTGGACAACATGTCCAAGCGCTTGGTTATTTATAATGCACTTTAACCCCCCCCCCACCCACTGGCCTTCCAAAACAAACTCCCTGGAAACTGAGCATGTGTGCGTGCATGTGATGGAAAAGTGCCCTACCTCAGGTGAACTTGCGACAGTAACTGTACACCAAATTACATCACAGACTCAATTGTGTGTGTGTGTGTGTGTGTGTGTGTGTGTGTGTGTGTGTGTGTGTGTGTGTGTGTGTGTGACTGATATAGCCTCTGAGACAAGCAGCAAGGGTCAGTAGCACCTGACTAAGAATCAGGTGGCTCAGCAGGTTAAGATGTTGGGTTCATGATCGGAAGGTTGCGAGTTTGATTCCCGGCTACATGATGTGTCCTTGGGCAAGGCACTTCACCCTACTTGCCTCAGGGGGATTGTCCCTGTACTTGCTGTAAGTCGCTTTGGATAAGAGCGTCTACTAAATGACTAAATGTAACTAACCTGTCAACACACCAGATCGATTCATTTGTCCTGATTAAAAAAAAGTTTAACATCCGCAGCCAAGAACAACATGCACGCTCTGCAATCCCGCCGGGAACATGAAACCGAAATATGCACGTCCTTGTTATGTTCCAAAACAAGGACATACCTTGTCTGTTTCTGCTTTGATGACGTCTGTCGGATGATAGTTAATCAAAGACGGACTTCGTCCTTCACTGGGTCAACTCCGTTCTCGTTTAAAAGAGAATATATTCATGCATAGGCATAGGTAGTTGATCGCTGAGTGTTGGAGGTTTTGGCAGGGTTACGGTTGGAAGTTATATTTCTGCTTGCCGGTGAGACAAGTTACCGTGCGTAGTGTAGGAATGCAGCCAACCTGTTGAAGTAGACTGCGGCTCTGCTAGTGGATCTTAACCACGATCCATGGTTAGGATTTCCACAATAACACAAAGTTACAAGTTGCTGTTCCTAGTAAACACCTGGTTAACACGCTGCTAAACCGATATATCACTGACACCGCCTGTCATGTTACTGTCGCTACCCTCGACCGATCAGCGATGTTATAAATGCGTAATAACGGACTCTGGGCGAAGCTGGGTCTGCTTGATCAGACTTACCATCCGTCACACCACACCCGGACAAAGCGCTTTCTTTTCTCCGGGCTGCAAGCGGAGTCTCTCGGCTTCGACCCTGAGTCGGTCCCCTGCTCGGTCGATGCGTGGTGGCCGTTTTTGATCATTTTTTTTCGTTGTAAAGACGTAAAATGTAGTTTAAAAAATACAGACGGAAAATGCTGATTAATATAACATGTATTTAAAAGTCCTGCGCTTTAAAACAGCGAAACTTTAATCCAGAGCGTCAGGTTTCTAGGGCACCCAGCGGAGAAGAACGACGCTCCGGTTGACGCCTTCCTTACCGGGGACTGACGTCACGCTCGAAAGATACGACTAGAAGGCGGACATGTTTGTTGCGTGATCCCTCCTCCTGTCACGTGACTTCAGCGTAATCCCTCCTATCACGTGGCTGCAGAGTACGGTGACCTTTTGTTTGTCTGGCGTTGTGTCAAAGGGTTATTATGCCAGTTTAATAGTTTTTAACATTCCAAAAAAGGAAATACAACTTCAGCATCCTGTTGATCACAAACATTTTAATCAGCAATCCGTACATCTCCATACAGACATACACCAAGTGTACATTTATCTACATCAACATGATCCATTAAGACTTCTGAAAGCCCCACAATAAAAAAAAACATCCCAAAATGAGGCTGACATGGTCAAATTCGCAGCGCTGGTGGAAGAAGGAATAGAAGAAAAAAATAGCACCTTTGTGTAACTCTTATCTGCGTTAAAAGAGCTCTGAAGAGCCGCTTTGGTAAAAGCCACCGCTTCCTCAAACATGCCAGCCAAGTTAAAGTCAACTTTAGATCATAGAAATGCTGATCTATATATATATATATATATCCCTGAGACACGTACTACTTCATTAATAACACTGACCGAGCCACACACGAACTTGCTAAAATTATAGCAGCTTAAGTAAACACATCACTGGCTATAGTGGCGATATAGTGAGCTGTCACGATATAGTGAGCTATAATAAGTTGTCATGACATCTCAGTAACACAAACGAGTGAAGGTCTGTTCCATAACGCGTGTTTAACGTCGGTAAATCATTCGGCCAAGTCGCTTTATAAGACGCCCTGTGTATAGGATGGCATCAGGGATGGCATCATGTAAACGTCATCACATCAACAGTAAACTAAAGGTGATCCATTCAGTGACTCAACCACCCCCCCCCCCTCCTCCCCACTCATCCCTAAAATATTAAAGTAAATTGAATAAATAAATTATTGTAAACTCTGCCTAATGTCCAGAGCTACAAACTGTGGCACTGAATTGTGGGAGTTGTAGTGTTTGAATGCAAACCTGAGGACTTTAAAAACAACGCAAAGCACAAAGTAAAACACACCAGTAAACACTTCGGGGTTCATCTGGGCTTTCGAGGGTGTGAAAATGCAGTAACGCAGCATAAATACACAACGGTCCTTTTGAATTCTTCTGAATTCTTCCCCCTCTACTTTGTGCTGTGTATCAGTCTCGCCCGGAACTTCAGCACAGTGTAATCTTCAGATCAAGCCTCCGGAGGCCATTCCACAGGGCGGGGAGAGAAAAACAAACGACATTCCTGGAGTCTGTGAGTAGCTGAGGCCCACAGGATCCAGGAGAGGTCTATTTAATGACCTCCCCTAAGGGCCGAGGTTCAAATCTCAGCCTGGGTCCAGGGTCTTGGTTGCTGGGTCCAGGGTCTTGGTTCCTGCCTCTAAGGGCCCACCATACTGTGGTGGTGCAGCGGGGAGAGGGTAATCCATCGCCCGAATCAAGCGTCTCTCTCTCTCTCTTTATCTCTAGTCTCTCTCCAGTTTTCAGCGACGGAGGCGAAGGAGGAGGTGAAGCGCTGCTCCTCCCCGAAACCACCTCGCCTTCAGCGAGTCACGTGACTTTTTTCTTCCTCCGTCCTTTAGCGTAGCCTCGACCGAACCATCCCCCCTGGACGGCCGAGCCCCCAGCTTGGTCCTGGAGGCCAGGGGCGAGGACATCCTGGTCAGAGGGGGGCGCTATGACCTTCCGACAGTGGCTGTTCTCCTCCTCTGGGGCCAAAGGAGTGGCCAAGCTGAATATGGGGTCTTCAGACCTGATGGAGAGACAGAGAGAGAGAGAGAGAGAGAGACAGAGAGAGACAGAGAGAGAGGGGTAGAAAGAGAGAGAGAGAGAGGGGTAGAAAGAGAGAGAGACAGAGAGAGAGAGAGAGAGAGAGAGGGGGGTAGAAAGAGAGAGAGAGAGAGAGAGAGAGAGAGAGAGAGAGGGGTAGAAAGACAGACAGAGAGAAAGACAGAGAAAGAGAGCAACAGACAGAGAGTGACAGAGAGAAAAAGACCCACAGAGAGAGAGACAGAGATAGAAAGAGAGAGAGACAGAAAGAGAGAGAGAGTGGGGGGAAAGAAAGAAAGAGAGAGTGTAAGGCATGTATAGGAGGATGGAGAGATTAATCATGTGTGTGTACAGACAGTGTGTAGGTCAGAGCGAGTGTGCGAGTGCGTCCTACTTGTCATATGAGGGAATCTGGATGTCTAGGTCTTCCATCAGCAGACGCATGACATCATCACACTTCCCATGAATCTTCAGGGTGGCGAGGTCATCTTTAGGCGTCCACTAGAAGTCAACCAGGAAGTGACCCAGGAAGAGGAAGTCAGGGACACCAGGAAGTGATCCAGGAAGAGAGGTAAGGCAAATAGGGAGGTCACCCAGGAAGAGGAAGTGAGGGACACAAGGAAGTCACACAGGAAAAGGAAGTCAAGGACAACAAGAAGTGAATCACACTGACCCAGATTCTCACACGCATTATGTAACAATGCTAACAATGTGAACAAAGGGAACTAATTGAGGAATAGTGATGACTGAATAAGGGTAAATGTCTGAGTGGATGATTGATGGTTTGCATTATTACCTGGAGGTTAACGATGTAGAGCTTAGGTCTCCTACAGGGAGGCTTGTTCATGTTCCACAGACAGGAGTACTTCTTTAGAACCTGGACCGCAGAACCCGAGGAACACACAGACGTACCATTCAGATCAGCGTTGAAACCAATCCCTCTTCATTCCCTAAACAGACCATGTCAATCTCACATTCTTTCCACATATTCCAACAATAACCATGTTGATGTGCAGGTTAAATGGGCGTCAGATAGCTCAACGGTTAAGGCGTTGGCCTCATGATTGGAAGGTTGTGATATCAAGCCCCGGCTGTGGCTATATGACGTTGTGTCCTTGGGCAAGGCACTTCACCCTACTTGCCTCAGGGAGAATGTCTCTGTACTTACTTACTGTAAGTTGCTTGGGATAAAAGCGTCTGCTAAATAAATGTAAATGCTTTAACCACTAAGCTGGACCAATCTCATGCCAGTCCTGCACTCCCCTATAACCAAAACCAGACAGGGAGTCAGATGGCTCAGCAGGTTAAGGCGATGGCCTCGTGATCGGAAGGTTGTGAGTTCGAAACCTGGCTGCGGCTATGTGATGTTGTGTCCTTGGGCAAGGCACTTCACCCTACTTGCCTCAGGGGGGGAATGTCACTGTACTTACTGTAAGTCACTTT
The DNA here is from genome assembly GCA_030340665.1 of Neosalanx taihuensis. NCBI lineage: Eukaryota > Metazoa > Chordata > Actinopteri > Osmeriformes > Salangidae > Neosalanx > Neosalanx taihuensis. Next base: position 4,903,436 of record CM059314.1, read on the forward strand.
GGATAAAAGTGTCTGAGGTATGATTATTATCTCCACTCATCAACCCCTCTGACCCTCAACCCACCAACCCTTGAACCCCCACCACCCCCACCTCACCACCACCCGCAACTTGTACCCCACAACCACTCCCACCCTAACCCACTTCACCACCACCCCCACCTCTCGCACCCACACCATCCCCCTGTACCTTGAGGCTGGAGCCCAGACAGATGATGGTGTCCGTGGCCCCGGCCGCCTCCATCGCCCCCTTCCAGTTGAGCGGCTGCTCCAGGGTCCCGCGCTCCCCGAAGTGAACGATGGTGTCCCTGAGCTCCGCCCCGCAGCGGGGGCAGCGGCGGCCCGTCCCGTGGCGGTGCAGGGAGGTGCGCTCCGTCACGTCAAACAAGCGCACGTATTCTCCTCCTGGGGAGCAGCGGGTACACACCTTCGGTGGGCGAGAGACATAGGGTTTGTATCCGTAATTAAGAGAGAGAGAGAGGGACGGAGCAAGAGACAATGTGTTTGTACGTGTGTCTAAGAGAGAGGGGGGAGGGAGAGTGTGTGTGTGTGTGTGTGTGTCTGACCTCGATGAACATGTTTCCATGGAGCTCAGACAGGGCGTGTCTGGGAAGGCCGCTACGCAGGTGCAGCCCGTCACAGTTCTGAGAGACCACATGCTGCACCTGCACACACACACATATATACAACATCTATCCATACACACACACATATGCATATACACACACACACACATCTATATTTATCTATATATATGACGTGGGGGCGTCAGATAGTCAATGGTTAAGGCGTTGGCCTCATGATCGGAAGGTTGGGAGATTGAGCCCCGGCTGTGGCTGTATGACGTTGTGTCCTTGGGCAAGGCACTTCACCCTACTTGCCTCAGGGAGAATGTCCCTGTACTTGCTGTAAGTCGCTTTGGTTAAAAGCATCTGCTAAATGAATAAATATAGTATATATATATATATATATATATATATATATATATATATATATATATATACACACACACACACATATACATACGCACATATATATATATATATACACACAACATCTATCTGTATACACACACATCAATTTATATGAACCTAAACACACACACACACTCACCAGCTTCTCCTTGTGCAGCATCCTGATGCACATGTGTGTGAGGGTAGGCTCTGCATCACTCAGGTCAGATGCACTGATGGAGGAGAGGAGGGGGAGGAGACAGGGGGAGGACAAGGAGCAAGGAGGAGTAGATGGGGGAGGGAGGATGGGAGGGCGAGGACATGGAGCAAGGAGAGGAGGTGAGGGGAGGGAGGGAGATGAATAGCAGGGACCAACGGAGGAAAACCACACAGCAAGTTATCTGTATGATCTGGATCTCGCATCTCATTGGTTGCCCTACCTGATGGCCCTCCCCTTCTGCAGCTGAGTCCACACCCCATTGGGTCCTCTGTAGTCAGGGATGGATGCAGCCTGCAACAGATACATTCAGCATCCGTGACTGGAGTCTCCTGACGTCAACAACATAAGATAAACCTTTGGAGAGTCCCAAACGTGGGAGAGGAGCGAGCGTGCGTTTACCGTACTGATACCGGCTCCGGTGTAGATCACCAGGTGTCTGGCCTGTCTAACTGCCTCAGCAAGCTGGTGAACTTTGCTCTTCAACTGTTCGGCATCATCGTATACCTGCGACGCAAGTACAACCGTTAACATGAGAAAAGTGGATAACTTGGTGACTAATTTGGGAGTCATGTGGCGCACTCGGTTATCGTGTCGAGTTAATAATCAGAAGGTCCCTGGTTCAAACCCCTGGCTGTGTCAACGTGACGTTGCATCCTTGGGGAAGGATCTTCACCCTACTTGCCTCAAGGGGGAATGTCCCTGTACTTGCTGTGAGTCGCTCTGGATAAGAGCGTCTACTAAAATGACTACATATAAATCAGTGGTTCTTAACCTGGGTTGATCGAACCCCAGGGGTTCGGTGAGTCAGTCTCCGGGGTTCGGTGAGTCAGTCTCAGGGGTTCGGCGGAGGTCAAGACACACATCTGACTCATATGATTCATTCGGTGAGTGCTCATATGAAACTGGTGGGGTTCAGTACCTCCAACAAGGTTAAGAACCACTGACTGAATGTAAATGAACCACAGACCTCTTCACGTTTCCGCTTGAGGACGTTATTTCGGACCGTCCGTTTGGAGAGGTCGTCCACAGTGTCCCGGTGCCGCAGCAAGGCGGCCGCATCCTCCGCGGTCCGCTCGCTCTCCGTCTTCTTCAGGATCTTTGCAACCTGGGTAGAACCGAGGGTAGGATCGGTACAGGTTCTGATCAGGGTGGCTTTAAAACCACCATCTGACTACCAGGCATTAGCAGGCGTATAGCGGTGTTAAGAAACCCCCCCAAAGGTCCCCAATAAAACCGACTCCCCCATCTCCACCCCGTCCCTCGTCTCACCATTTTGACCGTTTCTCTCTGTCGCTCCCTTTGCAGTATTTTCGCCTTTTCCCGAGCTTTACGCTCAGACCGGGGAGAAACGCCGGTGTCCCCGGTAGCTTCCATTCGATCAGCTGGAGAAAATGGATTCAAAACAAAAGCATATTGACGGCAGCAACCAACGACAGCGACAGACGGATGTGGATGTTGTGGAGGATTAAAAGCCGTGTGTTTGGGATCCAACAGTGTCCTCTGCTGACGTGGAAGCGCACTGTCGAAGTGCTGTAGTACTGTTCTTCATCAGTGGTCTCCAACCCTGGTCCTCAGGGCCCACTGTCCTGCATGTTTTAGATGTTTCCCTGCTCCAACACACCTGATTATAATGCATGTTCCTTACCAGGACTCTTCAGGGCAAGGTAAGGACACCTTCATTTGAATCAGGTGTGTTGGAGCAGGGAAACATCTAAACCAGGGGTGTCCAATCCTGGTCCTCGAGGGCCACTGTCCTGTCTGTTTTAGATGTTTCCCTGCTCCAGCACACCTGATTCTAATGAACAGGTCATTATCAAGCTCTGTGGACGCCTGATAATTAGAATCAGGTGTGCTAGAGCAGGGAAACACCTAAAACAGTCAGGGCAGGGGCCCTCGAGGACCAGGATCGGACACCTCTGTTATAGACTGAGAGCTGGGCATCAGTTAACAAACAAGATATGGACATTATTGGTTAAAAAAATATATAAAAGTTTATTTCGAAACTTAAATATCAAACCGCTTTGGATAAACCACAAACACAGCGGAATGAAAATATAGCAAATGACACTTGTTAATAAATCAAACTGTAACATCAGTAACAAACTAAATATCAACGCAGAAATTGATTGTCTGGAACAAAATCTGTTGGTGAGACCGAACATAGGCAGGTAATACTAATCACTTGGTCAACTTCAGAGACATGTTCTGTGTTTTCCGTCTTCGCCGCTGGTTAACGGGTTCTCCTGGAGAGCGTGGTCTTGGGAACGCGGCGAGGGTTCGGGATGAACTGACCCCGTGGCGGTCTGACAGACGCCACCGCCTCCGGTGTGACCTTGACCTTGACCCCCGGCTGAACTTTGACCCCTTTCCGTCTCTCTGCCGTCTTCTTTTGTATCCTGACGGAGGGAAGAGGAGAGGGAGGAAACGAAGAGGGGGGAGGTGGAGAGGGGGTAGAGGGGGGGGGGAGGAGTTTGAGAAACGGAGAGAAAACAGAAATGGAAAAGAGAAGGAGAGGAAAGAAGGCGATAGAATAAGGGAGAAAAGAAAGGATGGAGGGTGAGAGAGAGAGGGAGGGGGGGAGTTTGGATATAAAGGGATAAGTAGTTGAAGACAAGCTTCTATCTTCTTAGTGTCTGTTAGTGTGGGTGCCTGTGTGTGTTAGGGTGTGTGTGTGTGTTACTCACACCACGCCCCTCTTCCTCTCCAAGGCCTTCTGGGTGGCAGCAGATAGAGTGCTACTCCTCCTGGTCTGTCCTGTGTATCCTGTCTGCACACACACACACACACACACGTACACACACACACGCACGCACGCACACACACACACACACACACACACACACACACACACACACACACACACACACACACACACACACACACACACACACACACACACACACACACACACACACACACACACACACACACACACACACACACACACACACACACACACACACACACACACACACACACACACACACAGTCAATTAGACAGACACACCTCCCCACCAAAACTCATCTAAATCCAGATGAGGAAGGCTTGATGTGTACAGCTGGTAGATTCCCAGACACGAGCCAGTGTTGACAGAACAGCCCCCTCCTGAGATAACACACACGGTCGATACCTCATATTCCACCCACACACACTTTCATCAGAGCCCAACATGACAGAAGGGAAAAATCAATCCCATCTGTTGTGGACGACCCTTCTGGGGTCTGTGTGGGGCAGACGCAGATATATGTTGATTTGATTCAGGTGGTGTGAGTGGTGTTCAGGTGGTGTTCATGTGGTGTTCAGATGGTGTTCAGGTGGTGTTCATGTGGTGTTCAGGTGGTGTTCAGGTGGTGTTCATGTGGTGTTCAGATGGTGTTCAGGTGGTGTTCAGGTGGTGTTCATGTGGTGTTCAGTGTGGTGTTCAGGTGTTGTGAGTGGTGTTCAGGTGGTGGTTAGATGGTGTTCGGGTGTTGTGAGTGGTGTTCATGTGGTGTTCGGGTGGTGTTCAGGTGGTGTTCAGGTGTTGTGAGTGGTGTTCATGTGGTGTTCATGTGGTGTTCAGGTGTTGTGAGTGGTGTTCAGGTGGTGGTTAGATGGTGTTCGGGTGTTGTGAGTGGTGTTCATGTGGTGTTCGGGTGGTGTTCAGGTGGTGTTCAGGTGTTGTGAGTGGTGTTCATGTGGTGTTCATGTGGTGTTCAGATGGTGTTCAGGTGGTGTTCAGGTGGTGTTCATGTTGTGTTCAGATGGTGTTCAGGTGGTGTTCAGGTGGTGTTCAGATGGTGTTCATGTTGTGTTCAGATGGTGTTCAGGTGGTGTTCATGTTGTGTTCAGATGGTGTTCAGGTGGTGTTCAGGTGGTGTTCATGTTGTGTTCAGATGGTGTTCAGGTGGTGTTCAGGTGGTGTTCAGATGGTGTTCATGTGGTGTTCAGGTGGTGTTCATGTGGTGTTCAGATGGTGTTCAGGTGGTGTTCAGGTGACCTGCTCTTGCTGCTTCCTGTGGTGGTGCAGCTGTCGGTCCCAGCTGATAATCTGCATCCTGTCTTGGGGGCGGAGCCTGAAGAACACATCGTGCACCTCGTACCTTGCCGAGCGCAGCTGGGGAACAGCAGGGGGCGCGGTTACACAGGGGTGTGTATGGTGTGTGTATGGTGTGTGTGTATTGTGTGTGTGTATGGTGTGTATGGTGTGTGTGTGTGTGTGTATGGTGTGTGTGTATTGTGTGTGTGTATGGTGTGTGTGTGTGGTGTGTATGGTGTGTGTGTGTGTGTGGTGTGTGTGTGTGGTGTGTATGGTGTGTGTGTATGGTGTGTGTGTGAGTGTATTGCGTGTGTGTATGGTGTGTGAGTTTATGGTGTGTGTGTGTGTGTGTGTGTATGGTGTGTGTGGTGTATTGTGTGTGTGTATGGTGTGTGAGTGTATGGTGTGTGTGTGTGTATGGTGTGTGTGGTGTATTGTGTGTGTGTGTGTGTATGATGTGTGAGTGTGAGTGTATGGTGTGTGTGTGTATGGTGTGTGTGTGTATGGTGTGTGTGGTGTATTGTGTGGGTGTATGGTGTGTGAGTGTATGGTGTGTGTGTGTATGGTGTGTGTGTGTATGGTGTGTGTGTATGGTGTGTGTGAGTGTATGGTGTGTGTGTGTATGGTGTGTGTGGTGTATTGTGTGGGTGTATGGTGTGTGAGTGTATGGTGTGTGTGTGTATGGTGTGTGTGTGTATGGTGTGTGTGAGTGTATGGTGTGTGTGAGTGTATGGTGTGTGTGTGTATGTACCTGCAGGGAGACCCTGTCCTGTAACAGCAGATCCTGTCTGCTGCTGAACTCTCCTCTGCCTGGAGTCTGTGGACGGAAAGACTGCAGGAACTGCTGTGTATCCTGAGGGGGGCACACACACACCATACACACACACTTTAGTAACCATGCCTGTGTGAAATGTGGACTTGTGTATGTGTGTTCTGAGTGTGTGTGTGTCTTTGTGTGTGTTCTGAGTGTGTTTGTGGGCGTATGTGTGTATGGGTGTATGTGCGTGTGTGTGTGTATGTGTGTGACTCACCTTGATGGTGCGTAGCAGCTGTCCCAGCCTCTCTGTCCTCAGCAGCCTCCTGGTCAGGTAGCCCTTCACCAGCGCAGCCAGCAGGGGGCGCCAGCACACAGGGAGAGAGAGGGGGGACTGGGGGGGAGTGAGGGAGTGAGGAGAGAGAGAAGGGGGCAGGGGGGAGGGTGTGAGGAGAGAGAGAGGGGGGTCAGGGGGGAGGGCGTGAGGAGAGAGAAAGGGGGGGAAGAAGTGAGGAGGGTGTGAGGAGAGAAAGAAGGGGGGAGGGAGAGGAGTGAAGGGGGGGGAGAGAGAAGAGATGAATACCAATTGCGGTCAATGACAGCTAATTAATTTCCTCAGGCA
>CM059314.1:4912500-4982500 GCA_030340665.1 Neosalanx taihuensis
CCTTCCCTCTCTCCTCTTCTTTCTCCTTCCCTCTCTCCTTTTTCTCGTTCCCTCTCTCGTCTTCCACCACTCCCTCTCCCTCCTTCGCTCTCTCCTCTTTTTTCTCCTTCCCTCTCTCCTCCTCCTTCTTCTTCCCTTTCTCCTCCTCTTCCAACTTCCCACTCTCCTCTCTGTCCTCCTCCTTCCGTCACTCCTCCCTCCTGGAACAGTCTGGACACGTCCGCATGAATGTGGTCCAAGGCTAGGTTCGTTCCCTCGACAACCGTGTCCAACGAGCCGTCGCCATGGCTGCGTCGGTGATCGACGCCTAGCTCGCCATCGTCGGCCGTCCGTGCAAGGCGCCCCAACACCTGTGGGTTTCGGGCTGCTGTGTGGTTCTCTGGAGGTTCTGCGAGTGTGTTCTCCAGGTCTGAGATCAGAGCCTTCAGGCTGGACAGGTTGAGCTCCAGCAGAGCTATCTGCTCTCCCTGTTCAGAGCTGGTGGAAACAGGGACTCCTGCCATCCCACCTCCCAGCAGACGGGGCGCTGTAGGGGAGACAGCAGAGCCAGCAGGGTCCTCCAGCTCCACCTCCCGTTCCACCTCGAGAGGCGCGTTTACCTGGAGGTTCCCCCCGGGGGCTCCACCCCTAAAAATCCTTCCAGGCACCTTGCAGCGAACGGGGCTCATGCAGAACTGAGGGGTAGGGACGCTCTGGAACTTCCCACCCCGCAGGGAGGGAGGCCGGACTGGAACACTGGCTGTAGCCGGGCCCCTGGTCTGGACTGGGGCCTCCAGGTCTGTGAGGCGTGGCTGGGTTGTGAGCTCTGGAGAGAGGTCCAGGTGAACATCCTCACAGGTCAAGATGTTCTCAGTCTGACTAGCTCTTTCACTGTCTCTCTCTCCGTCCCAGAAATTCTTTCCAGAGTATTTCTCGCCGTTCTCCTCTCTGTCCAGATACCAGGATGTCTCCATCTGCTCCCCTCCCGGACTCCAGGCTTCCTTCCGGAACGTTCCCATAGGAGGTTCCCTCCTCCTCTCCCGTATTTTCCTACCCTCTAATGTTCTCCCCGTCTTGGGGAACTCGTCGTTCTCTTTATCTGAGAACCCCTGCTCCTCCTCCCTCTGCTCCTCCTCTCCTCTCGTCCTACCCTGCTCCTCCTCTCCTCTCCTCCGACCCTGCTGCTCCCCGCCTTCCTGCGCTCTCATGGCCTTGGCTTGGTTTCTCAGTTGCCGCTGGCGACGCCGGTGTTCCTGAGACTTCTTGAGCAGGTTCTGGAGGCTGAGGCGGTACGGACCTTCCTGAGGTTCCAGCTCTGTGTTCTCCCCCTCCTGCCCCATCCCTGGTTCTCCGCCCTGGTTCTTAGGCCGGCTCTGGGGTTCAGTTGGGGCGGAGTTGGGTCCCTGGGGGTGGACGGATGTCCCTCTGCATGCTGTGTGTCCATAAGGACCCTGGCTTTGATCTCGAATGTCCGTGTTCTGGAGAATGTTCCGGATGTGTTTTGATTGGTCGGATGTCTCCAAGAATTCACAAACCCTTCCTGAGTGGCTCTCTTCGAGGTCTCCCATCGGAGGAACAGCTTCCTTGTCGACGTACGAGGGAGATGGCATCATGCTTCCTGTGATGTCAACTAGCCGTGACGAACTGCCACACGCTTCCTCCACGGAACGCTCGTGAGTTTCTGGCTCTTCATCGCACCTCCCCTCCAGGCCCCCACCTCCCAGGGGAGGGAGACGGATGACATCAGGTATCACTGACGTGGTGTTGTGGAGAAAAAAGCCTCCCTGAGCTATCGTGTCCTGCTCTAGACCGCTCGCTTCCACCCTCTCCTCCACCGTGATCGAAACAAAGCCGGAACGTTCCGCGTTGTCGTACGTGTCGTAACCCGAGGACTGCGTCTGGTGGCTCACGTCCGCCAGGGGGTCGGAGGTCACATCCTGAGATCTCGTTTCCCGGTCATCCGATTGGGCGCGAGCCTCAGTTAAGGTCATGGGTGAAGGCATCTGATTGGAGCGAAAGGGATGAGTGAGACGATTGGTTGAAAAGGCACCGTAGGTCGTGGAGGTTAGTGGGTGATCGCTCACAAACCGGTTCCCATCATGCATCAGGCCTGGCTGTGGGGAACAGGAGAGGCTGCCCATGACTGATTCTAATGCGTCATCAGTCTGCGACGCTAATGCGTCATCAGTCTGCGACGCTAAGGCGTCATCTCTTAGGGACGGAGGAGTTCTGTTGGTGCCGGAGGCAGAGACAGAGGCAGGGGCAGAGGCAGGGACAAAGGCAGGGACAGAGGCAGGGACGGAGGCAGGGACAGAGGCAGGGACGGAGGCAGGGACAGAGGCAGGGATGGAGGCAGGGACGGAGGCAGGGACGGAGGCAGGGACAGAGGCAGGGACGGAGGCAGGGACAGAGGCAGGGGCGGAGGCAGGGACAGAGGCAGGGACGGAGGCAGGGACGGAGGCAGGGACGAAGGCAGGGACGGAGGCAGAGGCAGTATACGCTGCAAGGCCGGGTTCTCCATGGATGAACTCCTCCAATGTTGGAGCTCTCCTCAGCTGAAGCAAAGTGAAGGAACAGATGAGATAAAACTTTATTGTCCGTTAAATTTAGATACAATCAAAATGTTCCGTTGTCATTCTGTCCACATAGTACAGAGTAGAGAACAGAGAAGAACAAGTTAAATACCTAAAATTAATGTTCTGTAGCAGCAGTGCTTATGGATTGGGGGGAGGTGGGGGATGAGGTACATATTCACGCTTCATAAACTAAGATCCATATCACCATGGTTACCTGGACGCTGTGTAGAATGTTCTGGATGCGGGACATCCGGGTGTCCAGCAGAGCGTGTCCCCTGCCCCGAGTTCTGCACGCCTCCTCCCTGTACCTCTGCATCTCTCCCCTCTTCTCAGCTGAGAGCTGGAAGAAACGCAACACAGAATCGGAATCGGAAATGGACGGAATGAATGAATTTAGAAATGGACGGACATCTTGTGGTCCCACACGTACGTAAACACATTTCACTGAATCAGTATAAAAATTCAGAGAAACTACAAATGAGATAAAAGTGAGATAAAAGTGGGCACTTGCTGTACAGATGGGGGTAATATAACTATAGTAAGTGAGAGGGTATAGAGAAGAATGGATATATATAGTTCGGGGGGGTATACACAGTATTGCCAACAGTGATGCAAAATCACAATGGTAAGTTTTAGGGTGTCTTGTGCTAAAGTGGCTTGCGCAGAGTGCAGTGGGTGTTTTACATAAACTGTTTCAGGTAAAATACCACCGTATTTATTTTCGATGAAAACCTGGCCTAAAAGAATAGAATCGAGCGATAACTTAACCTTACAATCTAAGCTGGTGTAATTATACAAGTGTGCATCCTTATAATGTAAGGGCAGCACTGGTGCTTCAGTGGTAGGATTCTTGCCTACCATGTGCAGATGGTCTGGGTTTCATTCCCAGTGGGGGTTCGAATCCTGGCCAATGCATTGAATATGTGTGACTGTTAAATTTCCCTACTGTGGGAGTATGAAGGGATCATTTCTTTCTTCTTATTCTAATGCAGCTCTTACCAACGGTGGCAGTATCGGTAACCCACGGAAGCGGATAACCGACGAGTCGTTATGGCAACCGGTTCCCTGTTGATTTGACGGTTGACGGACGTTACTGTCGTTCAACCGCAGCTCTGAATGCCGCCGTCGAACGAAATCTTCATAATCTTCCATTCTGCAAATGAACAAATCCCCTTAGAGCTATTTTCATCAGTAAATTGATGAGTCACAGGCAGCCGACCGGTTTATCACGAAAGCACCCGGTAACGGGACGTTAGTTTCATTGAACTGACAATTTAGGAACTGTAAGAAACTATCGATGTGGCTGGAGATAATCTACCTAATTCGGGTTAGTTAGTCAATAAATAATGTAAGGTTTGTTACAGAAAAGAAAAACAAACCAGCTAGATACTAGAAGTAGCATTTTGTAAACTAAACCAGCTATTCTAGCTAAACTACAGTACAGTCAGCTGCTTACTTAGCAGCTAGCTAAAACAACCAGATTAACTACAAAACTAACTACTTTAAGCCAACTATCAGGAAATACGGTCATAAAGTTAGAGCTAGACAAGCGTATAAAGTTGTATAAGAGAACATAAAACTATTTTTTTTACCTACATTTGTTACAAATGAACTGAATGTTGATCAGTCGAAGTCAAAGTAAACTCTTTATCTTGACTGTTTACATTTTCCGCGCCTCTGACAGCAACGAAGAGACAGTTTGGAAACTTCTAGAAATCCCGTCATGGATCGTAAAATATAAATCACAAAACATTTATACGACGATTAAAATGTACTTTATGACTGGGAAATACTGAATTTTACATGGCGTATTATTTTATATATTTATATATAAAATAAAATCTATAGATACTTGGTTGGGATAACAGGAGGACGTTTTATTGAAATCCAGTCCATGTTTTTCGAAAGCCAACTGGATCCGTTTTTCCACCAGTAGAATGCATGGATGTATAAAGAATGGATAGGGTATCGAAAATGGCGGCCATGGCGGCCGTGAAGTTGCCAAGCCCCGGGTCTGCCCATGGATGTATAAATAATGGATACCGGACAGAAAAATGGCGGCCGTTGATTTCAATGAAGTTGCTCACCTGGCGCATACGCGGAAAAAGTTTTTTGACTTCCTGGTTTACTTCCGCGGTATGGGGAATGGAATGATGGGAGGCTGATGACGCTCTGGGGCAATGAGAACGAGCAAGTCGCGTTCTGGGCGAGCGCTGCGCGCTCATGAGTGCTTGTGGAAGAGTTGGACCGATAATGACGAATCTACACAATCAACTGATGGATTTATAGGACACATAAACCGATTATGTTTTCATAGTCATGGTTATAGCATATACGAGGTTAATTCATTTTGTTTGTTTTTTAAGTTTAAGTAAGGATAAAACGAGTCATTTTTATTAAGGTTAATCTAAAATAAAAAATAAGGGATTCTCCACAAGCTGTCATATTTATCAACCAAATGCCGGTAGTTAAATCTGTTTTGTCTATCAATGATCCCGTATGTGATATAGCCTACGACTTCTTGTCAGATTAAGTTTAAAGTTCTTATCGTTTTATAAGCTATATCGGCACATTCAAACAGGCAAGTCTTTCTTATTAAGCGTTGTGCAGCTTCTCTGTTTCTTTTACGGCTACGTGATATAGTTTGTATATTACCTGAGTCATGGAAGGAGCTCCTGGGGGGTATTGCACAAAACTAGGATAAGGGATTAAGCCGGGCTATGTTGGTTATCCTGGCTGAATTTAGCCTCAAGTCGGTTGCACGAAAGCCGATAAAATTTAGCCTGGCCAAGTTACCATGGTGATTTATTCTCCGCAGCTAGCCTGCTCCGGACCAGGCTAACAGCCAGGCTAAGATTAATCCTTGTGATTCACCTGCATTTCCACAGTCAATCCTGTGAGGAATTCACGTGTTTTACAGCATGTCCATGATCTTTTTAAATATGTTGCATCATTTTAATTATAATGCATTTAACATTTACACATATTTAGTATATTGTCATTTCTCATTTCAATTAAATCTACAACAGTCTTTTAATATTGATTTAAGTGGTATTATTATTACTCTGGCCAAGTGTTATATTGATATGCTGATGAAGACTGCTTGTCAAACTGCCGTCGAGGTTTCATAAATATGTTTTATTGCATTACAGTAAACCATCGCTATATCACGGTTCAGTACTGTGAACCCTCGCGATATCATGGTTCAGTACAGTGAATCCTCGCGATATCACGGTTCACTTCACGGATTTGCCACGTGCATTGTGTTCTGCATTCTGATTGGATAAACAGTCTCTCCGCGTCTTCTCTACCTGTGCATCAATAAAGTTGCGGTTTACTGTAATATTTACTGTGGCTGTACACCTACGTAACATTCGCAGAAAAAGTTAAACTTATGGACATGCTTAATTGTAGCCCAATTATGACAGCTCCAGAGGATTGTACACTTTTTGAATACTAACGCATTAATCCGGCCCGCTATTGTCTGCCAGGTTTATTCTCTTTCTTTTATTATGGCTTGAGTATTGTCCTTTTTAATTAATATCCTTCTCCTCCTCATAAAACTCCATCAGGAGCTGTTGTTCTGCGGCCGTGAAATATGTCGCGTAACTCTTTTCCATGTTCTGATCGGTGATTCTGTGAGCGATCGCGAGGTCTATTTAAGAATGCCGTGAACACGCATTAATCCTGACTACCTACATCTGGCTTGACATAGCCGCGCCTTTTCATCCTGGCTTGGCAAACGTGCAACCAATTAAGCCAGGATACGACGGCCAGACTAGGTCAAGCCGCGCTTGCTCAGTTATTCTGGCTTTCTTTATTCTACTTTCGTGCAATACCCCCCAGGACATTAAGTGTAATTCCTAGCCTGGTATGTTTTTATAGTCGACCCTAAAACAGTTTTCTCCTGTACTGAGATGTCAGAACCTATACTGAGCCACATGCTACTGAATAAATAAATACAAATTCCGTTGCGTGGTGTATTTAACATAATTAGGTGTTCCTATGCAAGGCTTTATAATGAAATAAGTTCAGACTTTTCAAAGTAATTATGTGATTTTACTGAACAAATAACGAACATAACATAACAAAAACAACAGACTTGCGACAGTGGCTGAACAGTGTAATGTTCCCGAGACACAGCGGGACCGCGCTTGGGAGTGTAGGCGCACGGCTGTGACGTCACCATAAGAATAAGACTTTGCGGGGGCTTTTCTGGCCATTAGAATTTTTTTGACGGTTTAAAAGTCCATGACTTAAAAATATGGAATAAAAAGATTGCAATTAATAGTGGTTACAGCTGTAGGTGTCCTGAGAACCTTTTTACAGGCTTCTCTTTTACTATTACGGTCTATGGGAAAAATGCTTTCTGGGCCCCATGGGTATTTTATGTTGCAATATCACGAGTGGCCACCGGGAAAAATCGGCACAGCTGCTGAGAGGCAGACCCGGGGCTTGGCTGAGAGGCAGACCCGGGGCTTGGGTCTGCCCCATGGATGTATAAATGAAGGTCTGCCCATGGATGAGGGTGTTGTGCTGCCGCCACCTACAGTTGTGTAAGAATATTGTCGGTGGAAAACAAAGAAATATTTTATGGTTTCACCAGATCTATTATTAAGCAAATCTCTTTGTCTATAACAACGTACATTTATCAGCATCTAAGCATATTGGGCCCAATACAAGGAACTTCAATCACAGATCATCAGTCATTTGTCTGTCGTATGTGTGTGTAAAATGTCAGTATTTCTATCTATTTAGGCCAGAATAAGAGGACAGGTCTAATGTAAAAGGGGTAGATGGATGGGGAGAGAGTCAGATATAGATAGAACCAGGTCAAGTAGTCACCTAGATCAGCCAAACAACTCGATTAATGTGGTCACCTTGAGAGATTTGTCCTAGATTCCCAATCTAATCACCTTATAGGTTTTCTACACATTCATCAGACACATGGTTGTCTAGATCGTACTTCTGGTAAAACAGGACGCTATGGAATAAAAGATCTTCATCATCGAGGTAAGTGTCGCTAATTAAGAAGAAAGATGGTGAAAGTTGTGGAGTAAAGACTGCTGTTAGGTCTGCATAAACAGCAAGGGGGAAATTATTCCGGTCACAGTGTTGAATTTAGCATTTCATCATTTACATTTAAGAATGCGTTTGTTTTATTTTGTCGTTGGATAAAAAGGTAACCGTAAAGGCTGTGTTTTTAAAATGTGTTTTATTGGCCATATACAAAATAAAGTATGCTACAATAAAGTAACATACAATATATACATCAATAAATTAAAGACGCGCCAAACAAATTAAATAAAACAATTTACCAACAATACATCATCATTACTTATCTACAAATTGCAAAAAAGTACAGTAATTCCATTGATAAATACTTACAATTCAATTGACAACTCACTTTCGAGTATTTTCTACCCATAAAAAGTATTGTGATAGAATAATTTATTACACCCAACAGACATACACGACAATAGAACGCCTGGTTTCTAGGACACAAAAGAATAGACAGAGAGATGTCCATAGTCACACTACTGCAACACTAGCTGATAGGAAGTCTTCGTATTCCTTAGAGACACACATACAAATACGCACACACATGAAACACACACACACACACTTCGCCTCCAGAGAGTAGGCTAGTCATATGCTCACCACTTGACACAGCATGTGATGAGGCTTATTGAAATAGACAAGATAATAAAGGGGGAGAGGGAGGGGGAGGATCTCCCAAAACATATTTGTGGTGTTTCGGCTGCTAATAACTTTCTCACCGTTTGTGTGTGTGTGTGTGTGTGAGAGAGGTGGAGAAAACCAAGTTGTATATCTTGTGTGTGTGCGAGAGACAGGGAGAAACCTTGTTCCTCACACACACACACACACACACACCCACACACACACACACACACACACACACACACACACACACACACACACACACACACAATAGCTTTGCATCTCTTGTCTGACTATTGAGAAACCATGAGAAGTTTGGCAGACAGTTACCAGACACGGTAGAAGGAAGTTATTGTGATGCTGAAAAAAAAAAATAATAATTTGATTAACGTGTAGAAGGAAGGAGATGGGGAGGTTGTTTAGGGAAGCCGTTAATAACCTTGTCACAAATGTAACCATCCTGACAACAACTTGAAGCAACAACAACAGCGGTGACTTCACAATTCCTCAAGTTCCATTCCTGGAACTTCACAACAGTCACCATAACAACGCACCACCTGCTCAGTACGAAGCTCTCCCCCTTAGCAACATGGGGGGGCTGTAGAAACCAATACAGAAAACTGAAATGAAATCAACATCAACATGGGACAGGGAAAGCCACTGTTAGAACAAGCTTGAAAGTGTCGTAGAATAGAAGATTGAGTCAAATTTCTTTCTTTTTTTTAAATATTTTTTTTGTTTGTCTATGTCTAGTTTGTTGGAACTAAATGCCAAAACGCCACCATTAACACGGCACGATCTAAATCAGAACAACACAGCACAACTTTGAACGCAGGGAGAGAAAAACACTTCAGTGGGAGAGGCAGAGAGAAATTGAATTGCAGATTTTCACAGAAAACTAGCCCAATTTTACAATTGTTTTTACCATTTAAACTTGCAGAAAAATGACCTATTTTTCTGTACATATTCCACGTCCATAGTGTGTATGTTCCTTCATAGCTGGAGGACCATGAGTGTGTGTGAGAGAGAATGAGAGAGCGAGAGAGAGGGAGGGAGAGAGAGAGATAGAGAGATAGAGGGAGGGAGGGAGGGAGGGAGGGAGGGAGGGAGGGAGGGAGGGAGGGAGGGAGGGAGGGAGGGAGGGAGGGAGGGAGGGAGGGAGGGAGAAAGAAAGAAAGAAAGAAAGAGAGAGGGATAAGGAGAGAGATGAAGGGGGTGCGTATGGCTCAGTGGTTCAGGGTTTGATCGCAGGTTGGGATCCCCCCCTTGGGGCATCGCCTCGGGGAAACAGCATCTGCCAGGTGAATCTTTTCACCCAATCCGGTTCTCCGTAGAGACAGCCGTCAGTCGCGTTGTGAAACCCAGACGTTTATAATAACAACTGACTTGGAATTGTGTTACCTGCCACACCATACCTCCCTCCTCCCTCTCTACCACACCACCCTATCAGACCTCCAGCTTTCCAGGTGGACCAATCACAGACGCCCAGGAGAGAAACCCTTCCACTGACAACCCTCCAATCGGAGGAAAGCTGTTGTCGTCGCGGTTACAGTCCTGTCCTCGGAACACTGAGCACTCAGTCTGAGCTGACCGATTGTGAAAGCAGTTCATGACTCTTGATAGACCTGACAACGATAGCTACAAGTTTCACTTCTATGGCATGTACAAAACAAACTAAAACATTTAGAATCTGCATTAAATATATATATATATATATATATATAATATCCATAGTACAAAATATACACCTTAGAAAATATAAAATAACAATAATAAATCACTCATCTCAAAAATAACAAAGAGATAGGAGGGTGATGTCGTCGTGGAACCAATAAGGAATAATTCCCATGAGCCTTTGCAGCAGTTTTTTTTTTGGCCAGTTTAATTTAAGATTTTGCCATTAGTCTTTCATTTAAAAAGGAAGCATTTAGAATTGTGGTTGACGCTATTTTTTTTGTTTTTATTCGTCTTTCACTTAACAGATTTTAATGATCTAATTAGTTATCATGTATTAAGTATTTATAAACATGGAATGAACAAATAAGAATGAATTAGTAATTATTAACTTGTAAACTCTGTGTAAAACCCATTGCTACACGGAGTCATGGGAACAACCCGTTAACCATGACTACAGCAACCATGGCAACAATCACCCTTCTCCCCTTCAGTCTAAGAATCCTACAGAGTTACAATGTTACAACCGTCACACAGTGAACAACACCGTTACCTCGTCACGTACACACACCCCTCACTCTTAGCCCATGGTCTCACACACATACACACACACGAACGCACACACACACGAACGCACACACACACACACCAGAGGAAGAATGAAAAGCTATCGACTTTGTTAAGCCACTTTTGGTACAGTTGCAAAAAAGGAAATACCAAACAATTTCTCATATTATTTTTTGTAGTATCGTTTTAGATTTTTATAAACAATGAAAAGATACTCTTATGTATTTATAAAACCAACATCTCAAGACAAAGATCAACAAAGATCGAATTTGAACACAGAAAGTACACAGCACAGACATCGTCATGGTTACGTTTGAAAAAAAACAACAACTATAACTTATAAAAACACACACATTCACACACAGAATCTAGCCAGCCTTTCCAATGACCCATACTGAGTTTTCGGCTTTCTGGTGTTGAGATCTAAAGTCTTTCATTGGTTTTGCAACAGAGAAACCTGCCAATCATATGACTGAGCCTGACCAGGAAGTTGAAACCAACGAATCACATGACTAAGTCTGACCAGGAAGTTGAAACCAACGAATCACATGACTGAGCCTGACCAGGAAGCTGAACCAACGAATCACATGACTAAGTCTGACCAGGAAGTTGAAACCAACGAATCACATGACTGAGACTGACCAGGAAGCTGAACCAACGAATCACATGACTGAGCCTGACCAGGAAGCTGTGTCAGACACTAAACTACACAGCAGTCATATGACACAGCATGACACGCTCCTGATTGGATGTCCAATGCCTCCACCTCATCCCTGATTGGTCAGTGTATTCCTATAAGTACAGGTGAGCGCATAGGTAATAGAACTGGAGTTGAACAAAATTGCAAATAGCTAAACAAGTGCATTGATGGGATCATTCATCGGTCTGTCTCATAACTTTACAAAACACTTTCCAGTAAAAAAAAAAAAAAAACATGTCCTGTTCCTGTTCTTCTTTATGATTTGTGATGACACAGGAAATGTACAAGAACCAACGTACGGAAGCCCACTGGGTTCAAAACATGGAAGGAGTAACGACACAGTATATAAAGAGAGAGAGGGATTGAGAGGGGCGCTACGGGGAAAATACAGCTAAGTTCATAGCAAAAAACAACACTGAACGCTGACATCACAGAATTCCCGCTAGAACGTTGACCAATCACGCGCAGGATCAAAGAACCCGAACACATTGGGAGCCCATGGCAACGACACGAAACACCATTTTGAAACGTGAGACTCCTGAACGCTCCCTGCCTCAGATGGCTGCGTCTCGTCGTTCTCTTGTAGTTCAAAGGTCAAGGGGTCGAGGGTATTTGCGAAGATATGCTAATGAGCCCAATCACTGGCGAATCCTCCCGCCAGAACCACCTCACGCCCTCTTTTTCTTTCTCTCGTTCCATCGACTCTCCCTCGTTCCCGCTGTACTTTCTTTCTCTCCATCCCTCCCTCCCTCCCTCCCACCCTCCCCCCTACTCTCTCTCCCCCCTCCTGCTCTCTCCCTCTTCTCGTCCACTAAGACCGCACGTCCGTCTTCGACTTCACGATCGTGATCACGCTGGTCGCCGTGGAAACCTTGGGCCCCATCGCCGACGCCGACCCTTCCCCTCCGGCCCCTCCCGCCCCCGCCCTCGCCCCCCCGCCCGCCGCCGCCCCGCCCCTCGCCGCCACGGTCCGGGCGAAGCT
The DNA here is from genome assembly GCA_030340665.1 of Neosalanx taihuensis. Taxonomy (NCBI): domain Eukaryota; kingdom Metazoa; phylum Chordata; class Actinopteri; order Osmeriformes; family Salangidae; genus Neosalanx; species Neosalanx taihuensis. The sequence continues at coordinate 4,924,661 of CM059314.1, forward strand.
CTGCAGCGCCTCGTACTTGGCCCTCAGGGAGTGGAGCTCCGCCCTCATGCCGGCGTTCTCCGTGGCCAGCTTGTCCACCTCCTGCTGCAGCAGCGCTTTCTGCCGCTCCAGCTCCTCCTTCTGGGTGACGCGCTTCACCCGGCAGCTGGCTGCGTAGCCGCGGTTCTTGAGGGTGCGCCGGCGCTGCTTCAGCAGCAGGATGTCCTCCTTGGTCAGCCCCCGCAGGTGCTGGTTCAGCTCCCGCACCGTCATGGACACCAGCTCGTCGTCCGTCAGGGTGGTGCCGTTCTCCCCGGGCTCCCGCTTCACCTGTGGAGGGGTGGGAGTGGGGGGTGGGGGTGGGTATGGGGCAGGGTGGGGCAGAAGGTTTGGGAGGAACACGGGTGACACGCTGGATGTGAATTAGGGCTGTCAAAACTGCTCAAAAATGACGTTCGAATATTCAATATTCCCCACACATGTATTCGAATATATTCGAATATTCACGTTTCCCGGTTGCGCATTAGGCATGTGAATAACAGGACAAATTCATACAACGAGACATAACTACTTGTATAGGTAATATATTTAAGTTAATTTAACAACATATTACCTACACAAAAACAAGTAGATGAACTAATGGCCAAGACCGCAGACCTTGGCCTCTCGCTCGCACACACGCACTTTGTCTTTCTCTCTCTCTCCCACAATGTCGCGCTCTGCGCATAGCGGTGTAAATGCTGATTATTGATCAAAAGTTTTGTGCAAGAAATTTAAAGTCGCGATTCTTGTCCCAAATACAAACAGTCTTGCCTGCTGCCACTGTTTTTTGTGTGTTTTTTTAACATTCGAATATACGTTTTCATATTCGAATATAGAATATTCGTTGACAGCCCTAATGTGAATAGTGACTCGACTTGAGTGCGTGTGCGCTTGCTCGCTTGTGTGCGTGTGAGAATGTGTGTGAGTGTGTGTGTGTGAGTGTGTGTAAGAGTGTGTGTAAGAGTGTGTGTGTGTACTCTCTCTCACCTTCAAGGCTTTGTTTACCCTGTTTGTGGTCGTCATGCCCCGAGACTCACTCTCCTCCGAACAATCCTGAACAGCAGAGAGAGAGAGAGAGAGAGAGAGAGGAGAGAGAGGAGAGAGAGAGAGAAAAGATAGGGAGAGAGAGACAGAGAAAGAGAAGGAGAGAGACAGAGAGAGAGGAGAGAGACAGAGAGAGAGGAGAGAGACAGAGAGAGAGAGAAAAGATAGAGAGAGAGAGAAAAGATAGGGAGAGAGAGACAGAGAAAGAGAAGGAGAGAGACAGAGAGAGAGGAGAGAGACAGAGAGAGAGAAAAGATAGAGAGAGAGAGAAAATATAGGGAGAGAGAGACAGAGAAAGAGAAGGAGAGAGAGAGAGAGAGAGAGGAGAGAGACAGAGAGAGAGGAGAGAGACAGAGAGAGAAAAGATAGAGAGAGAGAGAGAGAAAAGATAGGGAGAGAGAGACAGAGAGAGAAGGAGAGAGAGGAGAGAGAGACAGAGAGCAAGGAGAGAGGGAGAGAAACAGAGAGGAAAGAGGGATAGAGAAAGAGCGAGAAAAGGAGAGAGGGAGGGAGAGAGAGAGAGAGAGAGAGAGAGAGAGAGAGAGAGAGAGAGAGAGAGAGAGAGAGAGAGAGAGAGAGAGAGAGAGGGGGATTAGCATGGAGGTGTGACTGATGTTACTGCCCCTGAAAGGAAGAATGTGGCAAACTTGTCAAACTGGAACAGAAGGGGAAGCCGGTCATTCTGATCCAGCTGAAACAAGAGAGGAAGACTCTCTCACTGTCTATCACACACACACACACACACACACACACACACACACACACACACACAAACACACACACACACACACACACAAACACGCACACACACACAAACACACACACACACACACAAACACACACACAAACACACAAACACACTGACTGCTCCTTAGAAACCTCCAACATTCTGCTGACAGAGAGCGAGTATAGAGATGGGACAGAGAGACACAGACAGAGAGAGAGAGAGAACGAGGGAGAGAGGGAGGGAGAGAGAGAGAGAGAGAGAGAGAGAGAGAGACACTACACAGTGCCAACTGAGATCAACAGAGTAAACACAGAAGTGCAAACACAAGGATTTGTGAAACAAGATGAGATCAGACTAGACACACACACAAACACATTCACACACGCCTACGCACACTTGCAACAAGAGTCCTCAGAGGAGTTCTTGTCTGGTTTCTCTTTGAGCGCGTGTACAAAATGTGTGTGTGTGTGTGTGTGTGTGTGATGAAGGGCAGCTATTGTTGTTGCTGCTGAGCGTCTATCATCATGAGACCAGTCATGATGAGTCAGCAGATCATCTCCCTCCCTCTCTCTCCCTCTTTCCCTCTCTCTCTCCCTCTCTCTCTCCCTTTATCTCTCCCTCTCTCTCTCCCTTTCTCCCTCTCCCTCTCTTTCTCCCTCTCTATCTCTCCATCTCCCTCTCTCTCCCTCTCTATCTCTCTCCATCTCCCTCTTTCCCTTTATCCCCCCCCCTCTCTCTCTCTCTCTCCCTCTCTCACTCCCTCTCTCTCTCTCCCTTTATCTCTCTATCTCTCTCCTTTAACTCTCACACTCTCCCTTTATCACTCTATCTATCCCTCCTCCTCTATCTGCCTATCGCTCCACCTCCCCCCCTCTCTCTCTCCTCCTCTCACCTCCTTCTCATACTGTCTCTGAAAGCATGTAAAAGACTGCACAGGATTTCAGGCATTTTTCTATAAGACGCTGTTGGGCTTGTTGCCAAAACAACGAACAACCAGAGCCCAGGACAGCCATAGCAACGCAGCCGTGCCAGTCTTCCTGCCTGGCAGCAGGATGGTGGTTAGATGATTGACAGGTGGCGTTTCCTGCCGCCGATTCCTTCTCAGAAGCAATGCGCAGCCTTCCAAAAAAGAGCGGCAATAAAAACCTCCTCCCATTATGCAACTCTCTCTCTGCCCTCTCTATTTCTCTCCCTTTCTCTTTCTCCATCGCTCCCCCCCTGCTCTCTCTCCCCCTTTCTCTCTTCCTCTTTCTCCCTCTCGCCTCTCTTTCTCCATCTCTCCCCCCGCTCTCTCTCCTCTCTCCCCCTTTCTCTCCTCTCTCCCCCTTTCTCTCCTCTCTCTCTCCCCTCCACTCTCTCGCCTCTCTCTTTCTCCATCGCTCTCCCCTCTCTCTCTCTCTCTCTCTCTCCATCTTTTCTCTCTCTCCTCTTTCCCCCTTTCTCTCCTCTCTCCCCTCCACTCTCTACTCTCTCTTTCTCTATCTCTCCTCCTCTCTCTCGCTCCATCTTTCCTCTCTCCCTCTCTCTCCCCCTCTTTCTCCTCTCTCTCTCCCCTCTCTCTCTCTCTCTCTCTCCTCATCTTTCTGTCTCCTCATCTTTCTGTCTGTCTCCCGCCACAAATCCTGTCGCTATAAATACTGCAAAGATCAAAGCGAAACAAGCACTCACACCCACGTGCAAACACACACACACAGACGCAGAATCTCAAGGACATAAACCCAGATATCCACACAGTACTAGAAAACTACTACGACTACCAGATCAAAGATCTATAGTATGTGTCTGGTGGGAAACAATACTAGTACTGTTACACAGAGCGGGGGGGGGGGTGGACAAACATGTAAATAATGTCAACATCCCTTTATCCCACAGAGAGGGCAGGGAAACAGGGGGATGAGGGAGAGAAGGAAGGAGAAAGGGGGAGAGAGGAGGGAGAGAAGTAAAGGGGGAGGGAGAAGGAGCAAGAGAGGGGAAGATTGTCTGTTGATGCCAGGCATCCTATTTACCCCCCGTTGCCCACACACTTACGCAGACACACACACACACACACACGGAGGTTGGTGACCCAAGCAGTTGACCACAGATGTCCTTGCCACCTCAGCTGCCATATGGCCGTCGCCGTGTGGTCGTTGCCACAGCGACAGTTGGCGCGTTGGGGCAGCGTTTTGTTTTTGCTGCAGCAGGCGATATTTTTATGGAGCGACTTAGAGAACGCTGACGACCAAGGACCAGACCTGCTTACACACACTCACACACACACACACACTCACACACACACACACACACACGGAAAGGGAAGAAGAGAAAGAGGTGTGCCAAGAGGAAATGAGGAAAGACAGGAGAGAGAGAGAGAGAGAGAGAAAGTGAGTGAGAGAGAGAGAGAGAGAGAGAAAGAGAAGTAAAGAAGATGGGAAGAAGGGGTGAGTGAAAGAGTGCTGACATCTCCAGAGCTGATTAGGGAATCGCACACACACACACACACACACCTAGAGCACGCACACACACACAGCACACACAAACATACCCAGAGCACACACACACACACAACAGAGAAATGCTGAGTATGGAAAGAAGGAGGGAGTGAATTAGGGAGACAAGGAAGGGGGAGGGAAGAGAGAAGAAGCACACAGGGTGAGAAAAAGGAGCTGAGAGAGAAAGTACCAGGGAGGGCAGGTGGCGGAGGAAGAGGAGGAGAGAAAAGGAAGGCGGGAAAGTAGAGAGGAGGAAGGGAGGCTGTTGGGTGAAAATGCATCCTCAACACATTTAGTTAAAGGAGTGGGGGATGGTGGGAAGAGAGATAGTGGCAGAAAGAGAGAGACAGAAAGAAGGGGGAACAGAGAAAAAGACAAGAGAAAGGTGGAGTGAGATAAAAGAAGATAAAGAAAGAGTTGGAGAGAGAAGGACTGGAGTCGAGGAGGAAACGGAGAAAGGTCCTGAACTCAGCAACCGCCAGGACTCCAATCCACCAATTTGACAAGTTGAACACGCGAGCGCATGTGCACACGCACACGTCAAGACTCCTTGATCAGTTTAATCAGCGTAATTGGTCCGTGTGCGTGTAAATAAACTACGACAAAGAAAGAAAGTGATCAACAATAGACTGACAAGCTCTAAGAGGTTTTAATCTGATTTTAATCATCCCAATCAGGGAGAGGAAGAGAGAGAGAGGAGAGAAAGACGGATATACAGAGGGATGAAGAGAAAGAGGGTAAGAGAGGTAAAGGCATCCATTGAAGGGAGGCAAACGGCCAAGCAGTCGGGGAATCGGGCGATTAATCAGAAGGTTACGGGTCTGAAAATCCCAGCTGTGCCGACACGACTGTTTGCGCGTGCGTCTGATGGACTATCAGTATCCCTGGGGCAAGGCACTTCACCCTACTTGCCTCGGGGGGGGGGGGGGGGGGGGGGGGGGGGCAGACGGAATTCTCTCTGGAAGTCTCCCTGGATAAGAGCGTCCGCTCGGATGTAAACGAAGGGTGCAGAAAAAGACGGAAGACGCAGAGAGAGGGAGAGGCTGAGCGAAGGAGACGACTCACTTAACACTTTTCAACAGGAAATCGATGCGTGAGAGACAGCGAGGGGGGGGGGGGGGGGGGATAGGGAGGGAGGGAGGGAAAGGGACGGTGCGCGAGACGTCCGTGCGCGTGTGTTAGCGTAGGTGCGAGGAGGGGGTCAACCCGTTTGCCTGGCGTCAGGTAGAGCAGGTGTGAAAGCGTGAAGAGAAATCTCCTCGCTCCTGCAGAAAATCTGCACCGTCAGACGACGGCAAACGCAGAAGTGTTTTATTTTTTATTTGGTAAGGGCTTTTTTTTTTTTAGAGAGGAGAGAAAACCTGGTCGGTTAATTTGGTTCTCCTCTTTCTCTGTGGGTGAGCGCTTGTGTGTGTGTGTGTGTGTGTGTGTCTGTGTTTGTCTCTGTGTGTGTGTGTGTCTGTGCATGTCTGTGTTTGTCTGTGTGTGTGTGTCTGTGCGTGTGTCTGTGCGTGTCTGTGTTTGTCTCTGTGCGGGTGTGTGTCTGTGCATGTCTGTGTTTGTCTCTGTGCGTGTGTGTGTCTGTGCGTGTCTGTGCTTGTCTCTGTGTGTGTGTGTGCACGCGAGTCAAAGATAAGTTAAACTACATGCTAGTTTGCTTCTGCCCCTAGTGTGTTAGGTCAGCAGAAGCAAGAGCTCTAAATAAATATGGTACTTCAGAGTGTACCAGCCCAACAGCCAGGTAAGCACAGTGAGATTCCTGAGGGACTGTGTGTGTGTGTGTGTGTGTGTGTGTGTGTGTGTGTGCGTGTGTGTGTGCGTGCGTGTGTGTGTGTGTGCGTGTGCGCGCGCGTTTGTAGCTGGGGTAAGCATCGCATTATTGTTATCTTCCTTGAAGATGTAAAAAATCTAACACACACACACAGTCCAGTAGACTCACACACACACACACACACACACACACATAGTCCATCAGACGCACACACACAAACAGTCCTGCCCACTTGTTGGCAGAGATTCTCGAAAAAGAGAAGAGAACATGATTTCACACATGAACAAATTGTGAAAAACAGCTTCACCTCTCGCCCATCTTTCCCTCCCTCATAACTTCTCCTCTGACATGAACGCTTGTTTTATCGATAAGTCCATCCAACACCCGCTTGCACTCCACACTCTATATTTCATATTTTACGTTCGTAAGTTCTTAAAATTGAACGATTGTACGTTCCTTGTCTTTATGATTTGTTTATGTTTGTTGTAAGCACCTTCCTGTCACAATAAATTCCGTGTTGGTGTAAATTTACATGGCGTATCAACCGAATTCGAAATCTGATATATTTCTCCGTCTCTATTTCACTCTCGCCATGGCTCCATCTTTCTTCCAACTCTCTCTCCCTCCATCTTTCTCTCCTTATAAAAATACCTCATTGAGCAGACACTTTTAATCCAAAGCAACTTACATTAAGTTGCAGGGAAAGTCTCCCTGAGACAAGTAGGGTGAAGTGCCTTGCCCAAAGACACATCACATAGCCACAGCCAGGGTTCAAACTCACAACCTTCCGATCGTGAGGCCAACGCCTTAACCCGCTGAGCCATCTGACTCCCTGTTCCGCCATGTTCATCCTCTCTGCCCATCTCTAAGACAGCAAACCCCCCCAGACAACATGAAACTGCTGCAATAAAACCATCTTGACACATTCCCTCCCTGCCCCCCTGCCAGATCGTAGGCGAACGCTTAAATATTTGAAAGTGAGGTATGACATGCACAGTTAGCGTCCGTACGGGAGGAGGTTGCCGACAAATGGAACACATCATGCATGAACTCACACACAATGTAAGGTATGTGTACACCTGGGATTAGGGTTAGGGTTCAACTGAATCTGGGATTAGGGTTAGGGTTAACCTGGGATTCGGATGAATTTTAACCTGGGATTCGGATGAATTTTAACCTGGGATTAGGGTTAGGATTAACCTTAACCTTGGATTAGGGTTGGGGTTAACCTTAACCTGGGATTAGGGTTGGGGTTAACCTTAACCTGGGATTAGGATGAACTTTAATTTGGGATTAGGAGAGCCAGAAGGATAACGGAGGAGGTGGCTGGTTCCTTGGGATGTCATTTCCACCAAAAATGTCTCCTTCCCCTTCCCATGTGTCTCCCTCTCTTTAGCGCTTTTCCATCTTCTACAAGGGTTTGACAGCACCCTGAAACGGTCACACTGCAGCTGAAAACTGCGGCAAGTTGGCACAGAAAGATGATGCAACTATAGGACTGCTGTGGGAGGACTATACCCATACTGACAATGTTGCTACATCTGTATCTCTTGATCACTCACTAATGTACAGTATAATGTAATACTAATCACACCACTTATTGAAATCACTTGAACATGTATCTAGATAAGTAGCAAATAAGTTGTCTTTGAGACTATGAAGGTGTGAGTTGCTGATAAAAATATTTAGCTGTTAAAATAACCAGGGTGCATTATTGCATTGTACACTGTATGCAACGCCACAGTCCCCCCACCCCCTGCCCATCCAAGCCCTCACACAAACATCCCAACATTGTTTCCAGTGCCGATGTGTGTGTTCTCACGTCCGTGTGTGTGTGTGTGTGTGTGTGTGTGTGTGTGTGTGTGTGGTGTCCTTTTACTGGAAAACGTAGCTCTCGTTCTACTTTCCAAAATAACTCTCGTAAACAAGACAATATTATAAAGTGTCGAGTCTTCATTGACCCTTCTCAAAAACGTACCGTTCATCTTTCTCTGCGGCCAAATACGAGCCCAGCCACAGAAATTTGAGCAGCCAAAGTGTGTGTGTCTGTGTGTGTGTGTGTGAGTGTGTGTGTATGTGTGTGTGTGTGTGTCTGTGTGTGTGTGTCTGTGTGTGTGTGTCTGTATGTGTGTGTGTACTACTGAAGAAACTGGATAGCTCAAAGTGAGAGGCAACTTTGGTGAGGGGAACTTGAGGTGAGATGTCGTCATCAGAGACTGAATCAGATCCCGTCTCCTGCTCTGATCAGTCCTCAGTCAGACGTCCACAGGAACACATTCAACAACTATCCGTTACCGTACTATAAGGCGCACTTTTTTCGTGGTTTGGCTGGTCCTGCGACGTGTATTAAAATATGTCATTTCCCATGTTCGTTATTTTCACAGACACCGACAGATCGACTCAGAGGATGAAGATTTCAATGGATCTGATGATTTGGAGTGAGATCGAGAGTTTGGTAAACTCGTTATGTTGTTTATGCTATAGTTATCGGAATGACCGTTAAAGTGTAGCGTTGCACATGAGAAATTGAATATTTTCCAGTAGACAAAGACTATGCGATAAATGTTTTAGTAAGGCTAAAAAATGTACTAAAGCGAAGGCTAACAAGTAAAACTAGCATGGTGGTAACCAATCGCAAAAATGCAATTCACAGTCCAGTGCGATTTATATATGTATTTTTCTCCTTCATTATGCATTTTTTGGACTGTATAAATGTAACTTATACACCGGGAAATACGATACTTATGGCATGTCTGCTGTGTGTGAGATGTACAGAGAGACAGGAGATGGAAGAGAGAGAGAAAGAGGGAGAGAGACAGCGAGAGAGAGATAGAGAGAGAGAGAACACAGAGACTTCCAGCCAAGGGTTCAGGCCAGATTAGAACCCCGGCAGTTGTGGTACGCACTCCAGCTGATGAGATACACACACACCTACTACACCCACCTGGCCTTCAGTCTCTCCCATTCTCCCTCAACACCATGCTGTTGACCTGATGTCACAGAAATACACACATACTCTGCAGGAAAGCAGAGTGTGTGTGCAGGAATGCAGACACACATACAGGTTGCTGTGGCAATATAAGACAGTGGTGGTTATTCTTACATGGTGTTTCATCATCAGTTTCAGAGGTCTGGAGACTGACCTACTGCAGCTCTCTCTCTCTCTGTCTCTTTTTGTCTGTCTCTACCTCTCTCTGTCTTTACCTCTCTGTCTCTCTCCGTCTGTCCCTCACCTTTTGTCTCTGTCTCTCTCTCTCTGTCTCTCTGTCTGTCTTTCTGTCTCTCTCCGTCTCACTCTGTCTCTCCATCTTTCTACCTCTTACTCATTTTTTTCCTCTCTCACTCTTCTCATTCTTAAACTCTGTCACTCCTTTTCTCTATTTTAGTCTGACTCCTTTCTCTGGTGGACATCTGCCAGTGTACCACACACCATTATCAAAACACCCGCGTTGGAAACAAGCTAATGAGGGCACACTTACTTAGGAATTCTCTCTAAACACACACACACATTCACCCACTGTAGTCCTTAGGGTGCTAGGGCATGCATACACGGTCTCTGCTTTTTTTCATAAACGTGTGTGTGTGCGACTGAACACAAGCAAGTATGTGGTTACCCACTCAAGTGTAACGGCAGTGTGTGTGTGTGTGTGTGTGTTTGTGTGTGTGCGTGTGCTCGCCCGCACAAGACAGAGAGAGAGGCAGAGCTGGGAAATACTACTATAAATAATACTACTAATACTACTATAAATAATACTATAAAACATGTCAGTCATCCTTTCAATCAACACCTCCTACCCACACACTCCAACACCCACACAAGCAGACACACAAGCACACACACACCAACTTGCTGTTAATTTGACTTGCACAACGTTAGAGCTAACTTAGCTACTTCACATCGTTATTTTAATCACTGTCACACACACAGACACACACGAAAAGTAAGTAACAAGTGAAAACGCCATCTGTCAAGCGAGCGCTGGTTTCAGTCACCTCAGCATTTTTAGGGAATGAAGACAAAAAGGTCCTTGTTCCCACTCTCCCTCATCTCCGCAAATCCTTCCTCCTCCCCCTCGCTTCACCTCTCTTCCTCCTCTTCATCTCTCCTCCTCCCCCTCTCTTCATCTCTTCTCCCCCTCTCTTCATCTCTCGTCCCCCTCCCCTTTTCATCCCTCACTCCCCATCTCCCGCGCGCCACCATCAGCAAAGTTGCACACATAAGCATCGGTCAGCGTTCAATTACTGGGAACACTGAGGAGGGGAGGGAAGATGGGGGTGGGGGAGACTGAGTGGGAGAGCTGGGGGGTGGGGAGGAAGGGGGGTACTAGAGGGAGAATTGCTCTCCTAGCACTGATTAAATACTGATACTTTTGAGTGAACAACCTAAGTGATCTGTGTGTGTGTGTGTGTGTGTGTGTGTGTGTGTGTGTGTGTGTGTGTGTGTGTGTGTGTGTGTGTGTGTGTGTGTGTGTGTGTGTGTGTGTGTGTGTGTGTGCGTGTGAGAGAGAGTGTGTGTTAGAAAGGGGCAGTGGAAATGAGCTTGAGAGTGTGTGTTAGTTCTCCCAACAACGATTTCATCATCACTCCACTAAAATGTCCAAGTAGCTGACTGTGTACTTTTAATGCACTGTACTTTTTGTTAAGCTGAGCAAGAGAACCAGGGAGATGAAGAAAAAAAAGAGAGGGAGATAATGAGAGAGAGAGAGAGAGAGAAGAGGGAGAGAGAGAATTGAAAAACGATAGGCTGTAACGGAAGAACAAAAAAATAAATAAATGAACATGATGTCAGGTGTCTCCTCTCCTAAGTTTCTCTCCTGGTCTCTTCCTAGTCTTGTTCTCTGCTTCCTCTCTCCCTCTCTAGCGTAACACGAACTCTTTCCCCTAACCGACAGAAATACCAATCAAGAAGGCTACTTATTTATAACGGTAAAGACTGCCAAGTCTAGGTGTTCGGTTTGGGCAAAAGTCAGACAGTTTTCAACAATTCATATGATAAAAAAGGTAATGTAATTAATCAGCGTCCAATATCCTTCGACATTCGTTAAATAAATCCGACGTTATTACACCTGAATACGTCAGATTAATGTTCCTCTGCACCTTCAATCTGATTGAAAACCGATTTATTTCAGATCATGTTCCCCCACCCCCATCTTCCCATTTTAAGAGGAGCTTGCTATACCCAAAAGCCATCGATTCTGGAGGCAAGACCTCCCGGAGCACGCGCCGCACGTTCCTGTCCCTGTAGCTCGCGCCAGACCTTTGTCCGTCGGTGCCATGTTGCCATGGCTCCCACCCCCACCCCCCCCATGCCTTCGCTCGCGCGAACGTTGAGAAACACAACGTTGTGATGAATCAGCACCTCTTCCGCGGGGAGGGAAGGCTGCACGATGAAAGAGGCGCTCGAAATATCGCCGAAATGATCGGTTTAAAAATACACCGAGGAGGCTTGTGTCGTGTGCTACGAGAATATGATTTTTTGGAACCTTTGCCTGATGGACGTTTATACTGGAAAAATCACAATGCCTTCGTTTGACACTAGCTTACTATACAAAATGTTACATAATAAATACCCTTTCCCCCCTGTAGCCTATGTTGTGAGTTTTCTTTTTGACATCGGAGCCGTTACCCCGGAGTAGTAATCTAACCATGACGTTTGACAGTTGAACAATTTCTATTGTCCCAACCGTTATCAACCGATATCCCCAGCTTTATCTCGAATCAAAATAGAGGGGACTAACTACCTCGTTAGTCGCCAAAACAGGCAAGGTCGAATTTCTTCCGAGGGCTGTAAAAACGCTTCACTGTTGAACTTCAACCCGCGTGATCTCTCTTACCTCAGAAATAGCAACAGACAGAGTGACTCTGACCGCGCTCGCGGTGCTTTCGCTTCTATCCAGCGTTCCCGTTGAGCTGCCCGTGTCGGTGACGGCGTCCGCTCTCCCCGTTTCAGCACTCGGACCCTCGGACAGCGGTGTGCCGGTCTACGAGCAGCTTTGACGATACAGACGATACAGTTGCTCTCCTGAGGGGAAATCGGTATTATCGGTATTTAGTGATTCGATGTCCTCGAATCGTCCGCTTCTTCCGTAATAACGCGCGTTATGGTTACGTCCCCCCCCCCCCCCTCCGACCGTCTTTGACAGTTTCTAGAAAAAGGGGGATCTCCCCCACCTTGCAAGCTTTGTCACCTCGCAAGTTCTCAAAAAATGCTCCCACTGGCCCCAACGCGTGGCTTATCACGCATGACAATGCTTCTCAAACACGCGCAGGCAAAACTGCCCTTTGTCTCACTCCCGTGAAAAGCCCCCCCCGTTAGGTCGCGAGATTAGTGGGGCATGGCTGTCACAGTTGCTTGTGCATGTAGACTAGGCTACGGCTGGGTGGCTGGCTGGCTGTCTAACGATCCAACGGTGATGATTCAGCACTGGGACGCGAGCCCTTTAACGGCGTGTCTCGCGCTCCATCGGTATGATGTCGCTGGCGAGGCAGTCAGAAAGGCAAGTAAGCGAAGCTGTGAGCGCTCACACGCGCACTCTCACACACACACACACACGCACACACACACACACACACACACACACACACACACACATGAACACACACACACACAGCTCCACACACACTCACACACACACAGCTCCACACGCAAGCACTCACACACACAGCTCCACACTCCGGGTCAGGCGCGCGAAGCGTATACGTGCTAAAAACCGTGCAAACTCAGCAAAACAATATCGCTTACTGAACGCGAGCCTACTCGGAGCTAGTCAATAAAAATTGTTTGTTGAGTTTGGACAACTTTGTCATTTTCACTCACCTGAATAGAAAGTTAAATCCCGGAACAGGCTATACGTCCACAAAGCTTTTTATTTATTTATTTAAGGCCCGTTGTTTGCTATTTCACAGGCTTTATGTTGTCAGCGTCCGCCGGTTTCTACTCTAACGGCATTCTTGGTTCTTCCTCTTCCACTCTCGCCTCACTTGTGCCGGAGAAGCGAGACGTCAGTCGATGATTTATCACGTGGCTTCATTCATGAAGGATCCACGCCAACACGCATTTAAAGGGCCACAATTGAGGCGAGACAGGTTGTTAGGTCAATCCGTTTAGGCTGCGCACAACATAAACAACAGGATATTCTAGCCTACTGCTCTTTCATTTGAAAGGCTGTGCCTCAGAGTAACGCGAGGGACCCGAAGTCAATGCTAAATTATGGCCTACTTCGACTTTACTCGAATCTTCCAAAAGTCCATTATAGTTTATATCCAATCATTGTACAAATTAGGGTGTTAAAGGCTAGAGACAACTTCACTATGCGTGAAAACATCCACTGGGACCGCTTTAGAAACACGGTGATCAAATACGGAGTCACATTCCTTTGGTCGTTACGAGCACGAGTCGTCTGACCTAAACTAGTTTATCAGTCACTGAGTAAACTACTTTCTGTTCACCTTTGACGGAAGGCATCAAAACACACACACACACACACACACACACACACACACACACAAGCAGAAAGCGAAAGAGAGATTAACTGCTATTGAACGGAGTTTCTCCGCTCTACACCCGTGGTTGTCAAGGTGATTGACAAACCGAACGCGCCGCTGCCACTTTTGGCGGGAGAGATGAGCTCAAAGGCACGAGGGCGCGAGCGAATAATGAGAGGCAAATGGCATCCTCTCGAGGAGACTTATCTTAACGGACAGCGGTGGGAGCAAGCGGTGAAATAACCTTTTGGAATAAAAGACGGATTACCGAGACGCTTCAACAGCGCTTAACCGGTGTGGAAAATCCACCCCGCGTCTAAATAAACCGGGGCAGGGGACACAGCGGACGGCGATGAATGAGGTAATCCCGCTGCTGTTAAATCATTGTTCACCTGAGATGATAAAACACAGAATATAGCCGAGGACAAACGGCCCGCTGCTTATAACTAATAAAGTCTCGAGTTCTCAAGGAGAACAGTTCTTATCCGTCAAATAAAACATGTTTGGACCATCACTCGCATGTAGTCCATTGTAAGAAAAAAAGGCCATTATATATGGAGTTAGGTGGCTCAGTGGTTAAAGCGTTGGGCTTGGTGGTTGTGAGTTCGATTCCCGGCTGTGGCTACAAGACTTGTGTCCTTGTGCAAGGCACTTAGCACTTCTCCCTACTTGCCTCAGGGAGAATATTCCTGTAATGTTCCTCAAGAAAAGTGCCTCTGCTAAATGAATACATGTAATGTAAATATATGTAAATGATTATTCCCCCATCCAAAAATCTTGATTAACGGCCAGAAGTTGCATAGATGTCAACATGACTATTGTGACCGAGCAGGTCGTGTTAGTAAGGCTACTACAGATGCACTTTAGCCCGTCGAAGCCAGTGAGATACCATCACCAATTCCAGCGGAGGGAAACAACGTCAGGAATGTCTATTAGAGTCCTGGGATGGCTCGAGGTGGCGTGACACGTGACCCGTTTTAGAACGGCGTTTTTTTGCAGACGTCCTCGGATTCACTGAAAACGTGACCGTCTCACCGACGGCCTTTCTCAGTTGACGTAAATTAGGGGAGTGCAAAGTTTCATGGATTTGGTTACATTCCATCCAGTTCTGCATCATTAACCAGTTTTAAGAAAAAGGAAAAATGACAATCTTCAATATAACCAAGTGAAAACCACTTTCAAAAGAGTGAGCACACATTTAGGTACGAAAATAGTTTTCCTAAAACTAACAATGGAGTAAACATGGAACTTTTGTTGGCATTTTTATTGAGTTATATTCCAGTTTGACTGACAACATGAAGAAGGCCTAGTAACGGAACTGTTAGTTTACAGTCCACAGGTAACATAGTTGGCCTAAAAAAACGTAACCAAGTATTGTACAAAACACACACGCACTTTGGACAAAGACTTTGACCCCAAAAATAAATATAATATTTGATATTTCAAGCTTTAACAAATTAACTCTTTACATATAAAGTTGTGTTTCTTTTTCATCAGCACATGTGGATCTACATGAAGTTAAAATAGATGTTTTTGTCTGGTGGACATCTTCAAAGCCTATTGGAGAAAGACATTCCAAGCCCCTCCCACTGGATCACCTTCCAGTTTCCAGAGCAAAAGGAAACAAATCTGAAAGTCAGCCAATGAGACCTGAGAGAAGCCAGGCACAGGACAGGTGGGGAACTCTGAATTTACCTAAAGCATGACCCTGTGAGAAACCCTTCCAGGGGTCACAGGGTCAAAAGGTCAAAGGTCAGTATGTAAACAAAGTCATGAGCTCCACACTGTCATCCACCAGACATGCAAGTAAACGGTCCCTAAAAGGGCCTACAGAAATAGGTAAATGAACTCAAAACTATCAAAACTGTTGCAAAAACTGACAAGCAGATCTAACACAAAGATACACATTCATAAAGAGGTTTTAAAAAATGTCTTCTCATGATTTGGTGTTATGAAATAAGGGAAAAAATTAGGCATGATGTTACCCCAAGTTACCATCTGGTGACACTGAGGCAGTGTGACCTTATATGGTTTGTGACACTGATCTCAACATACAGCAGAGATACACTAGCTCTGATGGGGGCGAGACAGGGAGGGAGAGAGAAAGGGACGGAGGCAGAGAGGGAGTGACACAGAGAGAGACAGTGAGCTAGGGACCAGCTTCAGACCGGTTTTAGGTTTAGGAAGATATTGAGATGGAGAGAAAGTGTGTGTGTGTGTGTGTGTGTGTGTGTGGACGGCAACAAATTCAGTCACTGTAAGGCAAATCTGAATGTATGGGCACCTAGTCTACAGACAGTCCGAACACCTGTTGTGTGTGTCTCCTCTCATGCAGTCACACAAGTCCGAAGTTGCGATGCGTTTCCGTTAACCCCCGGGGCTCCCTCAGGTCTTCTTCTTGCTGTTGCGCAGGTTCAGGCCAGGTTTCCCCCCGTTCACGGACACGCCCGGCTGCTGCAGGACATTGTTCAGGGTGGTCTTCTTTATGGCTGCTGGGGAGATCCGCTCCTGGTCCGCTAGAAACTGGAGCTCCCTGGAGGAGGATGGGAGAAATGGGGGAGGAGGAGGAGGAGGTGAAGGAGGAAGGGAGAGGAGGGGAAAGGGAGAGGAGGGGTTGATGTGAGGGTTGGGTTACAGGGGGGGGGGGGGGGAGGCAGCATTAGTATGGGGAGTGTGTTTAAGTGTCTAAATGTGTGTGTGTGTGTGTGTGGGTATCTGTGTGTGAACCACCTGTACGTGGGTTCGTGTGCGTGAGCGTGCTCACCTCGTGCGTATGCAGGAAGCCTCCACAGCGTTGATGAGCAGGGAGCGGAACCCTCCGCTCTCCAGGAAGTGCAGAGCGTGGATGGTGGCGCCCCCTGGAGAGCACACGTTATCCTTCAGCTGGCCTGGGTGCTGCTCCGAGTCCAGCAGCATCTTAGCTGCTCCCTGGTGGGGGGACAGGAAGGTGGGGATATCTTATCTTCTATGAGTTGGTGTACAACTGGTTTAGTCAACATGTGTCTGTGTGTGTATGTGTGTGTTTGCGTGTTTGTGTACACAATACTGACCAGCAGAGCCTGGGCTCCGAGCCGGACCGCCAGTCTCCTTGGCAACCCCATCTTCACCCCTCCATCTGCCAGGGCTTCCAGCGCTGTGAAGGCCTGAAAGCACACACACACACATCCTTAATGTTGTGATGGAGGTTGTCAAATGACAGTAAGTAAACATGCCTCCTAGCACTACTTATGTGGTTCAGGACACTAGTGAGCCTGTGTGTGTGTGTGTGTGTGTGTATGTGTGTGTGTGTGTGTGTGTGTGTAAGCCTGTATGTGAGTCTCACGTATGCAGGCCCACTGCCGCTGAGGCCGGTGACAGCATCGATGAGGTCCTCCTCCACCTCAGTGCAGTAACCCACACTGCTCATCAGCTGTTCCAACAGCCTGCCATCCTCCAGCTGGGGAGGGGGAGGAGGTAGGAGGGGAGGTAGAGAGGGAGGGAGGGGTACACAGGAGACAGGTTAGATCTTAACACTTTCATTTGTCCATCAATCCTTTTATACACGCCGCCTCCCCCACCCTTCCACCCCCACCTCTCTCCAGTCTTCCTTCCCCACATCCCTCCTTCCTCCCCCTCACCTCTGCATGTGTCCCAGTGGCGTACACGGTGGCCCCCTCCCTCACCACAACAGGGGTGTTGGTCATGCACCTCATCACCTTGGGGGCCGCCCGGTACTGCAGCAGCTTCTGTACAGCACAGAGGACAGAGTCAGTGTAGAGTCAGAGGACAGAGTCAGTGTAGAGCCAGAGGACAGAGTCAGTGTAGAGTCAGAGAACAGAGTCAGTGTAGAGCCAGAGGACAGAGTCAGTGTAGAGTCAGAGAACAGTCAGTGTAGAGTCAGAGGACAGTGTCAGTGTAGAGTCAGAGAACAGAGTCAGTGTAGAGCCAGAGGACAGAGTCAGTGTAGAGCCAGATGATAGTCAGTGGAAAGTGTCAGTGTAGAGTCAGAGGACAGTGTCAGTGTAGAGTCAGAGAACAGAGTCAGTGTAGAGCCAGAGAACAGAGTCAGTGTAGAGTCAGAGTACAGAGTCAGAGGACCGAGTCAGGGGACAGAGTCAGAGGACAGTGTCAGTGTAGAGTCAGTGGACAGAGTCAAAGGACAGAGTCAGTGAAGAGAGTCAGAAGACAGTCAGACCTTCTCTATGGAGCTGATGGTGACGCCGGCGGCGCAGGACACGATGAGGTGACGGTCCTGGATGTCGGGGCCGATCTCATCCAGGACGAAGGGGATGATGTGGGGCTTGACAGCCAGGAACAGCACGTCACTCTGGTTCACAGCCTCCTTGTTACTGGTGGTCAACTTCACCCCCATTTTCTATATGGGAGGAGGAGGAGATTTGGGGTTGGAGTCAACACACTCACACACCCACATCCACACACACACGTACGGCTCCAGGGTCTGCCCTGGTTTGTTTACCCACCCTGAGACCAGTGACAGTGGGCAGGTCGGTGTCTGGGGAGCTGGCTGTTATCCTTTGGGTGGCTATCACTCCTGGTGGGGGGAGGGGAGGGGAGCGATAGGGGTGGAAAGACCAACATTAGATATAAGATGTAGGGCATGGGAATTTAAGTCAAATAAATAGGGGGGGGGGAATGAGAGTGGGGAGAGAGTTTAAGCAAACTTGGCCAATGTCAGCATGTCAAAGTTCTCAAGTTCAAGCAAACGTACACAATCATAAACAAACACACACACACACGTGATATGATGAGCTGACCCTCCAGCTTTTGGTGGCATTGCAGTGTCACTGCGGTATGAAGTGGCTCGTGTCACCGGTCAAGGTGAACCGGTTTCTTACCGGCAGCAGTGAAGCCTTTAACCAGAGCGTGAGCCAGCTGGCCAGCTCCAATGAAACCGACGCTCATCCTTCCGGTGGTGCAGGTCGTTTCCCTGCAAATCACCGAATATAGTCTTTTAAAAATACGCATAGTAGGGTGAGAAAACAGGACATTGCTAATGCTAAGTGTCACATTGGTTTGCCTATGCCGGTCTCTTGCTTTTTAGCTAGTAGTGAGCTAACAAAAGATAGCTTGTCTTGCCTTAGGAAAAAAGACCGAAATATGCAACTGCGCTCCTTAAACCGGTTCATACATTGGCGCTGTAACTTGCCTTAGACTTCTGGAAAAGTCCCTGCGGCGACAGATGAAACCACGACCCGTTTCCCCGGTTTTAGGATGACACGAAACACGACTTTTTCGTGTCAACGTGGCTTCCTCTCCAGTCAACGCCCGCGTGTTACCCCCTATTAGGACGGTTGTACGGATGGACCAATCAGCGTACATACGGTCGTCTTTCGTAACCAATCAGCATCCAGATGGGAATTTTTTTGGGGGCGGGTTTTTAAAGATCATCACGCCCTATAAGAAAAAGGGAAGCCTAGTTCGGCGTGATGATATAGGTCAAGTGCGATGCGCTTGAACCTCACAAATCTAGATTATGTTTATTTGGGGAAAAACGGCCCCTTGCACTTAAAACTTGCCCATTTCTAATAACGCCATGGTCATAAAATAGTGACCTCACAGTGGACCCTTAAAAAAGTCGGTGAATGTTGAGTTGTGGTATTAAATGACAAACGAACTAGCATCCACATAAAAATGCAGTTTGTAGGCAGACAGACAGGCACATAACATGTAATCCTTAAAACAAGACTGACAAGACAGACAGTTGGACAGCCTCTTTACCGACCCCTCGAGGTAGACATGTCACATGCACGCGCTGTTGAATTCCATTCGCGCTGCTGTCAGAATGCCTGAGTGGAGGAATGGCAGACAGCCAGGATGAGATTTTGAGCTTTTCAACAACAGGAGAATAAACATAAAATTCGGAGAAAATTCAGGAAACTGTCGTGATGTGTATATGAGATATGAGATGAGATGTGTATAAGAGATAATAATATGTTTAATCCAAATGACTTCCATTGTTCTTTATGAAACAACAAAGGGGCGTTCAGGAAATAATTCAGACTGTCCTTACACAAACACATATAGAAACACGTACACATTCACATATGCAACGTTCACACACATTCATACAACTGAAAACTCACATCCACACATGTGAAACACTTGGAAAGGTGAATAAGAAGTCTAGAGATGGATAAAATAGAGTCCTCATCAAGTAGACACACAGTGCAGCCTACTGATGAATAAAAGTGTTGCATCTACATAACCATGTCTTGTCAAATAAATGACAGGTTCGCCAACTATGAATTTTACAGTATTTAAAAAAAAAAAAACATTTTCAGGAATTATACAAAAGGACATGAACAGAAACCTCAGGAACCATTATATAAAATTCAGTCACAACTCCAGAAAAATACATAATGTAAAAAGAAAAAGAAATCCATGAATAACCCATCAATCCTATCTCAGGTTGTTAAGGTCTCGGTTGGTGTTTCATCCACTGATGTGACAGACTTGCAAATCAGAAATATTTCCCAATCCCTCATGGGCCAGATTCACAGAACAAATCGCAGGAAGCAAATAGAACTTCCTGTCTCCCGGGGTAGTTCCTGTCTATTTAATTTGACAGCTACCAAAATTAGACTAATCCTTCAGCAGCACTGCTTGCTTGCCTGCCTGCCTGCCTGCCTGCCTGCCTGCCTGCCTGCCTGTCTGTCTGTCTGTCTGTCTGTCTGCCTGTTTGCCTGTCTGTCTGTTCCTACCCACTGAGGTTTTTCACATAGCCAGCAAACCTCCACATCTATATATATACTTCATCACTGCCAGGCTGCGATCCTGAGAGACCAGCTGTTTCTCTCCTGTCAGAGGGGGCCCTAGTAGAGGGGGCCCTGGTAGAGGGGGCCCTGTTAGGGGGGGGCCCTGTTAGGGGGGGCCCTATTAGGTGGAGCTTGTTAGGGGGGAAACCTGTTGTTGGGCCAGTTGGGGGGAGACTTGTTAGAGGGTGACCCGAGACAGGCCCTGACACCCCAGTCACCTGGGCCACATGAAGGGCCCCTCCTGGCCCCTGGGAAACAGAGAACCCTGCAGGAACTTGGGGATAGCTGGTCGCTTAAACACACGTGTTGAACTTGAAGGACATTTTTAAACAGAAAATGGAAGTTAGATGGATGTTATTTTTTGTCAAGGAAATTTGAATAGAAAAGCGAATATGTAGCAAAACCATTTAAATCATCCTTAAAAAAACTAATCTTGAAGTAATGGTAAAAACTTCAGGTTTGGTTATCAACCTTGGTTTTTGTCTCTGCTTGTTTCTCTCACACAAGACAATTTCCCACTGGCTGACTTCTCACCGCTATCTATCACCGTATGTCTATGTGTGTGTGTTTGTGTGTGTGTGTGTGTGTGTGCGTTTGTGTGTGTGTGGGTGAGTGTGTGTCTTCCACACTCAAATAACTCAAATAAAAATACAGTATTCCCAAGAGATTTATTAAAACTACCCAGAGGGAGGGGAGGGGAGAGGGAGGGAGGGAGAGAGAGAGAGGAGAGAAGGGGGAGAGGACAGGGCTGCAGGGAGGAGGAGAAGGAGAGGAGGGGGAGGGGGGGGGGGGGAGAGGAGGAGGGTGCCTAGGCGAACCGTGGACGCCGATCTGTGTCGCTTTGATTAGGCTGCAGTGTCTGGCCAGGGGGGGAAGGGCATTGCTAATTCCACTGACAGACAGACAATTTCTCTCCGAGGCGTTCATCTGTCTTTCGTGCACCGAATATTAAAGAGAGAATTCTAAGATAAGGAGGACTGGAGGCATACAAGGTACTCTGTGAACTGTACATCATCCTCGCCCCCCTCCCCGCCATCGCCGCTGCCCCTCAACGCGCACCAATTGCGCGCTAGCTGGCAGATTAAAATGTACTATACAATAACAGGACAACGGGCTCGTAACAGCGATAAACTATTTTTCATTCAGACGTTAACTGTGCGTTAACAACAACTTCCCCAGGTTGTGTCCTCGCAAATAATGAAATGAACTTGTGCGCGCTGCGGGCGTCAGAAAAGAGAGTTTCGCGCAGCCTTCATGTCTGTCTGCACGCGTCTGGAATACCAGCGGTTTTCGGTCTCATAATATCGAGAGATATCGAGCTACAGTCTCGATATTTCTACTGATTTGAGTATTACAGAGTGTGACTCATGTCGAACTGGCGTCCAGATTGTTATGTTGCTGTTTGAGAGATTACTTAATGGCTTATGTCAATGACAATTTGTTTTCAGACAGCCCCTAATAGCACGTTAATTGTTATCGATGATACGTGCTGTTCGACCGTCACACTAATTTAGACACAGCCCGCATGGCTACACTTCAGTAACGGTCTTGGTCAGAACTGTCTGATAAACCAAAACTTGACAGGTTTATGTCTTCTTTGTTCTCTCTCTCTCTCTCTCTCTCTCTCTCTCTCTCTTTCTCTCTCTCTCTCACACACACACACACACACACACACACACACACACACACAGTCTCTCACTTACATACTTCCTCACACACACGCACACACAGACACTCTCACACAAACACTCACACACAAACTCTCTTCTCTCTCACACACACACACACACACATTATCTCTCTCACACACACACACACACACACATACACACACACACACACACTCGCACTTAAACACTCTCTTCTCACACACACACCCTCATACACAAACACTCTCTTCTCTCTCACACACACACACACACACACACACACTCTTCTCTCTCACACACACACACTCACACACAAACACTCTTCTCTCACACACACATACACACACACACCTTCACACACAAACACTCTGTCTCTCTCAGCGAGTGCAGCGAGAGGGAGCAGATACAGGCCGCCAGTCATGAGGCAGGATGACGTCATAGACGTGTTCCCCAGAGCCGTGGCAGATTGATCCTGACAAGAAGCCAGTCCTCATCTGTCCACCTCCGCCACCCCGGGCAGCACATTCAAGATCAGACGGCTGGGAAGGACGCCTGTCCCAGCTGGTCACCAAGACCAGGACACAGCACAGGCGGAGGAGAGCGTCTCTGTGTGTGTGTGAGAGAGACAGGATATGTGAGCAGGTGTGTTTGTGTGTGTAAGTGCGCGTGTATATTCGTGTGTGTGTGTGTTTGAGAGAAAGTGTATGTAGAGATTGTAGGGGAAAGTCACAGGTGAAACCCTCCATTAGGTCTACAATATACTCAGGTTGCCAGAAAACACACTGTTTTGTGTTCTGTGTGACAGCAAAAATATGTTTTTATTTAACACTAGGTGGCTCTATTTATAAAAGTACTGTCTGGAGGACGGAATCTTACAGGCTCACATAGCAGGTGCAACTTCTCTCCTGACCGCATGGCCATACACACATACATGTGCGCACATACATACATACACACACACATACATATATATACAAACACACACACACGTACACGGTTTACTGCTGCACATACCGCCATCAAAGAATGAATCAAAAGAATTCAGGCTGAGAATGTGTATGTGGGCATGTGTGTGTGTGTGTGAGAGAGAGAGAGACAGAGTGAGAGAGAGAGAGAGAGAGAGAGAGAGAGAGAGAGAGAGAGAGAGAGAGAGAGAGAGAGAGAGCTGGTTAGGGAATGTCCAGAGCTGCCAGAAATACCAGAATAACCCAGGAATCTGGAGCTCCAACCAGCTGGCTTTCCAGACTGCCACTCTCTCCTCCCACCTACCCCAGTCAGGGTGAGGGGTGGGGGGGTGTGGGTTGGGGGTGGGGGGGGGTGAGTCTGAAGCGCTGGACTTTGAAGGATAGTCATCTCTCAAACCTGCAAGAATGTGTGTGTGTTTGTGTGGAGGGTGGGTCAGTGGTGATGGGTGTGTGTGTGGAGGGTGGGTCAGTGGGGATGGGGTGTGTGCGTGTGTGTGTGTGTGTGGGTGTGGAGGATGGGTTGAGATGATGGGTGTATGTGTGTGTTCATGGGGATGTAGCAGAGCATGCCAGAGCTGCCTGGTTAGGCGTGGCTGGCTAGTCTCACACACACACACACGCACACACACACACACACACACACACACACACACACACACCCTTGTATTTCCCCAGACAGACCCCAGCAGGGGTCAGATTGTAGGGTGGAGCGTCAGAGTCCAGAGTTAGCCTGCTTATGTCGACTCACTGGACATGCTGCACATGCTATACCCTGGAACAACACCTCAGTGAAGGCTATTTATTCACGAGCGTACACGACCACCAGGCCAACCACATGCTTCTGTTGTTTCCCCATTTCTATCCTGTTGCGTTGGAGTGTATTATTATGTGTATTCATATTATCATCATCATATTACCATCATAAAAGAGGTCAGATGCCTCAGCGGGTTAAGGCTAAACCCCAGCTGTGGCTATGTGATGTTGCGTCCTTGGGCTAGGCACTTCACCCTACTTGCTTCAGGGAGAATGTCCTTGTACTTACTGCAGGTCGCTTTGGATAAAAGCTTCCGCTAAATGAGTATTTATTTATTATTTATCATGAGAGTTCTGTCCCACTCTTGTTTTCAGTTCACCAGTTCCATTCTGTGTCCTTCCATCCCTCAGGATTCCTTTGAAGTCTCTTCTGTCATCAGACATTCCATTTCGTAGTTCAGTTTCCGCTCCATTCCATTCTGTTCCATTCCGTTCCATTCCAGGCGGTGCCGTTCTAGACGCGAGCTGAGTGCGTGAGCATGAGGTGAGTCCTCTGTGAGTAGGCCAGATCAACCAGGTAGAGCAGAAGGTTGCCAAAGCTGAAGGCCGCCACCACCACCTGGCTGTCCCAAGAGCAGCGTCCCCTCGGGCACCACGCCGGCCTCTCCGGAGCCCCGTACTTCCGGTCGAAGCAGAACACCGCCCAGATCACGGAGGCGCTGAGGTAGAGAAGCACAGCCAGGAGGGTGTAGGCCACCACCAGCCGCTCGAACGGGAGGCAGCGGACGGCGCCGGTGCGCCCGGACACGGTGAGGATGACCACCAGGGTGGTGAGGACGAAGCAGGCGGCGTACACGGCCACGCAGTACACGGTGGCGGCGTGGCGGGAGTACTCGCTGCCGTTGGCCAGGGCGCCGAAGATGATGCACGCCACAAAGCCCTGGACCACCTGGAGAGAGGGGGGAGAGGGTTAGAGACGGAATGATCGCACGCACGCACAAGCTCTCACACACACAAAAGGCGGGGGGGGGGGGGGGGGGGGGGGGGGGGGGGGGGTCAGGTGACTCAGCGGTTAAAGCATTGGGCTCATGATCGGAAAGGCTGTGAGTTCGATTCCCTGTAACGTTGTGTCCTTAGGTTAGGCACTTCACCCTACTTGCTTCAGGGAGAATGTCCCTGTAGTTGCTCCAAGTCGCTTTGGATAAAAGCGTCTGCTAAATGCAATTTCATGTAAAACCTCATACACACACACACACACACACGCACAACGTCTCTCGCTCACACACACCTTGAGCAGACCGGAGACCGTGGCCATGTACCCCACCACGGTATGTCCGGGCCGGGCTCTGGACAGAACCACCTCAGCACCGTACGCCAGCGTCCCGGCGATGGAGCAGGTGGTCACGGCGATGCGGAAGTTCCGGACCTCGCAGCCGGCGTAGGGGCACTCGGAGCGGACGAAGAACACGGGGTACACCACCGAGGCCGTCACATACCTGGGGAGGGGGGGGGGGGGGGGAGAAGGGGGGAGAGGGAGGGAGCGGAGGGGAGGATATGGAGGGGGAAGAGAGAGAGGTGGAGGAGGGGAGGAGGATAACCAATCAAAACCTGGATTTCCTTTTCCCTTTCAACGTTAAGGAGAGTGCGTCAACAGGAACACGTGTTGGCACTCACATCAGCGTTGCCAAGGCGGCGAAGGCCACTGTCAGGTTGTCCCAGGAAACGGGCAGGCAGGTGTGCAGCCGCGTGGCGTCCAGGAAGAACACCAGCGTCGTCACGGCGAAGCAGAAACACCACACTGCCATGCAGAACACGCCGTACGAGCCGCTGTAGCCGGCGCTGTGCGTCACCATGGCGACCACGGCGCAGCCCAGGGCGAGCTGAGAGAGACGGGCGGCTCCCAGAGGGGAGCAGAGCGCCCCCTTGTTGAGGTGGGGGCTGCTGTAGGGGGTCATGGCTGGAGGGAGGACTAGAAAGGGCTAGAGAGGGCACAGGTGTAGCTGTTGTGTTTTCCTGAATCTGCGGTTCCTGAACGTGGGATTTGTAGTCCGTTCTTTGCAGTCCTGCAAGCCCAGATGGATGCCTATGTTGGTCAGCGTTGACACCGAATCCTCTCTTTCATTCAGTCTCTCTGGGTTCCACTATGACATCTCAAAGTCATGTTGAGAAGTGGGTTTCTCGCTTGTGTGACACTGGGGAAACACAGACAAGACACTTCAATAACTTGGGGGCACAAATCTCCAACTGTATCCTAGTTACAAGTCTCGGTGTGGTTCTGTATCCTAGCTACAGGTCACATTGTAGTTCTGTATCCTAGCTACAGGTCACATTGTAGTTCTGTATCTTAGCTGCAGGTCACATTGTAGTTCTGTATCCTAGCTACAGGTCACATTGTAGTTCTATATCCTAGCTACAAATCTCAAAGGAGTTTTGCATTTTAGCTACAGGTCTCATTGTAGTTCTGTATCCTAGCTGCAGGTCACATTGTAGTTCTGTATCCTAGCTGCAGGTCACATTGTAGTTCTGTATCCTAGCTGCAGGTCACATTGTAGTTCTGTATCCTAGCTGCAGGTCACATTGTAGTTCTGTATCCTAGCTACAGGTCTCATTGTAGTTCTGTACCCTAGCTACAGGTCACATTGTAGTTCTGTATCTTAGCTGCAGGTCACATTTTAGTTCTGTATCTTAGCTGCAGGTCACATTGTACTTCTGTATCCTAGCTGCAGGTCACATTGTAGTTCTGTATCCTAGCTGCAGGTCACATTGTAGTTCTGTATCCTAGCTACAGGTCTCATTGTAGTTCTGTACCCTAGCTACAGGTCACATTGTAGTTCTGTATCTTAGCTGCAGGTCACATTGTAGTTCTGTATCCTAGCTGCAGGTCACATTGTAGTTCTGTATCCTAGCTACAGGTCTCATTGTAGTTCTGTACCCTAGCTACAGGTCACATTGTAGTTCTGTATCTTAGCTGCAGGTCACATTGTAGTTCTGTATCTTAGCTGCAGGTCACATTCTAGTTCTGTATCCTAGCCACAGGTCACATTGTAGATCTGCATTCTAGCTACAGGTCACATTGTAGTTCTGTATCTTAGCTGCAGGTCACATTGTAGTTCTGTATCTTAGCTGCAGGTCACATTGTAGTTCTGTATCTTAGCTACAGGTTACATTGTAGTTCTGTATCCTAGCCACAGGTTGTACATACGTCTGTCTCTCCAGCAGCTGGTGTCCTTTCCTTCCACGTGTTGGCCCGTTACCTTGGAGTTAAATTCCAGCGCTCACAGCCTCGTCCCCTCTCACGTGTCCCGTCACGCTGACCGAACTGTTGCCAGAGGGGGCTCCGTTACGAAGCAGCGTGTCGAGGTGGTCAGATGTGGCGTTTCGTGATGGGGACAACTGTCAGTTAAAGACGATACATTTCCAGTAACATCCTGGGTTATTTGTTGATAGTCTTCATACCGAAAGGGGACGATTTGAGTGACGAACGAGAACTCCCAGGTTCAAATCCCACCCTGGAAGTGGCTTTGGATAAAATTTTCTGAAAACAGGAAGTGGAAGATCAGTTCCTGGTATCTCTCGCTATCGGTCATGGGTCCAGGTCTGACTAGTGATGTCCAGAGGGTCCAGTGCTGCTCTGGTGTTGGTGAAGATGTGCTGTGTTCTGACTGGCTGTGGTCCTTCACCACACCGAGTCACACGTGCGTGCGTGCGTGCGTGTGTGTGTGTGTGTGTGTGAGAGTGAGTGTGTGTCAGCATTCCCAGACTCTTTGCCATGTGGCCCATGGCTCTGAGTCCTCAAATGTCACCACACACTCTTGTCTTTCCTCTCTGACAAAATGAAAGTTATTTAGATCTCAGGGTTGGGCCATTCGCTGGGTGTGAGGCAAGAATGTGTGTGTGTGTGTGTGTGTGTGAGTGAGTGCCTGTATGTGTGTGTGTGTGTGTGTGAGAAACAAGGGGTTAAGAATGCAGGCCAGCTTCAGATCTGGATGAATGAGATGACAAAACAGACGCTAAATATAGAGATGGACGTTCAACAGCAACATGTGGAGTGACACCAGGGGGCATCCGGATTAACGACCTGACGGCTCATTGGCTGTTGTTGAGCAAACAAAATAAAGTGGACAAAGATGTTTTTGCTGTCGACACTGTAGGTTATGTTACGGAAGATCTACATGTCAGTGATTCTTTCATCAGTAGCCTTCACAGGCCACCGGCGAACATTTATTTTCAAATGTAGCTGGGACGGCTTCTTTTAGTTGTTGTTTTCTACTAAACATGCGGCCGTTTAATATGTTTTTTTCATTTGTGTTATCTGTGGGGGACCGATTTGCTATTTTCAAAAGGTTGAAACACACGCAAAGCCTACGGCCGGGTACGGACACATTGTCGACAGCGCTACGGTCAGCACGCAGCTACTGACCGCCCTCTTGTGGTGATGTTGGGAAACGCCACATCAGGACATAGACGAACATTATCTGGTTACAGTGCCGCTGACCTACAGTTGTGGTCAAAAGTTTACATACACTAGTGAAGATCATGTATGCCATGGCAATATAGGGTTTTCAATAAACTCTACAACTCTTATTTTTCTGTGATGGAATGATAAGGAGCACATATTTCTTTGTCACAAAAAACATTCATGAAAATATTTTCTTTTATGAATTTATTATGGGTCTTTTGAAAATGTGACAAAATCTGCTGGGTCAAAAATATACATACAGCAATGTTAATATTTGGTTAAATGTCCCTTGGCCATTTTCACCTCAATTAGGCGCTTTCGGTAGACATCCACAAGCTTCTGGCAAGCTTCTGGTTGAATCTTTGACCACTCCTCCTGACAGAATCGGTGCAGTTCAACTAAATTTGTTGGTTTTCTGAGTCGGACTTGTCTCTTCAGCACAGTCCACATATTCTCTATGGGGTTTAAGTCAGGACTTTGGGAAGGCCACTCTAAGACCTTAATTCTAGCTTGATTTAGCCATTCCTTCACCACTTTTGATGTATGTTTGGGGTCATTGTCCTGTTGGAACACCCAACTACGTCCAAGACCCAACTTTCTGGCTGATGATTTTAGGTTTTCCTGCAGAATTTGGAGGTAGTCTTCCTTCTTCATTATTCCATTTACTTTCTGTAAAGCACCAGTTCCACTGCCAGCAAAACAGGCCCACAGCATAATACTACCACCACCATGTTTGACGGTAGGTATGGTGTTCTTGGGGTGAAAGGCCTCACCTTTTCTCCTCCAAACATATTTCTGGTCATTGTGGCCAAAAAGCTCAATTTTAGTTTCGTCTGACCACAGAACTTTCCTCCAGAACGCCTTGTCTTTGTCCATGTGATCAGCAGCAAACTTCAGTCGAGCCGTAAGGTGCCGCTTCTGGAGTAATGGCTTCCTTCTTGCACGGCAGCCTCTCAGCCCATGGCGATGTAGAACACGCTTGACTGTGGACACTGACACATGTGTTCCAGCAGCCTCCAACTCATTGCAGACTTGCTTTTTGGTGGTTCTTGGTTGACTCTTGACCAACCTGACCAATTTTCTCTCAGCAGCAATTGATAGCTTGCGTTTTCTTCCTGATCGTGGCAATGATACAACTGTGCCATGCACTTTATACTTACAAACAATTGTTTGCACAGTTGATCTTGGGACCTGCAACTGCTTTGAAATGGCTCCAATGGACTTTCCTGACTTGTTCAAGTCAATGATGCGCTTTTTCAGATCCGTGCTGAGCTCCTTAGACTTTCCCATTGTAGTATTTCTGGCTGAGTCTAGTGAATGTGTCAAACAAGGCCTATTTACATGGACTGAAAGAAGTCACCAGCTGGAGTCAATCATAATCACTCGTAAGAAGTTAGGAGGCCATGCCAAAAAGCAAATTTGATTGAAACAACTTTTTCTACATCACCAAATTGGTAATTCAAGGTGCTGTATGTATATTTTTGACCCAGAAGATTTTGACACATTTTCAAAAGACCCATAATAAATTCGTAAAAGGACCATTTTTCATGAATGTTTTCTGTGACAAAGAAATATGTGCTCCTTATCATTCCATCACAGAAAAATAAGAGTTGTAGAGTTTATTGAAAACCCTATATTGCCATGGCATACATGATCTTCACTAGTGTATGTAAACTTTTGACCACAACTGTACATACAACATCGGCATATATTAGCGGGTTCGTTTTCGGTTCAATTTCGTTTACATGATTTAATTTGGATTATTTTGCTGCCCTCTCCCTCACCACTTTGTTGCCCCCCTGAGCACTTGGTGCCCAACGCGCAGCCCGTGATGCGCGTCGTGAGAGCGGCGGTACTGTAGAACGACAAGACATCTACCGGTAGACGTGACTAGCACGCCTCCTTTTTTTTTTTTTACAAACAATTATTAAGAGAGAGATTTACATGTATTCATTTAGCAGACAGTGGAGATGACGAGCGGAGTGAAACGGGAGCGCCCGGGTAGATTGAAGACCAGGCGGGCTGCTGCGTTCTGAGATCCTCTAGAGGGGGCAGGTTGCGCATGCTGGGAGACCGGCGAGTAGCGAGTTGCAGTAGTCCAACTTTGAGAGGACAAGTGCTTGGACTAGCAGCTGGGTGGAACGCTCAGACAGGAGTCTTCTGATCTTCCACATGAGCAATTTACTCAAGCAATGTGGGCTGTGAGGGAAAGCTCGTCATCCAGGTTTCTAGTAGAGGATGAAGGGGTAAGGGGTGTCACAGTAATACCCAGGGTATATGAGATATTGTGGGAGATGGGCGGTTTGGCCTGCATGATGAGACGTTCTGTTTCGGTAAGGTTCAGCTGGAAGCGGTGCCTGGTCATTCAGGCCGAGATGTCGGTGAGGCAGGCCTCGATCCTAGCTGAGATCCCTGGATCGGTCTGGGGGAACGACAGGTATAGCTTAGTGTCGTCAGCATGGCAGTGGTAGGAGAAGCCATGGGAGGTGATGATTGACCAAGTTGAGGTGGTGTACAGGGAGAAGAGGAGGGGTCCACGGTCAGAGCCCTGGGGGACACCAGTGGAGAGCTGGTGGGGGGCAAGACACTTTGCCTCCCCAGGAGACCTGGTAGGATCTACGCAACAGGTAGAATGAGATCCACTGAAGTGCAGTGCCAGTGATGCCCATCTCAGAAAGTCTGGCGAGCAGGATCTGATGGTTGACCGTATCAAATGCTGCAGAAAGGTCCAGCAGAATGACAACACATGACCTTGAAGCCGCTCTGGCAGACTGGAGGGCAGTGGCGACTGAGGAGGGCGGTTTCTGTGGAGTGGCCAGTCTTGAAGCCCGATTGGTTGGGGTCAAGTAGGTTGTTCTGGGTGAGAAAGTTTAACAGTTGGTTAGATACAGCGTGTTCAGCTGTGATACAGCGCGTTCAATTGTTGGAGATGAGCATGGGGAGGAAATAAAAGGGATAAATGTGGGGAGATGAAAGGAATATTTTAACCATAACAGATCAGACTTTCCAAAACACATGAAAATAAATGGAAAAAAAGGCAGTCAGTAAAATACAGATAATAATAAAAAAGA
This sequence comes from Neosalanx taihuensis, assembly GCA_030340665.1. Classification (NCBI taxonomy): domain Eukaryota; kingdom Metazoa; phylum Chordata; class Actinopteri; order Osmeriformes; family Salangidae; genus Neosalanx; species Neosalanx taihuensis. The sequence goes on from CM059314.1 coordinate 4,955,832, forward strand.
AGAACTCTAAATTCACGTCACGGCATCAAATACAAAGTTTGCCAGTTCTTAAAATAGTCATTTTTATTCCTGTAATCTTGTCGAGAAGAAAGCAATTCAGCACACAACCAATTGATTTGGGCAAGTGAAACATTATTTGTTTACCAACTGCATTTCTTTATTTAATGGGTATCATTCATTCTTTGAAAAAAACTGGTGATTCTGCTCATTGCCTATATCTTGGTTGAAATGTGTGTGTGTGTGTGTGTGGTATCTATAGAGGATGCTTGTGCATTTAGAAACTGTGTGTATATGTTTCGAAATACACGTGTGTGTGGTTCTACTGGAGTACGGAAGTCCGTCCTCCTCTGTGTGACCCTGGTGAGGCACCGTAGGTGTCGTAGTGAGGTGACAGGAAGCGGCCTCACTTCTTACCTGGGAACACACGACACAACATGGGTTACTCACAAATACTTCTGGGAAGACGCAGACACACACAAGAACACAGTCACACACACACACACGTACCAGGCAGTTTGAGCCACTTGGGGACCTTGTCTGGGTCGGTCCTGACTGGTTTAGGGGCTGGTGTGAGATTGGAGAAGGGGGCCCTGTCCTCTCCCTGGCCTCCCCTAGGAACTGCAGTCTCCTCTTGAGCCTCTGGAGCTGGGAGGGAGGGGGCTGGAGACCGGGGCATACAGCTAGGAAATGAAGGGGGAGCAGAAGGGAGGAGGGGGGAGAGAGAGAGAGAGAGAGAGACGGAAGGAAGTAGGAAGGAGATTGAGGTGATAGGAGTGGTAACCAGGCTCTATGTATAGATGGATGTGTGGTGTGTCTGAGTGTGTTTGTGTATCAGTGTGTGTGTGTGTGTATGTGTGTGTGTATCGAGGTGTGTGTTTGTTTTCAGAGGAAATGAGAGTGCACCTGCTGTTCAGCAGAACCTCAAAGGGATTCCAGTGATGGCAGTGATGTGACAGGAAAATAGACTGGTTGCCGGGGGATACACACACACATGCATGCATGCACACCCACTCACTCACACACACAAACACGCACACGCATACACACACGTGTGCAAACACACCTACCCAGCAATAGCTTCATCAGCTTCCAAGGCTGAAACACTGACGTCAAGCAGGCTTCTCTGTAAGTAGCAATCTGAAGAAAACCCCCCCCACACACACACACACACAAGTTGACCTGTGTGTTCATACAGCACAGTCATGTTGATATTTAGATTTGGACAGATTACATGACAAACCTGGCCTCATGTCCGACCCACAGTAGATCAGAGCAGCAGGGAAGAGGTTAGCCTAGAGGGAGGGGGAGGACGGAGGGGAGAGGGAGGGAGGGAGGGAGGGAGGAGGGGAGGGAGGAAGGGAGGAGGGGAGGGAGGAAGGGAGGGAGGAGGGAGGAGTGGAAGAGAGGGAGGGAGGAAGGGAGGGAGGGAGGGTGAGGGAAGGAGCGAGGAGGGAGAGGGAAGAGAGGAGGGATGGAGGGAGGGACAGACAGGGAGGGGAGGAGGGAGGGAGGGAGGGACAGACAGGGAGGAGAGGAGGGAGGGACAGACAGACAGGTGAAGACTTGAGAGCTTTACCTCACAGACACACCAAAAGGTGAGAACAGTTCTGTCTGTCAGCCTTGGGCATGTGGAACACACACGCAATTACACACTTGTCTACACACACACCACACACACACACACACATCAAAACATCCCTCCGTCTACCTCGTTTCTGTGGCTTGTGTGTGTATGAAAGTAAGTCTGTGTGGGTGTTTGAAAGCAGGTTTGTATCAATCCCATGTGCCAGTCTGGCTAGAATGAAACACAGCTGAGAGACGGAGAGGGAGAGAGAGGAAGACAGGGAGAGACTGAGATAAGAGAGGGGGGCAGAGATCAGAGAGATCATAGAAAAAAACCAAGATGGAGCGTTAGAGAGAAAGAGAGAGGGGGTTTGAGAGGTCTTACCTGGAACAGAGTAGCAGAGGGGTCGTCAAGGATGGTCTTAGGAGGGGCGATGACTGGAAGACATGGAAAAAGGTCGAGTGAAAAACAGTGAAAGGAAGTACGGAAGAGAGACATAGAGAGCTAGAGAGAGAGAGAGAGAGAGAGAGAGAGAGAGAGAGAAAGAGAGCTAGAGAGAGAGAGAGAGAGAGATAGAGAGATAGAAATGATCCTCACATAAGTAGAACTGAAGCTGTGGATCTTCTAGATGGCTCTTCACAAAGTGCCTCAGAGCAGCAACTGTACACACACACAGGAGAAAAGACGAAATGTTTCAGAAACACGTTAGGGAAACAAGACTACACGTGAGTGTGTGTTTGTTGTGTGTCATGTAATTACTGGTGTTTCTTCCACCAGAGAATCCCAGCATGATTACCCAGCATGCCTGTGGCTGCTATAAAGGACCTGCTAGACTGTGTTTGTGTCCTGGAAAATAAAAACAAGTAGAACACAAACACACACCTGTCTCCAGAGGCCTGAAGAACCCTTGTAACACCCATCGGTCTGGGAACTGGATCCTGAGAACCACCTGGAGGGACAACAGCGTTACAGCGTTACAGTGTTACAACGTTACGTTGCAATGTTACAGTGTTACAACGTTACAGTGTTGCAAAGTTACCCGATGTGAAACAGGCAGGTGTATGGAGGTGAGGCAGACAGGCAGGTGTGTGGAGGTGAGACAGACAGGCAGGTGTGTGGAGGTGAGACAGGCAGGTGTATGGAGGTGAGACCGACAGACAGGTGTATGGAGGTGAAAGAGGCAGGTGTGCGGAGGTGAGACAGGCAAGTGTATGGAGGTGAGGCAGACAGGCAAGTGTATGGAGGTGAGACAGGCTGGTGTGTGGAGGTGAGGCAGACAGGCAGGTGTATGGAGGTGAGACAGGATGGTGTGTGGAGGTGAGACAGGCAGGTGTGTGGAGGTGAGACAGGCAGGTGTATGGAGGTGAGACAGGTTGGTGTGTGGAGGTGAGACAGACAGGCAGGTGTGTAGAGGTGAGAAGGGCAGGTGTATGGAGGTGAGACCAAAAGACAGGTGTGTGGAGGTGAAAGAAGCAGGTGTGCAGAGGTGAGACAGGCAAGTGTATGGCAGTGAGACAGACCGGCAGGTGTATGGAGGTGAGAGAGACAGGTGTGTGGAGGTGAGGCAGTCAGGCAGGTGTATGGAGGTGAGACAGGCTGGTGTGTGGAGGTGAGACAGGCTGGTGTGTGGAGGTGAGACAGACACAGGTGTGTCGAGGTGAGACGGGCAGGTTTGTAGAGGTGAGGCAGGCAGGCAGGTGTCTGGAGGTGAGAGAGGCAGGTGTGTGGAGGTGAGAATGTCAGGCAGGTGTGTGGAGGTAAGAGGCAGGTGTGAAGAGGTGAGGAAGACAGGCAGGTGTATGGAGGTGAGACAGGCAGGCAGGTGTGTGGGGGTGAGACAGGCAGGCAGGTGTGTGGGGTGAGACAGGCTGGTGTGTGGAGGTGAGACAGACAGGTGTGTGGAGGTGAGGCAGGCAGGCAGGTGTCTGGAGGTGAGAGAGACAGGTGTGTGGAGGTGAGAATGTCAGGCAGGTGTGTGGAGGTAAGAGGCAGGTGTGAAGAGGTGAGGAAGACAGGCAGGTGTATGGAGGTGAGACAGGTGTGTGGGGGTGAGACAGGTAGGCAGGTGTGTGGGGTGAGACAGGCAGGTATGTGGGGGTGAGACAGGCAGGTGTATAGAGGTGAGGCAGGTGTATGGAGGTGAGACGGGCAGGCAGGTGTGTGGGGGTGAGACAGGCAGGCAGGTATATGGAGGAGAGACAGGCAGGCAGGTATGTGGGGGTGAGACAGGCAGGTGTATAGAGGTGAGGCAGGTGTATGGAGGTGAGACAGGGAGGCAGGTGTGTGGGGGTGAGGCAGGTGTATGGAGGTGAGACAGGCAGGCAGGTATGTGGGGGTGAGACAGGCAGGCAGGTATGTGGGGGTGAGGCAGACAGGCAGGTGTGTGGGGGTGAGGCAGACAGGCAGGTGTATAGAGGTGAGGCAGGTGTATAGAGGTGAGACAGGCAGGCAGGTATGTGGGGGTGAGACAGGCAGGCAGGTATGTGGGGGTGAGGCAGACAGGCAGGTGTATAGAGGTGAGGCAGGTGTATGGAGGTGAGACAGGTGTATGGAGGTGAGACAGGCAGGCAGGTATGTGGGGGTGAGACAGGCAGGCAGGTATGTGGGGGTGAGACAGGCAGGTGTATAGAGGTGAGGCAGGTGTATGGAGGTGAGACAGGCAGGCAGGTATGTGGGGGTGAGGCAGACAGGCAGGTGTGTGGGGGTGAGACAGACAGGCAGGTGTATAGAGGTGAGGCAGGTGTATGGAGGTGAGACAGGCAGGCAGGTGAGCAGGACAGGAACTTACTTTGGGGTATCGGTCCATTTTCTCCTTCATCTGAGACTCTCTCAGAGCTTTGGTCATCAGAGGAGCTTCATCAAGCACCCTCCTGGAGAGAGAGAGAGGGGACAGTGAGAGAGGGGAGAGGAGAGGGAGGAGAGAGGGAGGAGAGAGGGGAGAGTGGAGATAAAGAGGGGAGGGGGGAAGAGAAATAGTAAATGAGTTATGGTTGCATGAAGGATTGCGTGTGTGTATGTGTGTGTGTGTACGTCGCAGATGTGTGTCAAAGAGATGGATTGCTGTGGTTGGCATAATTTCTACCTTCCATAATTGTGGCCTATCACACAGTAGCTACACTGCCTAAGGGTGAGCCGTTCAACCAATAGGAAGAAAAGATAGAACCCCCCACACCAATTAGAGGGTGGGGGTGGGACAAGTGGAGGCTGTCTGGCCAATAACAGGTAGATAAATATGTGGTTCCTGATTGCCCCTTATGGAGAAATGTGAATCACCTTTAGGGAAAGTTATGCTGTTGAACTAATGAGTTTTAAGAGGAAAGCACTCACGCAAGTAACCGCTTCCACACACACGCACACACACACACACACACACACACACACACACACACGCACACACACCCTCCACAAACACCCTCCACAAACGCGCACACACACACATATACACTCCACACTAACACACACAGAGCAGGCACTTGTGGTTTCTCTCTGTACAGATCGCAGAGAGACAGACATCTATTTTGAAGAGGAGCTCGTTAAACACACACACACACACACAAACACACACAGACTGGGGCATTCTCCACGTCTGAAGCTAGGCATTATCGTTGTGGTGGGAGTGCAGCTAGACGCTTCTATATAGAGCCTCCCTCCTCCCTCCGTCCGTCCCTCTCTTTCTCCCTCCTACCTCTCGCTCTTCAGCTGGGCGAAGCGCTTGCGGATGTCGTCCACGGTGACCTCAAAGAACTCGTCCGGCAGGTCCTGGCTGTTGCCGTGGCGGCGGGCTCCAGAGTCCATGTGGTAGAAAAGGGGCTCACGCTCCACAGACTGAGAGAGACAGAGAGAAATGGGAGAGAGAGAGAGAGAGAGAGAGAGACAGAAAGAGAGACAGAGAGAGAGACAGAGAGAGAGAGAGAGAGAGACAGAGAGAGAGAGAGACACAGAGAGAGAGAGAGAGAGAGAGAGAGACAGAGAGAGAGAGAGAGAGAGAGAGGGGGGCTATGAACAGGCGTTTCAACAGGTGAGCCTTTCAAAGAAACAGGAAATAAGAGACAGGAAGTACCTCCACCTCCATTTCCTCCTGCTTGGCACTGGGCTGACCCTGGGAGAGACCGATCAGATCAGATCAGTCATTCATCTTGTGATCTATAAACCCATCCACCTACTTTCGCCCCCCACCCCCCACACCCCACCCCCCACCCCCCGACCCCGGCCCCCCGCCCCCCCTCTCCCTCACCTTGGTGTCTGTGCAGGGTTTGGCTCTCTTGGCTCTGGGAGGGCCTCCTGCTGCCAGCGATGAGGAGGACAGGGAGGACAGGGAGGGAGGCCCGGCCCCCGCTGTGGCCCCCGGGCCCCCCAGACGTTGACCCCCACCTGAGAAAGGAATGAAAGGAACGGAGGGGGAGGTAGAGGATGCGGAGGGATGGGCGGAGCTTTGACCAGATGGCCCCGCCCTCTCTCCGTCCTCCTCCACCTCCATTCGTCCTCTCGGGGGCACGCTCTTGGGCCGCACTGCATTCTGGGGGTTTGGAAGCACCGTTTCTACTTCCTTGACAGGAAGCGGGTTGGCCGTTGCAGCGTGGGCGGGGTCTGGGGTAGGCAGGGACTGTGCTGGCCTATCAGGGCTCCTGGGGGGTTTGATTGACAGCTCAGCCGGCGGCTGCTCGCACGGTGTAGAGAGGGCGGGGGCTTTGGAAGCAGGCTCAGGGAGGGGCGTTTCCTTGGCAACCGGACATGCTATGGCAACAGTTTCCATGGGTTTGTCATCATCTTCCTCTGATGTTTTGGCTCTCTTCAGTAAAAACCTGAGGATTACATCATCACATCCATCATCACCATCATCATCACATCCATCATCACCATCATCATCATCACCATCATCACATCCATCATCACCATCATCATCATCACCATCATCACATCCATCATCACCATCACCATCACCATCATCACATCCATCATCACCATCCATCATCATCACCATCCATCATCACCATCATCACCATCATCATCATCACCATCATCACCACCTCCCTCATCATCACAAGCAGGAAGTAGGAAGCTCACCTGACTATGGCACTTCCTCCTGTGAGTCCCAGAGACTTCAGAGTTGCCTTCTGCAGCGCCTCCTTACCCGTCACCTGCAAACACACACACACAGACACACAGACACAGACACACACACACACACACACACACACACACACACACACACACACACACACACACACACACACACACACACACACACACACACACACACACACACACACACACACACACACACACACACACACACACACACACACACACACACACACACACACACACACACACACACACACACACACACACACACACACACACACACACACACACACACACACACACACACACACACACACACAGAGACACTTTTCTCATTAAGCATGGCAGCAGATGAAGACAGGAATTGAAGACTGGAGGGAGTGTGGGCGTGGCCTCACCTCATCTCTCATGTACACACAGACGGGGGCGGAGCCTGACTCTGACGGCTCACACACTCTGAGAGAAAACAGAAGAGATGAGGGGGAGGGATGGAGGAGAGTGGAGAGAGGGGAGGAGATGAGGGGTGGAGAGGTGAAGAGGAGAAATGAGTAGTGGAGAGGGGGGAGGAGGAGAATTATGTCAAAAGTAAACAACACACAAGTAAACAACACACACACACACTTGGAGTAAACAGTGTGTGTGTCTGTGTTGTGGGAGAAATTGGGATGTCCTGTGTGCTTACATTAATCACTAATCAATAGAACTAGTCATTGAACACTAGTTGGTATATGTCTCATGTGAGCTTGCTATTAATAAGAAACAGATAGTGTTTATGTGTCAGGGTTGATAAAGGTCAGGGGTCAGGAGAAAGAGAGCTCCAACTATGATCTCTAGTCAGAGAGTGGTTATGAGTTGGGAGCTGTGAATCTCTTTCTCTGAGACTGTTGTAACCTCATTACTGCCTGACTGTCACTATCTATGTTTACATTCTTGTGCACTATAAAAGATGGTCCTCCAACTCTCATAGTGAGACATGATTGAGACCTAAGCTTTGTGTTGTCTTCATTTTCTTGTCAGAGGTCTGATTTTCGCACCCAATCTGGAGATTGATAAATACTTCCAAAACTTAAATGAACTTAAGTCACTCAGTTTTTGAAGACACGGACAAAACACGTTCTTGAACAGCGTCCAAATCAGCAAATCAGAGCCTGAAACAAATGATTGCTGTTCTGTCCATAACAGAAGATCAAAGCCCAGATTTTTCCAAGATTCCGGAGCGGTGCTAACATTCCGTTCTGGGAGTTCTGGAAGCTTCCGTGGAAACAGATTAAGGAAGCACAGTGATGTCATAATGGAGATGGGGGGGGGGGGGGAGGCTGTTGGACAGCTGGACACACACAGCAGATCTGGCACCTAAGACAGCTAACAGTTTTCATCACAGTGTGTGTGTATTGTGTGTGTGTGTTGTGCGTGTGTGTGTCTGTCCTGCTTTGATCTGGTGCTCATTTTCAGCACTCGTAAAATAAAATGCTTTCTCGTAATACTCTTCACCCCTGCCAGAACCACAACAAAAAAAGGAGAAATGCCGACACACACACACACACACCTGGTTTGAGGAAAGTGTGTGAGCAGTTCCCACAGGGTCTGTCCGCTGGAAAAGGAACCTTGCAGTCTGGAACCGTCCTCCATTTGCAGGGCAATCCGTACCTGAGAACCCGTGGAACCATCCTGTCAAGAACATTGCAGAACCCACCACCCACATACACACACCGCACCACCCACATACACACACCGCACCACCCACATACACAATGTCACACCACCCACATAAACACACACTCACGCACATACCAGACCACCCAACCCACACACACAAAATACCACCCACATACACACACACTCTCCCACCCACACACACCCACCAGTCAAATGTTTGGACACATTGTCCCATTCATTGCCCCCCACACACACCGTGCTATCCACTCCAGACTGTTTCCGGCTACATGGCACCACTTCCAGTTTGGCGTTGTTAGGCAGACTAGAGAACCTCCACTGCAGGGTCAGGTCTAGAATGTTCCTCTGGAACCTGGTGGAGAGAGGGGGGAGGGAAGGGAGAGAGAGAGATAGAGAGAGAGAGATAGAGAGAGAGAGAGAGAGGATGGGTGAGAGCTTTAGTAAAAACAATAGAGCCTGTTTCTTTACATGACAGGCTGACACATGGGCAGGCTCATGTCCAAACAAACACATCTATCTCTCTCTCTCTCTCTCTCTCCATCTCTCTCCATCTCTTTCAAACACACATCTATCGCTCAAACATCTCTCAAACATGCTTCGCGGGGGGGGGGGGGAGTTACCCACGGAATAAATAACTATCGACATGACTAGGTTCTCTGCCTGCTAAATAATCATCTACGTAGGATGGCATCTCCACTCACTTTAGCCCATGTTCGTCTGGGTTGAATCCGTGTTTCTTGCAAACGTCTTCCAGCACCTACGACACAAACGCAAACCCGTTTAAGCGATCAGCTCGTCTGTGATTCATTATAGGCTAAGCTGCTACGCTCGCAACTTCATGCAGTGTAGAAAAAAAGACAGATCGGATCATTTCACGGCAGCAACCCACACATCAACACGACCACTTCTCTTGTAAATCGCTTTGGATAAAAGCGTCCGCTAAATGAATGAACGTCAATGTAAACCAGCAGAGAGCGACGAAAGTGGATAGTCATTGTTCAGTTGGAACGGAAATTAACGTCCAGTTTTCCCAGCCGGCGGGAAGAGAGATACTTTCAGTTCGTGTCAACTCGTAGGCCATAAAGTCGTCTTTTTAAATACATACTTGTAACATAGGTGTGTTGGGCGACACTTTGACGGTTTGCCTTCTTCCATTGGGAGTCAGAACTGTCACTGCCGTGCTGCTGGCTGCCATTGCGATGTGACGTCACTCTGTTTGTTTGAACGAACTTTATTGACTCGTTGTCTTTCCTACAATACAGACGAAAGTCGAAGTTTCTCTAGAAATGTTTGGGTTTTAATAGGTGTATGATTTTTTTTAAGTCTGTGTTCATAAGCGTCCTTTCTTTCTAACGACCATAAAAATATCTCCGTGAGGGTTCTAAAGGTTCATTTATGAAGATGCAAACTTCTTTTTAGTAAAGTTGTTTATCATGTGATTCTTGACTCTGGGAATAAAAAATGTTTTACATTCACAACGTGCACGCACACACACACACACCTAATTTACACATATCACCACACACATCATTCACACATCACACCACACACAAAGTCACACTTTTGGAAACATGCTGGACAGTCCAGGAGGTGTGACTCGAGGAGAGGGAATCCGGTTCTCGTGCAGTCTTGACTATATAAACCAAATAAGCAAACGTCATGAAATCACTGCGGGAGATCAATTAGCGTATCAACCCCAATCTACCACAAATACACCGAGATGACAGAGATTTGAGGGCGGGGGAAGGTTCACTCCAGCCCGGGGGGGTGTGAAACGTCAACCCCTCGTTAACGCAGGTGAAAGGATCTCGCCTCTCAAGCGGAAACGGCCTTCGTCTGAATAAACAATCATATTACAGCCCAGTTCCTTCCTCGTTCCTAATAGAGGATGAGAGAAGTAACACACCTTCAAAAAAACAAAACATATACTTCGACCTTTTTCCTGTTAGATTTAAACCCTGGGGGCGCAGTCTGCGTGATACGCGGGGCGCTCGTGAAGGTTTCTAGTTTCTCTGCTATTTAATTAACCGGGGGTATGCCCGCGTGCCCTAGACGACGCCACGGTTTGACCCATCCGTGAGAGCAGTCTGTCCGAGACCGGCATCTTTTAAAGCAGATGGCCTCGGTCACAAGATCAAAGAGAACGCGGCGCGTGGGCTTTAACTGGGACCGGAGAGGGGCGTGGTCGACATGGTTTGAGAGCGTTTGAGTACGTGTGTGTTTCTGTGTGTGGGTGCGTGAGAGTGTGTGTGTGTGTCTGTGTGTGTGTGTGTGTGTGTGTGTGTGTCTGTCTGTGTGTGTGTGCACGCCCCAAAGTGCCAGCCCATGAAAGCGGTTGGCTCTTGCGCAAGGGAATGGGGGGGAAAGTTGGAATAAAATAGAATAGTCCGGCCGTACGTGACACTAGAATCCCGACCCTATCAGCTCGTGCACTGGAACGCAGCAAGGCGCCATCCTCAACTGATGTGTTCTATTTCGTGATGAATGCACATGGCGCGCGGTAACGGTATACATTGGATGGGTTTTACGCAGCGTAGAATGAAGTTACCATGGAGACAGACCCAACACCCCAAATCTTGTGATACTTCAAACGAACGGTATCTCCAATAGGTAACCCCCCCAAAAATAATTTACAATTAGTTTTGTTTGGTTGAATAACCACCGGACAAGCCTGTAACTTGAACAAAATATTTTACGCACAAGGAGATTAACTGTAAAGAGACTTTTTGAAATGAGCAACCGTGGAATGGAGAGAAGAACGGGAATTCTAACTTCATTCCTCTGGTCCGCTATTCTGTTGGGGCTGATCCAGATAGGCGCACCGGAGGCGCGGAGGCTGAGGGGCAACCGGGCGCAGCCTCGTCCCGCGCAGCCGTCCCCAGCGTACAGGGACCGGGCAGGGGGGGCCGAGAGCTTTCCGTTAGATTTCACGGCCGTGGAGGGGAACATGGATAACTTTATGACCCAAATAAAGAACTTGGCACAGTCTTTGTACCCGTGCTCCGCTCAGAAACTGGATCAGGACATGAAGCTATACTTTCTGGAGAACACGTCTGTCACGTGCAACGACGGGTCACCGGCAGGGTAAGCAGCCTGTGTGTGTCTAGTTCTGGTCCACATTGTGTCTCGAGCCATGTGTTGTTTATCCGCACAACTTCTTACATCTGGACATTGTCATGGCAACCGTGCCTTTTAAGATTTAGGTTTTAAATTCATGTTTCCAAACATGTTGTCATATGTGTGGTTCTTACACACCAACGATAGAGTGAAGCAATGTTTTTTGATGTACTCCTGCCCTCCTTGTCACTCCGGATGTGACCGAAATGGATCAAAGGACAGATCACAGGGCGCGCGCGAGGGCTACGAGAGACGAGCACGCGCCCATGAGCTCCCCGACCGCGAGCTGCCTTTCATCACTGGGACTTTCGACAAAAGGAATTTGCGGAGAGGGAGAGAGAAAGAGGAGAGAGAAAGGAGGGGGGGGGGTAGGGAGGGGAGAGAAAGTGTATGAGAGGGAAAGGGAGACAGAGAGAGAGAGACAGAGAGAGAGAGAGAGAGAGAGAGAGAGAGGGGTGAGAAAATGGGAGGGGGAGAGAAAAAGGGAGACCGAGAGAGAAAGGGGGAGAGAGAAGTAGAGAGACAGAGACAGAGGGAGGTCACAGCCAAGAATGTCTTTCATGTATCCTAGAGCGACAGGAACTCAATTTATAGGCCCCACTTTGATGTATATTTGGTTGTATTCATTGAAGTCACACGAACCTGGGAGAGGAACATCTTCTCTAAATGTTAGCTGGTGTTGTTGGAAGAACAGAACTGGGAAACATGCCTATATTATGACTACATATTATTCATTTTGAATGCATGACCGGAGTTTGGGCGTCGTTAGGACTGAAGTAAGCCTATAACGCCAACAACAAGAAAAGACCTTGAAATTGATGAGGTCAAGCTGGATCAGCAACAGAAGCCGTTCAGACTGATTACTGCGATGAAAGACCGATGTGACGGGGGAAATATCCCGGGAGAGGGAGGGTCACATTCTGGCAAAGGGACAGCGATCTGTCTCCGTGACCGTAACAGGTGTTTCACGGAAACCGGCACGGTAGCTCGTTTGTTTTAATGAAACGTCACCGCCGTAATGTGGGTTGTGTTATGTTTGTGTTGTAACGGTTGAAGGCCATTTTCACGACATTAGACGGCGAATCCGTGGAGACGAGGAAACAGGTGGCAAAGACACAACGACTGTATTTTGCCTCGGATTTGCTTCCATAGGCTCGAGGGGAAAAATCTGAGCATCGTTTTAGCTCCTTCTGAAGGTTTATGACCACTTAACCCGTGGTTGTATGATAGTCATTTGATATTCAACGATTTAAGTTAGATGAGAGGGAGGGAGGGAGGGAGGGAGGGAGGCTTCTGGTTCTTCCAAGGTCACGCATCAACGTCAAAAGATGAATTCCGTTATTAGCACGAGTGGAGGAGGAGGAGGGAGAGACGTTCTTAACATTCCGTCACTAATTTGCACCCGTATAATTGTAGAAACCTGGAGAAGAGGAATTATATTTTCCTCGATAAAAAAACGTGGTCAAAGAGTTATCTTTAAAAAAAAAGAAAAAAGGCTGAGGCGGTTGGATCCGTCGCGAGCTTTTGGCAATTTGTGGTTGAAGTTTAAACTACGGTTATAATTTCCCCGCTGAGATGCCAGGGAGAGCGTACGTGCCCGCAACTGCACACGATCTGCGGTTGCCAGGTGGGCTTCGCTCCTGCAGGTGTTTGAAATGGATTTTAAGTACCAGGTCTCTCTCACTGTCTCTCTCACACAAACACGCGCACACACACACGCACACACACACACTCACTCACTCACTCACTCATTCACTCACTCACAGGGAGAGCCTTTCCCATCTCTTCCTTCTCTCAGGCTCCCTCTCTGCTCTCTTTCCTCCTTCACTTTCTCCATCCTCTCCCTCTTTCTCGCCGTCTCTACCTCCCTCCCTCCCTCCCGCCCCCCCCTCCCCCGCCCCGCCCCCCTCCCCCCCATCTCTCTTTCCAGCTGCCCATGCCACACAGACAAAGTTATTTACTGTTGAGTTGAAACACATGGCTGATGTTCCGTTAATAGAGACAGAACCTAGTCCGGAACAGAAGAGGATCACGTGTGTGTGTCTGTGTGTGTGTGTCTGTGTGTGTGTGTGCGTGCGTGTGTGTTTGTGTGCTTAGATCATTCAAGGGGCACCCTGGTAGCTCACCGGATCAGTGTGTTTACCACGTCGACTGAGGCCTTAACCACTGCGACCTGGGTTCAAATCCCAAAGCCTTGGTCTTGTGTTGCTGTGTCGTTCCTGTCAATCGTCAGGCCTAAGCTGTACGATGAAGCAGGATAAACAGCACCCTCCCCCCAAAATATCTGAAAAATATGCATTTAATTCAAACAGGCACTGTGCTAGTCACACCGATTCCTTAAGTGCTGGTGGCTGTTGGGTCCTTTGATATTAAGTGCTGGTGGCTGTTGGTGTCCTTTGATATAGGCGTCCAGATCAGCCTCCTGCTGGAAAAGCAGGCGGGGAGCTGTGAAAGCATGCAGGCTGGTTCCAGTCAGGATCAAAGCACAGGCCTCAGGTTCAAGCATGTGTTCTGGAGCAACCAAGCTGTCTGTCTGACTGTCTATCTGACTGTGTGTGTGTGTGTGGCATGCCTGTATGTGTCTGTCTGTCTGTCTGTGTGTGTGTCTGTCTATCTGTCTGTGTGTGCATGTGTTTATGAGTTTGAGCATATGTGAGTATGGTTACTTGTCTTTGTGTGAGTGTGAATGTGCCTGTGTGTGTGTGTGTGTGTGTGTGTGTGGGTATGTGTAGTACTTGTTGACATGAGAAAGCAGAGTATTAGCCAACACAAGTGTTTGCAGTTTAGCAGACCTAGTTAGCTTTTACAATCTCATTAAACTAGATGTGCTCTGCTCCAACATTAACCTGCAGAAAAAAAACATTCACCTTTAAAAAAAGAGCGAGGATAACAGCATCTCTTTCTGTTGCTTTCTCTCTCTACCTCTCTCTTTCTCCTTCCCCTCTCCCTCTCTCCCTCTTTCACGCACACACACACACACGCACATACACACACACACCCTCTATGTCACTCTAACATTGTGTGTGTGTGTGAAAGAGGGAGACAAACACACACACACACCCTCTGTCACTCTAACATGGTGTGTGTGTGTGTGTGTGTGTGTGTGTGTGTGTGTGTGTGTGTGCGTGTGTGTGTGTGTGTGTGCGTGTGTGTGTGTGTGTGTGTGTGTGTGTGCGTGTATGTGCAGGTACTACCTGAGGGAGTCTAGGGGCAGTAAGAGATGGCTGGTGTTCCTGGAGGGTAAGTGGCACCACACACACACACACACACACACACACACACACTTCACACACCCGCACACACACAAATAGATTAGAATAACAAATTATACACAAATACAAACAAGCTTTCCGCAACTTGAAAATGTGCATACGTGCATTCCATAAAGAAGATATTTCTGTATATGTGTGTGTTTGTGTGTGTGTGTGCTGGTATGTGTGTCAGGTGGGTGGTACTGCTTCAACAAGCACTCATGTGACAGTCGCTATGAGACCATGAGACGGCTCATGAGCTCCACTAAGTGGTCACAGACCAGAACAGGTGAGTCTGCGCACACACTCTCACACACACACTTCAAGAAAAGGCTCAAAACTCACTTATTCCGAGAATGTAATGGCACTTAGGAATATTAAGGCACTTCTACCATCTGTTGTTGTTGGTTCAGAATTACTTGTTAATCCTCGTGCGGAAACTCGCTCACTCCGTCCTCTCCTCCTCCTCCTCGCTCCCCTTCTCCCTCTCTCCGTAGGTACAGGGATCCTCTCTCCTCTACCAGAGGAGAATCCCCATTGGTGGAATGCTAACATGGTGTAAGAGCCTCCGTGTTTGTATGTGTGTGTGTGTGTGTGTGTGTGTGTGTCTGTGTGTGCGTCTGTGTGTGCGTGTGTAACGGTGTCTCTCTGCTCCAGGTTAATCCCCTATTGCTCTAGTGATGTCTGGAGTGGAGCCACACCCAAAACAGACCAGAGTAAGTGAACACAGATCAGTTGATCCAATCTCCTGTTGAATTAGATTACTGATCTTCTCCGATCCAAAAGTTTTGCTTAACAATGAATGTTTTGTACCTATGTGTGTGTGTGTGTGTAGGTGACTACGCGTTCATGGGGTCTTTGATCATCAGGGAGGTGGTTAACAAGCTCCTGACTGTGGGTCTGGACAAAGCCAAGGTTCTTCTGTTGGCTGGGAGCAGGTAGGTGTGTCTGTGTGTGTGTAGGGATGTGTGTGTGTGTGTGTGTGTAAGTGCGTGGGTGTGGGTGTGATTCAAACCTAGAAGTCTTCTGCCTGTTGCAAGGCTGCTGTTGAAAATGAGAATGTTTCCCATGACTCTTGGGTGGTGTAGTTCTCTTCACCTGTCAGGTGTAGTTCTCCTGCCTCACCTGTCTGTTCCCCCCCTACCCCAGTGCGGGCGGCACCGGGGTGCTGCTGAACGTGGACCGTGTGGCGGAGCAGCTGCTGCTACAGGGTTTCCCAGGGGTGAAGGTCAGGGGCCTGGTGGACTCAGGGTGGTTCCTGGACAACAAACCCTACAGGAAGACAGCCTGCCTGGACACCCTGAGCTGTGCCCCTGCGGAGGCTGTGGAGAGGGGGATCAGGTGAGGGAGGGGGAGGAGGGAAAGAGGGAGGCAGCGAGGGAGAGGAGGAAGGACAGGGAGGAGGAGGGGGGAGGGAGAGAGGGAAAGTGGGACAGGGAGGAGGAGGGGGAAGGAGGGAGGAGGGAAAGACGGAGGGAGCGAGGGAGAGGAGGAGGGACAGGGAGGAGGAGGGGGGAGGGAGGGAGAGAGGGAAAGAGGGACAGGGAGGAGGAGGGGGGAGGGAGAGAGGGAAAGAGGGACAGGGAGGAGGAGGGGGAAGGGAGGGAGGGAGGAGGCGAAGAGGGAGGACGATGGATGGAAGGGTTGTTGGGTGATGACATACTGTACTTCCTGTTTCCTGTGCAGGTACTGGGGAGGGCTGGTGCCTGAAGCTTGCAGACACGCCCACAGAGGAGAGGAGTGGAACTGCTTCTTTGGTTATAAAGTCTTTCCCACCATCCAGAGTAAGCATGCGTGTCCACGTCTGGTGTGTGTGTGTGTGCGCTGTAGGTCTGAAGATAGTGTTCATGTGTACTCATATTTGTGTGTATCTGTGGTGTGTGTGTATCTGTGTATGTATGTATCTGTGGTGTGCATATCTGTGTGTGTGTGTCTGTGGTGTGCATATCTGTGTGTGTGTATGTGTGTGTGTATCTGTGGTGTGCATATCTGTGTGTGTGTATGTGTGTGTGTATCTGTGGTGTGCATATCCGTGTGTGTCTGTGGTTTGCTTATTTGTGTGTTTATGTGTATCTGTGGCGTGTGTATCCGTGTGTGTGTGTGTGTTGATGTGTATCTGTGGTGTGTGTATCCGTGTGTGTGTGTGTGTGTTGATGTGTATCTGTTGGTGTGCGTATCTGTGTGTGTGTGTCGATGTGTATCTGTGGTGTGTGTATCCGTGTGTGTGTGTCGATGTGTATCTGTGGTGTGTGTATCCGTGTGTGTGTGTGTCGATGTGTATCTGTGGTGTGTGTATCCGTGTGTGTGTGTGTCGATGTGTATTTGTGGTGTGTGTATCCGTGTGTGTGTGTCGATGTGTATCTGTGGTGTGTGTATCCGTGTGTGTGTCGATGTGTATCTGTGGTGTGTGTATCCGTGTGTGTGTCGATGTGTATCTGTGGTGTGTGTATCCGTGTGTGTGTCGATGTGTATCTGTGGTGTGTGTATCCGTGTGTGTGTGTGTGTCGATGTGTATCTGTGGTGTGTGTATCCGTGTGTGTCCAGGTCCGGTGTTCCTGGTCCAGTGGCTGTTTGACGAGGCTCAGTTGATGGTGGATAACGTTCAGCTGGCAGGACGCCCCCTGCTGGAGACCCAGTGGAGATACATCCAGACCCTGGGACAGCAGCTACGACACACACTCCGAGACGTGCCGTGAGACACACACACACACACTCACACAGGCACACACACTCACACGCACACATAGACATGTGTATTAATGCGTGTTGATGTGTATTGATCGACAGGGCCATGTTTGTTCCTGCCTGTCTGTCTCATGAGACCATCACCAGGAGGTCAGTCTTGTTCACTTGTTTATGACCTCACAGCAACATTATGACCTCACAGCAACATTATGACCTCACAGCATTATTATGACCTCACAGCATTATTATGACCTCCCAGCAACATTATGACCTCCCAGCAACATTATGACCTCCCAGCAACATTATGACCTCACAGCAACATTATGACCTCCCAGCAACATTATGACCTCCCAGCAACATTATGACCTCCCAGCAACATTATGACCTCACAGCAACATTATGACCTCACAGCAACATTATGACCTCACAGCAACATTATGACCTCACAGCAACATTATGACCTCCCAGCAACATTATGACCTCACAGCAACATTATGACCTCACAGCATTATTATGACCTCCCAGCAACATTATGACCTCACAGCAACATTATGACCTCACAGCAACATTATGACCTCACAGCAACATTATGACCTCACAGCAACATTATGACCTCAAAGCAACATTATGGCCTCACAGCAACATTATGGCCTCACAGCAACATTATGGCCTCACAGCAACATTATGACCTCACAGCAGAATTATGACCTCACAGCAACATTATGACCTCACAGTAGCATTAAGACCTCACACAGCAGCATTATGATGTCACAGCAGAATTATGACCTCATAGCAACATTACGACCTCACACAGCAACATTATGACGTCACAGCGGAATTATGACTTCGCACAGCAACATCATGACCTCACAGTAGCTTTACGATATCACACAACAGCATTTTGACCTCATACAGCAGGATTATGACCTCAAAGCAGCATTATGACATAATTCTACCCTCTTCTCTGCAGTAATTGGCTAGACATCCATGTCCAAGGCACCTCCCTCCCCAGAGCCCTCCACTGCTGGGACCGCAGTCTCCACGCCAATCTCCGTGGCAACGGCAGCCACGGCAACCACCAAAAACCCTCCAAGGCCCCGTCCTCGAGAGGCTGTCCCATGCATTTGATTGACAGCTGTCCCTGGCCTCAATGCAACCCCACCTGCCCTTCCATCAGGGACCAGCTGACAGGACAGGAAGTGAGCGTGATGCAGTTCCTGAAACAGCTGGGCTTCGACGTGCAGAAGGTGGCGCAGCAACAGGGCCTGGAGCCAGGAACGCTACTGGGCATGCTCAATAACGGCAACTAGTTGTGGGGGGAGTGGGGGGGGGGGGGGGGGGCGGGGATTATACAGTATGTTGGAATGGTACAGTAGTTGTAGTTATTGAGCAGAATTCTGAGTGGTGGAACCCGGAACTTGGAACGTGGAATGTTGAGGATGTTAAGAGGTCAACAAACCAGAGCAGAAAAACAAAGTCTGACTGGTGAACTGGAAACAGAGACTTACAACCAAACAAACCAACCAATGTTTTTAACAGACTGAATAAAAGCACAAAGCCCAGTATGAAGTTCAGCCAGAGTTCTTCAGGCTCAACAGAAGACATTACTATACATATATAGTAATATATACAGTATATATATATATATATGATGTTGTTATATTTCTTGTTTTTCGTTGAGTAAACTGAGTATATTGTTTATAACGTTATAACTTTAGACTGCTGTTCTGTCGGTGAGCTAGTTTACACCTGAAGAACAACAGAAGATGTACATTTATGAACACGTAACATCTACGGAAACACACAATATATAAGGTATATTATACATAAAGATATATAACGTTTCTATAATGTAAGACTTGCAAACTCAGAGTTACAGAGTTATTAAATAAACAAAAGAGAGATGAAGAGAATGACAGAGATGAAAAGAACGGTAGAATCGAGAGAATAGTCTAACGTAGTCAAACTTTCTGGTGACTCAATCCGGAATCTACAAAATGGAGTGTTTGTTTCGGTCACTGTGTAAAATGTAAATGTTCTGTTTGTCTTTGTGAGTTCTAAGGTTCCAATGTAAGAATGGAAACGCATACTTTGTCATTATTTAAGTGTTGATGAAGTTTAACTAAAGATTATTTTATGCACCAATCAACACAAACAACATAAATAAACGCTAAAGGCGCGTCAAGGATTAATTAAACGTGTTTTATTAAAAAGTACTGTGCGTAAAAAAACACAGACACCACATAAAAAATAACAGTTAAATATCAAAACAAAAAAAACGGGAGGCTATTTAAATAGCTTCCTGTTCCAGTGGTCAGTTATAACATCATTTCCAGTTTACGCAAACCAATCAGATTCTTCTATATTAAAAGTTACAGTTAAAAGAGATGAACTGAAGACTTTCACGAAGGCCCCACTTTCTAAACAAACATAAAAACTTTTCTCTGCATAAAAATATGAACTCTGACTTTGTTCACAGTATAAAAGTGCTAATATTAAGAAAGATCCCAGAAGAGCTTGTTTGTAAAGTTTGAGGTGAAGACGTAATCCTATTCCTCTGGATTCCTTCAGAGCAACAAATAAAAAATAAAAGTTGACTTTTTGTTCTTTCGTAAAAAAGGCAGCTGTTTCTGGGTTCCAGTTCCTCTTCCATGTGTACAGAGACAAACCTGTCTGCTAGCGTAGAGGCATATATTCACTTCCTGTCAGAACGTCGCCTTCTTCCAGGTAATTTATTCACTTCCTGTCAGAACGTCGCCTTCTTCCAGGTAATTTATTCACTTCCTGTCAGAACCGTCTTTTTCCTCCAGGTCACATATTCACTTCCTGTCAGAACCACTCCTTCCTCCAGGTCACATATTCACTTCCTTTCAGAACAGTCTTCTTCCTCCAGGTCATCTGGGTCGGGTTCTAACAGCTGGAGTCCTGGGGAGGGGGTGTGAGAGGATATGTGGAAGGGAATGAAATAAGATGGGACTGATCTGACAAACACACACACACAGTACACACAACACACACACAGTACATACACACACCTGACTGGTGAGTCTCCGAGGAGAGTGAGGTCGTTTCTGCTCGTGGATGGTCTGAAGACGAGTGATGAGGAACTTCTTATCCTCTCCTTCCTGGAAAAGGAGGGAGGGGGGGAGAGAGAGAGAGAGAGAGAGAGAGAGAGAGAGAGAGAGAGAGAGAGAGAGAGAGAGAGAGAGAGAGTCACAGTTTGGGAATCCCTGTTCTAGAGTGTTGTGAACAGTACGATAGTAATGTAGAGTGTTCTAGTGTTGTGGAGTATTATAGAGTATAATGGAGTGATTTAGAGTGTTGTGGAGTGTTCCAGATTGTTGTGGAGTGTTCCAGAGTGTTGTGGAGTGTTCAATAGTGTTGTGGAGTGTTCTTTAGTGTTGTGCAATGTTCCAGAGTGTTGTGGAGTGTTCAATAGTGTTGTGGAGTGTTCTATAGTGTTGTGCAATGTTCCAGATTGTTGTGGAGTGTTCTATAGTGTTTTGCAGTGTTCCAGTGTGTTGTGGAGTGTTCCAGAGTGTTGTGGAGTGTTCAATAGTGTTGTGGAGTGTTCTTTAGTGTTGTGCAGTGTTCCAGAGTGTTGTGGAGTGTTCAATAGTGTTGTGGAGTGTTCTATAGTGTTGTGGAGTTTTCTGTAGTGTTGTGGAGTGTTCCAGAGTGTTGTGGAGTGTTCCAGTGTGTTGTGGAGTGTTCTAGTCAGGAGGTGTTTGTGCGTCCTACGTTTTCTATCTGCTCCTGCAGCAGGCTGATGATCTTCCTCTGCCCGTCCACCACCTGGGTGTGGAAGTAGATGACTATCCTGGAGGAGAGGAGGGGGGTGGGGGAGGGAGGGAGCAGGGGAGAGGGTGTGAGTACCCATGTGTCTGTATGATGTGTGTGTGTGTGAGGTTGGTGTAGGTACCTGTATGTCTGTATGATGTGTGTGTGTGTGTGTGTGTGTGTGTGTGAGAGGTGGTGTAGGTACCTGTATGTCTGTATGATGTGTGTGTGTGTGTGTGTGTGTGTGTGTGTGTGTGTGAGGTGGTGTAGGTACCTGTGTGTCTGTATGATGTGTGTGTGTGTGTGTGTGTGTGAGGTGGTGTAGCTACCTGTGTGTCTGTATGATGGGTGTGTGTGAGGTGGTATGGGTACCTGTGTGTGTGTGAGAGGTAATGTAGGTATCTGTGTGTCTGTATGATGTGTGTGTGTGTGTGTGTGTGTAGTCTCCACTCACAGGAAGATGAGAGCAGCCAGGAAGATAAAGAGAGGGTTCTCCACCAGGTAGGTGTGGGCCCACACCAGCCAGGACAGGTTAGGGTTCTCTGACTCCAGCTGAAGAACCCAGCGCTTCCCGCTTTGGAACATGGTGACCAGGCCCCGGAACGGGCCGCAGCGAGCCGAGGGCTGGATACTGAGGGGGGAGGGGGTTGGAAAGAGAAGAAGAGGTGTGTGCGTGTGTGTGCTTGGTTAGAGGTGTGTGTGTGGTTAGAGGTGTGTGTGTGTGTGGTTAGAGGTGTGTGTGTGTGGTTAGAGGTGTGTGTGTCTGGTTAGAGGTGTGTGTGTCTGTGTTTGGTTAGAGGTTTGTGTGTGTGGTTAGAGGTGTGTGTGTGGTTAGAGGTGTGTCTGTGGTTAAAGCTGTGTGTGTGGTTAGAGGTGTGTGTGTCTGTGTTTGGTTAGAGGTGTGTGTGTGGTTAGAGGTGTGTGTGTGTGGTTAGAGGTGTGTGTGTGTGTGGTTAGAGGTGTGTGTGTGTGTGGTTAGAGGTGTGTGTGTGTGGTTAGAGGTGTGTGTGTGTGTGGTTAGAGGTGCGTGTGTGTGGTTAGAGGTGTGTGTGTGGTTAAAGCTGTGTGTGCGTGTGATTAGAACTGTGTGTGTGTGGTTAAAGCTGTTTTGTGTGTGTGTGTGTGGTTAAAGCTGTTTTGTGTGTGTGTGTGTGTGGTTACAGCTGTGTGTGTGTGTGGTTAAAGCTGTGTGTGTGCGGTTAAAGTTGTGTGTGTGTGTGTGTGGTAAGAGCTGTGTGTATGTGGTTAAAGCTGTGTGTGTGTGTGTATCCCAGCCCTACCTCCACATGGTGTAGGTGACAGACACGGCGGCGCCCAGGAAGGATGGGAAGCAGAGCAGCGTAATGAAGATGGTGGTCATCTGACTGGCTCGGTACGGCTTCCTGGGAGCCTGGCAGTTCTGCATCAGACTGGTCTGGGGGACGGGGGCAGTGTTAGGGGCGGGGCTAGGGAGGCATGCGATCCTAATCATGGTTATTACGTCTATGATTGAGGTTGTGATCATTGTTGTCATGGCGAGTGAGCGGTTGTCATGGCGAGTGAGTGGTTGTCATGGCGAGTGATCGGTTGTCTCAGAGAGTGAGCGGTTGTCATGGCGATTGAGCGGGTTGTCATGGCGAGTGAGCGGGTTGTCATGGCGAGTGAGCGGTTGTCATGGCGAGTGAGCGGTTGTCATGGCGAGTGATTGGTTGTCATGGCGAGTGAGCGGTTGTCATGGCGAGTGAGCGGTTGTCATGGCGAGTGAGCCGTTGTCATGGCGAATGAGCGGTTGTCATGGCGAGTGAGCGGTTGTCATGGCGAGTGAGCGGTTGTCATGGCGAGTGAGCGGTTGTCATGGCGAGTGATCGGTTGTCTCGGCGAGTGAGCGGTTGTCATGGCGAGTGAGCGGTTGTCATGGCGAGTGAGTGGTTGTCATGGCGAGTGATCGGTTGTCTTGGCGAGTGAGCGGTTGTCATGGCGAGTAGAGCGGTTGTCATGGCGAGTGAGCGGTTGTCATGGCGAGTGAGCGGTTGTCATGGCGAATGAGCGGTTGTCATGGCGAGTGAGCGGTTGTCATGGCGAGTGAGCAGTTGTCATGGCGAGTGAGCGGTTGTCATGGCGAGTGAGTGGTTGTCATGGCGAGTGATCGGTTGTCTCGGCGAGTGATCGGTTGTCATGGCGAGTTGAGCGGTTGTCATGGCAAGTGAGCGGTTGTCATGGCGAGTGAGCGGTTGTCATGGCGAGTGAGCGGTTGTCATGGCGAGTGAGCGGTTGTCTCGGCGAGTGAGCGGTTGTCATGGCGAGTGAGCGGTTGTCATGGCGAGTGAGCAGTTGTCATGGCGAGTGAGCGGTTGTCATGGCGAGTGAGCGGTTGTCATGGCGAGTGAGTGGTACCTTCTTCATGTAGAAGAGGAGCAGCAGCTTGATGACCTGGAGAGCAGGAAGCAGGGGGGTGAACAGCACCCCCAACCTGACACACACACGCCCACACACACCCCACACACACACACACACACACACACATCTTATTCACAAGGAAGAGTACTTGAATCTCAGTGTGAGTGTGAGGGTGTGTGTGTGTTTCTTACCAGGCCAGGGTTTGTCCATAGATGAGTTCTAGAACATTCCGGGCGATATCAAACACAGGTTTCCTCCTCCTCTTCAGAACCTTCCTAGAGAACAACCTGGAGAGGGAGGAGGGAGAAGGATCAGATTAAATATGCAGAAGTAGAGAGAGACAGACAGACAGACAGACAGACAGACAGGTGCAGAGAGAGACAGGTAGAGAGAGAGACAGACAAGTACAGTCAGAGACACAGACAGACAGGCAGGTAGAGACAGACAGGTAGAGAGAGAGAGAGAGAGAGAGAGGCAGGTAGACAGACCGGCAGGTAGAGAGAGAGGCAGGTAGAGAGAGAGAGAGAGAGAGAGGCAGTTAGAGAGACAGGTAGGTAGAGAGAGAGAGAGGCAGTTAGAGAGACAGGTAGGTAGAGAGAGAGAGGCAGGTAGAGAGAGAGAGAGAGACAGGCAGGTAGAGAGGAGAGAGAGAGGCAGGTAGAGAGAGAGAGAGAGACAGGCAGGTAGAGAGAGAGGCAGGTAGAGAGAGAGAGAGGCAGGTAGAGAGAGAGAGAGAGAGAGAGAGAGAGAGAGAGAGAGGGGCAGGTAGAGAGACAGACAGGTAGAGAGACAGGCAGGTAGAGAGAGAGGCAGGTAGAGAGAGAGAGAGAGAGAGAGAGAGAGAGAGAGAGAGACAGGTAGAGAGACAGGCAGGTAGCTCCTCTACCTCCAGAGGAACTCTCCAAACAAGGTGTCCAGGATGGTGAAGATGAAGTCCATCAGGAGGAAACGGTACAACTCCTGACCTACGAAACTCTCCCAGCACTGAACACACACACACACACACACACACACACATACACACACACACACACACACACACACCACAGACGCACACACTACAATGTAGAGCCAGAAAACTGGAGTGCGGGGACATACCCAGACTCAAACGCAAAGAACACTCAAACAGTTCTAGAACGCTCCAACAGTAAAACCCCTGGGGCGTTAGGACCCAGGGGCCTGCTCACCTCCAGGCCCACGCTCTGAGGGTCGGCTGCTATCCTGCCCAGCCAATGGTAGCACAGCACTCCCAGCACGCTGGCCTTGAGCATGAGGTTCCTGCCGATGGCCACGTACGTGCGCACGCTGGGGGAGTCGTACTCCTCCATCCAGGCCGCGGCGTTGAAGAGGCCGGGCAGGAGCAGGTTGATGAGCGACACCACGACGGGTAGAGCCAGCAGGCTGGCTTCCTTCAGCTGAGGGTTACGGCTGAACCTGGCTCTGTACTGGAGATCCTGCGGGAGGGGAGGGGGGAGAGGGGAGGGTGGAGAGGTTGGAGGGGTGAGGAGCGAGGGAGATGAGGGGGGGGGACAGACCCACGCCTCAAACACACGCACACTTCAGACACACACACACCTCAAGACACACACACCTCAAACATACACCCACCTCAGACACATTCACACACACCTCAGACGCACACACACTTCAGACAAACACACACCTCAAACATACACACACCTCAAACATACACCCAGCTCAGACACGCACACACTTCAGACGAACACACACCTCAGACACACACACACACCCTCACAGACCTTGTGCATGTGCTCAGAGAAGTAGTAGACGGCCAGAGAGCAGGCCACTGTGCTGCCTGTGCAGATGGCCCAGGCCAGGCTGTGCACGGTCAGCCTCCACAGCCTCTGAGCCACGGGACGCTGCTCCTGACCCCGGCCCAGCTCTGCTAGCAGCTCCTGGAGAGGGGGGAGGGAGGGTGGAGGGAGGGAGGGAAGGAGGAAGAGAGGGGAGAGAGGGGGAGGGAGGGAGGCGGGAGAGAGAGGGGAGAGAGGGTGGAGGGAGGCGGGAGAGTTAGGGGGAGGCAGGAGAGAGGGTTGAGGGAGGCGGGAGAGAGGGAGGGGAGAGAGGGGGAGAGATCGGGGGAGGCAGGAGAGAGGGCGAGAGAACAAGAGAGAAAATACATGACCGTGTCACATCGGTGTTCACTAATGAAGTGTGTGGGAGCAGATGTGTTCATGCTCCCATGAAAAGTGTGTGTGTGTGTGTCTGAGGTGTGTGTGTGTGCGTCTGAGGTGTGTGTGTGTGCGTCCGGCCCTACCTTGATCTGAGTGCTGATGTTCTCAGACATGAGTTTGACCGACGACCTCTTGATGACCTTGAAATCCCAGGAGCAGAACACCTTCACGGCCAGCAACCCGCACGACTTGTCTATCCTGAAACTCTGGCCGAACGACTTGGACATGCTGGACACACACACACACACACACACACACACACACACACACGTCAGAGGTACGTCAAACACACACAAAGCACCCACACACAAAAAAAAAACACAAACACACACAAACGCTATACACCCCCCCCCACACACACACACACACACCCATCAGAGGTACGTCATACACACACAAAGCACTCACACACACACCTGTAGACGAGGATGATGCAGGTGATGAAGAAAGCCATTCCGATGGTGAAGAAGTAGGCCAGTGGCATGTTGTAGGACAGACGGGGGCAGGAGGCAGCGGAGCCGTTAAAGCTCTCGCAGCTCTTATACAGGGTGAAGTTACTGTAGTAACCATAGTACAACACTGAGTCAGAGAAGTAACCCTGAGAGAGAGAGAGAGAGAGAGAGAGAGAGAGAGAGAGAGAGAGAGAGAGAGAGAGAAGGGAGAGAGATGGGAGGGGGAGGGAGAGGGAGAGAGAAAGAGAAAGAGAGGGAGGGGACGAGGGGTGAGAGAGCGAGAGAGAGAGAGAAGGGGAGGGAGAGAGACGGGGGGAGAGGGAGGGAGAGAAAGAGAGGGAGGGGATGAGGGGTGAGAGAGAGAGAGAGAGAAAGAGAGAGAGAGAGAGAGAGGGGGGGGGAGAAAGAGAGAGGGGAAGAGACAGAGAGAAGGGGGGAGAGAAAGACAGAGAGCGAGGGGTAGAGAGGGGGAGAAAGAGAGAGGGGAGGA
>CM059314.1:4985000-5000000 GCA_030340665.1 Neosalanx taihuensis
TGGTTCTGCTGGGCATGGCGGACAGGATCCTGAGGGTGGCTGAAGACCAACGCTCCTCCACCAGGGGGTCCCCCTCCCTCCCCCCTTCCGCCCCCTCCACCCCCTCCTCCTCCCCCCTCACCATCCCATAGTGCCTGGCCCAGGGCTCGGTGCCGGGGACGGGCAGGTTGGGGACCAGGTCTGAGAAGGGGGAGAGGAGGGAGAGACAAGGGGGGGGGGGGGGGGGGGGGCAGGGGGGAGAGAAGGACAGGGAGGGCAAGAGATGACGCTTATATTCGCTATCTTTTCTCTCACACACACACACAATTTGATCATTCCCCTCTCCCCATGTACACACACACACACCTTGCTCCTCCTCGTCCAGCTGTCTCTGAAGCCGCTGTAACTCCATCCCGTGTGAGGACCCTCCATTCTGACTCTGCTCTGCTATCAGCTGGCTGAACGAGTCATGGACCCCCTCCTCATCCACAGGGCTCCTGGTACACACACACAGGTACACACACACACACACAGGTAAACACACACACACACAGGTAAACACACACACACACACACACAGGTATACACACACGCACACAGGGGACAGTTTAGGAGACGTGACAGTCACGTACTACGGGCCCCAGAACCCTGTTGAGGGCCTCTCTCTCCCTGGGGAGCTTTTACAGCTGAGCACCACAGGAAGTGACACACAGCAGATCAGACACCACTGTGTGTTGGATGTAAATGCTCAGGAGACACACACAAACACACACACACAAACACACACACACAAACACACACAAAAGCCGCACCCAGGCACGCATGTAAGCACACACAGACACGAAGCGTATTTGGCCGCAGAAACAAAGGAATTCCAGACCATGGTTAGGAGAGGAGAAGAGGAGGAGGGGAGAGAGGAGAAGAGGAGGAGGAGAGAGGACAAGAGGAGGAGGAGAGAGAGGAGAAGAGGAGGAGGGGAGAGAGGAGAAGAGGAGGAGGAGAGAGAGGAGAAGAGGAGGAGGAGAGAGGACAAGAGGAGGAGGAGAGAGAGGAGAAGAGGAGGAGGGGAGAGAGGAGAAGAGGAGGAGGGGAGAGGGGAGAAGAGGAGGAGGGGAGAGAGGAGAAGAGGAGGAGGGGAGAGAGGAGAAGAGGAGGAGGAGAGAGGAGAAGAGGAGGAGGGGAGAGGGGAGAAGAGGAGGAGGGGAGAGGGGAGAAGAGGAGGAGGGGAGAGAGGAGAAAAGGAGGAGGGGAGAAGAGGAGGAGGAGAGAGGGGAGAAGAGGAGGGGAGGTTCTCACTCTGGTCCAGCTTCCAGGAGGTGGGGGTTGAGGTCCAAATCAACGTTTCGAGACATTCTTATCTTTTCTCACTCCTTCTCTCCTCGTTTTCCCTCTGACAGAATGTCATCCAATCACAAAGAGGGGTCACACCCTCTTAGAGACCGCCCCCCTGTCATAGTGGAGGACCTGGGGGAGAGGGGGAGAGAAGGGGGGAAGGAGAGAGAGGGAGAGAGGGAGGGAGAGAGACAGGTAGAAAGAATGTTAGGCTATACAGGGTGGAAACACCTACGGACAATTAAGTATTCGAGTCTCAGCTTGCCCCAGCTTTCTCACTCACACACACACACACACACACACACACACAGGGCTCTCTAGATAGGACAATGGAGTCACTATTCCTTCTATTCTGTGTGTGAGGTGGCACTTTGTGTGACACTCTTCTTGCCCTATGACACAGTTACTGACACAGTATGCTGTGTAAGTGTGTGTGTGCGTGTGTGTGTGTGTGTGTGTGAGAGAGAGAGAGAGAGAGAGAGAGAGAGAGAGAGAGAGAGAGAGATAGGGAGCGAGCGATGGAGAGAGAGCAATGACGTGAGATGCACGTGTCGATTCTTCCATGCAGCCCTATTTCATTAAGGAAATCTGTGTCTATTCATACAGCAATGTTGCAAAAATGCAATAAACATTACAGAAGACAGTCCTATATATCAAACGTTTGCCGTCTTATGAACCAGCCAGACAGCCAACCAGTCAACTAGCCGTTCAACCAGCCAGCCAGTCTGCCAGCCAGTCTGCCAGTCACTCAGTCAAAGAAGACTCTGGACAGCAGCGTTCAGGTGAGCATTGTTTAGCTGTTTAACTGTTCAGCTGACCTCATCCCACAAGACTAGCATTAAGCTGTTAGGAAAGTGTGTGTGTGTGTGTGTGTGTGTGTGTGTGTGTGTGTGTGTGTGTGTGGTATAACTGGGTGTTGGTCTGTGGGTTTGTTGCCTTGTTGTTCTTTTCCTGGCAAATAACTTCTCCTTCTTGACATCATCACAGAGCTCTAGTGGCTCTCTGGCTCCCGGCCAATCAGCACGGAGGGATGTGATGCGTGTGTAAAATAGGTCAGTTAGTGTGTGTGTGTTTGTGTGCGTGTCTGTGAGAGGGAGAGAGAGAGAGAGACAGACAGACAGACAGACAGACAGACAGACAGAGAAAGAGATGAGAGAGTTGGGGAGAAATATGGGAAACAGACCCTGAAAATAATCTTCCTGGGTCAAACTACAGTGTGGAGGGACACAGCTGTGTGTGTGTGCGTGTGTGTGTGTGTGTGTGTGTGTGTACAGAGAACACAGAGAGCAGGGGGGTATTGCACGAAAGTAGAATAAAGAAAGCCAGAATAACTGAGCAAGCGCGGCTTGACCTAGTCTGGCCGTCGTATCCTGGCTTAATTGGTTGCACGTTTGCCAAACCAGGATGAAAAGGCGCGGCTATGTCAAGCCAGATGTAGGTAGTCAGGATTAATGCGTGTTCACGGCATTCTTAAATAGACCTCGCGATCGCTCACAGAATCACCGATCAGAACATGGAAAAGAGTTACGCAACATATTTCACGGCCGCAGAACAACAACTCCTGATGGAGTTTTATGAGGAGGAGAAGGATATTAATTAAAAAGGACAATACTCAAGCCATAATAAAAGAAAGAAAATAAACCTGGCAGACAATAGCGGGCCGGATTAATGCGTTAGTATTCAAAAAGTGTACAATCCTCTGGAGCTGTCATAATTGGGCTACAATTAAGCATGTCCATAAGTTTAACTTTTTCTGCGAATGTTACGTAGGTGTACAGCCACAGTACATATTACAGTAAACCGCAACTTTATTGATGCACAGGTAGAGAAGACGCGGAGAGACTGTTTATCCAATCAGAATGCAGAACACAATGCACGTGGCAAATCCGTGAAGTGAACCGTGATATCGCGAGGATTCACTGTACTGAACCATGATATCGCCAGGGTTCATAGTACTGAACCGTGATATAGCGATGGTTTACTGTAATGCAATAAAACATATTTATGAAACCTCGACGGCAGTTTGACAAGCAGTCTTCATCAGCATATCAATATAACACTTGGCCAGAGTAATAATAATACCACTTAAATCAATATTAAAAGACTGTTGTAGATTTAATTGAAATGAGAAATGACAATATACTAAATATGTGTAAATGTTAAATGCATTATAATTAAAATGATGCAACATATTTAAAAAGATCATGGACATGCTGTAAAACACGTGAATTCCTCACAGGATTGACTGTGGAAATGCAGGTGAATCACTAGGATTAATCTTAGCCTGGCTGTTAGCCTGGTCCGGAGCAGGCTAGCTGCGGAGAATAAATCACCATGGTAACTTGGCCAGGCTAAGTTTTATCGGCTTTCGTGCAACCGACTTGAGGCTAAATTCAGCCAGGATAACCAACATAGCCCGGCTTAATCCCTTATCCTAGTTTTGTGCAATACCCCCCAGAGGGCTAAAGAAAACAGTAAGAGGGTGTGGGAAAGGGAAGAAGAGGGGGACAGAGGGAAAGAGAGAACAAAAGACTGAGAAACAGAGAAGAGAGGGTGAGAGTGAGAGACAGAGAGAGAGAGAGAGAGAGAGAGAGAGAGAGGGAGAGAGAGAGAGAGAGAGAGAGAGAGAGAGAGAGAGAGAGCTGTGAATGAGAACATGTACATATAATCCTCCCACAGGAATAAAAAACACGGAAATGTGGTAGTAATTATGACGCGCGCGGACACACACACACCACAACTACATTACCCTGAGTCCCATGTATTTTGCGGTCACAACGATAATAAAAAAAATACAATAACAATAGCAACCCATTTCGGCCAAAGGGCCTAAGATTAAGGACCATGCAAGGTCGGTTCGAATTCCCATGGCAACAAACTTGTCTTGCAAGCTGACATCTTTAAGATTTCCATCAACACGCAGCTATCTATACCACAAAGACGTGCTTAGTATGCAGTCTAGTTAGGTGCAACAACTGTCAGTTTGAACACCATGCTCTGTCAATTACACACAATGAACTCCCTGCTTTGCAAATAACCTTGTGCCTGGTTCTGGTCTTGCTGGAAAGGGGAGTGGGGCGGTGAGGGGAGGGGGACATGTATGATATGTGTTCAAGGCATCAGAATTTTAGTCGGGTTTAATGAACAGAACTCGGTTGAATTAAATCCAATACAGGCTGTATAGTTACTAATCACACAGCCTCTCGTTCAACGTTACAGCTGTCAAATCTGAGTATCAAAACACCAGAACAAAAAAAGTACATTTTGCATTTAGCAGACGCTCTCGCAGCAACTACAGGGACACGACGTCATTTCGCACGGCCGGGAATCGAACCGGCAACCTTCATGATTACCAACCAGATTCCCTAACCGCTCAGCCACTTGACTAAACATTTTTAAACAAGTGCTGTGTCATGGTTTGTCCCACCAACCCCCCGTCGGTTTTGCAGGGCGAGTTGTGAACGGGTGAACGCTCTCACGGTTGACGGATCCTGACAGATCTTTGCCTACAACAGCGTCTCATTGCCTGTCTCCCCTCTCTTGCCTGTCTCCGTGCACACCGAGAGAAAAACGTACATTTCTCAAATGTGATCTTCCTATTTTAAAAGCGGTTAGTTAGTGCAACGTTAGATTATTTTCTTAACCGGGTCAAAAAAGTTTGTGAGCGTAAAGTCGCAACGAAAATACTTGACTAACAACAGAATAAAATAACACAAAAATGCAAATCAACATACCGGTTGGGATAGTGTAGGCTACGGGTATAAAACGAAGGTTTAATTCGTCCCCTGGAGCACGGTTGGATTTGCATGAAACTTTCCTGCAGCAGCTTTCCTTGCGCTGCGGCTCAGTCAAAATACCTCGGCATGGGTAGCCAGGCAGCGGACCTGTCCATTGTCGCATAGGGGCGTCTCTTACGTTGATTAGCGTGTTACTTATTAACTTAATAACGGACGACAAAGAAGATTTTCCTTTCGATTACGTTGGTTCAAAATGTCGGTCGTCATGGTAAATTTCACACAGTCTGGTTTGTTTATGTGCTGTCTCATTAAAAAGATGTAATTTTCACCAACATGTGGAACACCCCCCCTTTAAAAAGTTCAGGACAAATGGTAGAGTCCAATTCGTCGCTCTTCTCTTATCATACAGGATTGTGTTCAAATGTCCTGTTCTGTCCTGTCCTCTCCTGTGATTCATTCCACAACAGATAAAAATGTAATCTTTAGAGGACTTTTCCTTAAGGAAGTTACTAGTAACAGTCACTGCCAGGCACGTTTATGGGCTCAAAATACATATTTGTATCTATGCAATTGCTGATTGAGCCCTGTGCTATGTCCGAACTGTTTGCGCTTTATTTTATACGTATTATCTTTTAATTCTTTTAATTCCCTTTCCTCTTTTTATTTCACTTTGAATGTATTTTTTACATCTTTGATGTATACTGTTATTTCTGTTTCTAATGTTATATTTTTTTGTATTATTCTTTTAAATGTAAAGCACTTTGAATGGCCATTGTGTACGAAATGTGCTATACAAATAAAATTGCCTTGCCTTGCCTTATTGTCTCAAAATAGTTAAAGAAACTTTTTTTACTATTAAGTTCAATGTGTTTATTGTGTTACTGCCACAGTTAATACCGTGTTTGGGCAACTTCCATGGTGAATGAAAAAACCTATTCTAATTCTGAATGTAACGAAAATGAACACATATCTGTGATGACATGGGCATGAACCGGTTGCGTAACTTTGCCTGAAAAAGCGAAGCAAAGTAACAACAAACAACATGTCGCAAAACTCATGGACAAAGCATTCATATGACTAAACAAGTATTCTCATTCTCCTCTATTACTTCTTCATAATAAAATATTGACATTAATAATTGAAAGATAGTATTTTACCGAACTCACCTGTTCTGTGTCGATTCGTTTAAAACGTAGAATCTACCTGGCCTAATCTGTCCTGACCTACGTCTGCTCTGGGAGGAGCATCCGCGGCATTCTGGGATATGTAGTTTGAGGTAAACATGTAAGAAACCTTTAAAACAGTGGTCCCCAACCCTGGTCCTCAGGGCCTACTGTTCTCCATGTTGTAGATGTTTCCCTGATAATGACCATCAGGACATCAGGACAGTGGCCCTTGATGACCAGGGTTAGTGACCCCTGCTTTAAAACGTTTAACAGATTATTTTTTTTACTACAGAATAAATAGCTCATGATCCTACACCCGGAATTATGTTGATTTCACCCAATTTCACAAGATAGTTTTGACGCTACAAAGGTGTCGTGCCTAATCAGAAGGCCTATTCTGGAATGTCAGAATGTCTTAATTTATCTTAGAATGACACCCTACATTAACCCCAATAGTTCCCAAAAACCAGTGGTTCTCAACCCTGTCCTCGGGGCCCACTGTCCTGCATGTTTTAGATCAGGGGTCACCAACACCAACACCAGGTAGCCCCCATGAACCACAAGTTGCCCACAGGCCTGTTGTAAAAATACACTTACATGTTCACTTACTGTTCTAAAATTACTTACAATTACATATAAATAAAACAATTACAATATATTTTTAAATTTGTTAATTATTATTATTACTGTGATAAATAATTAACATGATTATTGTGATCCATTATTAATAATGTATAACTAAAGGCAAACTGAGCAAATATGTTTTTTCATTAGAGCGTATTAAACTGGTAGCCCTTCATATGACTCAGGACCTATGAAGTAGCTCTCAGTTTCAAAAATGTTGGTGACCCCTGTTTTTTTGCTCCAACACACCTGATTCAAATTAATGGGTCCTTATGAACCTCAGCAGAAGCCTGATAACAACAATTTATTTGAATCAGGTGTGTTGGAAGGGGGAAACATCAAAAACATGCAGTACAGTGGGCTGAGGACCGGAATCGAGAACCACTGCCACAAACGAAGAGACTAAAGGTTAAGACAGCGGGTTTGTGGTCGCGGGGGAGTTTTCTGCAGAAATCTGTTTTTAAACACGGCATCGACAGCCGTTCATCTCCGTATAACGGACGCACGTCCTTATACATTCACATTTAGTCATTTAGCAGACGCTTTTATCCAAAGCGATTTACAGTAAGTACAGGAACATTCTCTCTGAGGCAAGTAGGGTGAAGTGCCTTGCCCAAGGACGCAATATCACATAGCCACAGCCGGGGTTTGAACTCACAACCTTCTGCTTATAAAAGCAGCGCCTTAACCTGCTGAGCCATCTGACTCCCCATCCTACAACGTATACAGACACGCACGTGCGCACACGCACGCACATGCATGGGCACACATGGCCACTGCTGCTGCCACAGCACCACACACTCAGATAACTATCTGAAACAGGAAGGAGATGTTTGTTTTTTCTACATAGTGAGAGAGACGTTTACTTGTTACTTAACACGAATTAACATATACTGTTAACACAATAATACTAATCCCTCATTTAGCAGACGCTTTAATCCCAAGCGATTTACAGGGACGTTCTCCCTGAGGTAAGTAGGGTGAAGTGCCTTGCCCAAGGACACCACATCACATAGCCACAGCCGGGGATCGAACTCACCACCGATGATAATGAGGCTAACGCCTTAACCCGCTGAGCCATCTGACTCACTAAACATGTTGGTGTAGGTTTCAGAGGTAGTCTGAGTTCTCGGACCCATTTTCTCGGGCTGAAAATGACTTCTGGATGGAGGTGGGATCGTCTTGATTTTGAAAACAACGTCCAGATGACTAACCTCTGAAACTTTTTCTACTACACTGTAAATATACACAGAAAGAGAGATGCACAGCGAGACGTCTGTAAATGTTTGACATTATTTAACCTATTCCCACCAAGATTTCCCCCTTTTTCTACTCACCCGGGTCAGGATGGTCTTCCTGGCCTCTGGAGGTGTGTGTGTGTGTGTGTGTGTGTGTGTGTGTGTGTGTGTGTGTGTGTGTGTGTGTGTGTGTGTGTGCGTGCGTGCAGGTGAATGCCTGCCCGCTCATTGGAAGTGTGTGTTTCTGTGAGTTGTCAACCCTTGCTCAGTATTTCTAGCTTCATCACTCGTTTCTCCATTTCCTGTCACGTGACATCTGTCGGACCAGGGTACGGTAGAGTTCGCAGATCCAGGCTGATCTGGAGTCAGCTGAGGTCTGCTCGGTGTGCAAGGGCGGGGGACGGCCGTGTGTGTGAGTGTGTGTGTTTTCAATGCAGAGGAATCATGGAGGATGAAGTACGCAAGACTGTCAAGTTCCAAACGTTGCTTTCAAGTAAGACGTGCGTGTCGGTGTGTGTGTCTGCCTGGTTGTGTGTGTGTGGGGTTCTAGAGGGGTTTGTGTATCTTTGTGTGTTCACGAGCCGTTGCTCAACTCCTGCAGATTGCTCCGGGTACAAGAAAACCTTTGTGTGTGTGTGTGTGTATGTGTGTGTCTCTCTCTCTCGCTCTCTATCTCCCTGTCTCTCTTTGTATGTGTATGCTTGTGTATTTATTGAAGTATTTATTCCAGATGATTCCACCCTTTATATTATTAAACATGTACCTGACAGCCAAAACACGGTCTTTTATTTCTGACAAAAATCGCATTTCCTGTTGCGGTTTCTGAAGAGCTTCTGAATGTAACTTCCTGTGACGTTTGCAACTGCCGCCTTCTTGTTTTTCATTGGTCCGAGATGTTACCATGTGACGAAGCAAATATGACTCTTATTCCTCCTCATCCTTTCTCTCTATTACTGGTACTTCCCCCTCCCTCCCTCCCTCCCTCCCTCCCTCCCTCCCTCCCTCCCTCCCTCCCTCCCTCCCTCCCTCCCTCCCTCCCTCCCTCCCTCCCTCCCTCCCTCCCTCCCTCCCTCCCTCCCTCCCTCCCTCCCTCCCTCCATTCCTCCCCCGTCTCCCCTCTCTCCCCCACAGATGACAGTGGTGACTCTATGTTGTCCGATGAGTCCTGCATCTACTATCAGACTGAGATCTTTAACCAGCTTCCCAGCTACCAGGCTTGCAGGCCCCACGCCAGACAGGGGGAGCGGGTAGGCAACGTTGCCCAGGATGCAGAGCCGAAGCCTGGGGAGAACCGCCGTCACGTACCTCTGGCGGGAGAAAACCGAGACAAGGCCTCCAGTGAGCCTTTGAGGAGCCTGGCTGAGTGTATGCAGGCGAAGAGGGAGGCCAGGTAGCACACACACAAACACAAACACACATGCACACGCACATGCTCACACACTTTTAGTGATGAATTTCACCGCAATCCAGATGAAGTTGAGATCTCTGAATAGACAATCATTCTTGGTCCAACCTGCCAATCAGGGACAGGAGGAGACAGCAAATGCGTTCCATTGGCTGCTGGGAGTCTTGGAGGCGGAGCCAGAGCATCGCCAGGAAGCGGCTCCGGCAGCAGGTGGGAGGGGCCATCCCAAGGCTGTTGCCATGGAGACAGACGCTACACACCATTGAGGGTAAGAAACGGGACTGTGTGTGTGTGTGTGTGTGTGTGTGTGTACAGTACCTGTTTGCATGTGCCCACACAATACCTTCCCACACACCCTGTTCCCTCATCCCAATCCTGTCTCTCTTCCTCTTCCTTATCTCCCCCCCTTCCTATCTCTTGTTACCCTCCCCCTCTCACCTCTCCTCTCCTCCTCTCCCCTCTCCTCTCTCTTCTCCTCTACTCTAACCCTCCTCCTCTCTCTTTTCCTCTCCCCCTCTATCCTCTCCCCCTCTCTCATCTCTCCTTTCCTCTCCCCCGACCTCCTCTCCCACTCTCTCCTCTCCCCCTCCCCATCTCTCCTTTCCTCTCCCCTCTTTCCTGTCCCTCCTCCCCCCCCTCTCCTCTCCCCCTCTCCACCAGGGAGGTTTGGCGTGGGCGTGAAGTCGTACTTTGTGTTCCTGAGGTACCTGATCTTCTGCAGCCTGCTGCACTGCGCGATCATCTCGGGCTTCATCCTGGAGCCCAGCAGGCGCTACGGCAGAGGCAACACCAGCGGTGAGGCGCAGGGGGCGCTCTGGACACCTCCAGCACCCCCTGCTGGGAATACAGCAGCAGTCTTCTCACTGTAACCCGATGACTGTAACCCAAAGTAACAGGGTTTGGATTCGTGGAGCTTTTATACGAATTAAACGGTTTTAATAATGTGTCGTTTCATTTTTGATGTTCGATGTTGTTGACGTTGTTGGTTTTTGTTGATGCTGTACCTTGTTCAGAACCGCTGCTGTTTCGTTGGAACGACTCCTTTACAGATTTGTTCCTGGTCTCGGTTAGTATGTGAGAGAGAAGGTGTGTGAGAGCAAATGTGTGTGTGTGTGTGTGTGAAAGGGAGAAAGAGAATGTGTGTGTGTTCCTTGTTCCCTTCCCTCACACTCTCTCCCTCAAACGTTCTCTCAGGGTTTTCTGGAACGTTCTCCTCTGTTCTACGGGTTCTACACTCGCGGTTCCCTGGACCAGCCATGTCTGAACACCCCTCTGCTCTTCCTCATTGGAATCCTCAGCCTCCTCTTTCTCAGTCTAGTCATGGTTGTGCGGAGGTCAGTCCTGGACATTTTTTGGGTCTGTGAGTCTGTGTCTGTGTTTGAGTCTGTGTGTGGGTCAGTGTGTGGGTCAGTGTGTGAGTCTGTGTGTGAGTCTGTGTGTGAGACTGTGTGTGAGTCTGTGTGTGTCTGTGTGTGAGTCTGTGTGTGAGTCTGTGTGAGTCTGTGTGAGTCTGCTTGTGAGTCTGTGTGTGTGGGTCTCTGTGTGAGACTGCTTGTGAGTCTGTGTGTGAGTCTGTGTGAGTCTGTGTGAGTCTGTGTGAGTCTGCTTGTGAGTCTGTGTGTGTGGGTCTCTGTGTGAGACTGCTTGTGAGTCTGTGTGTGAGTCTGTGTGTGAGTCTGTGTGAGTCTGTGTGAGTCTGCTTGTGAGTCTGTGTGTGTGGGTCTCTGTGTGAGACTGCTTGTGAGTCTGTGTGTGAGTCTGTGTGTGAGTCTGTGTGAGTCTGTGTGAGTCTGCTTGTGAGTCTGTGTGTGTGGGTCTCTGTGTGAGACTGCTTGTGAGTCTGTGTGTGAGTCTGTGTGAGTCTGTGTGTGAGTCTGTGTGTGAGTCTGTGTGTGGGTCTGTGTGTGATTACACCTCTTCATCTCTCAGTGTTTTTTGTCTTTCCATCGTCCTCACAGGACGGTTGTTGGCTACAAGCACACTTGGTTGCTCGGCAACAGGTACAACTTCCACGTGAGCTATAAGATCTTTTGCGGCTGGGACTACAACATCCAGGATCCTCCCAGGGCAGCTCTGGAGCACAGCTTCATCTTGAACGACCTAAAGGTGCACACACTCACTCCCACAGAGAGAGACACACACTCACAGAGAGACACACACACACACTCACAGAGAGAGACACACACACACACTCTCACAGAGAGACACACACACTCTCACAGAGACACACACACACTCTCACAGAGAGACACACACACTCACAGAGAGACACACTCACTCCCTCAGAGAGAGACACACACACACACTCACAGAGAGACACACACACACTCCCACAGAGAGAGACACACACACACACTCACAGAGAGACACACACACGCACTCACAGAGAGACGCACACACACTCTCACAGAGACACACACACACTCTCACAGAGAGACACACAAACACACACACTCTCACAGAGAGACACACAAACACACACAATCTCACAGAGACACACACACAGTCACTCTCACAGAGAGACACACAAACACACACACTCTCACAGAGAGACACACAAACACACACAATCTCACAGAGACACACACACAGTCACTCTCACAGAGAGACACACACAAACACACACAATCGCACAGAGACACACACACATTCACTCTCACAGAGAGAC
The DNA here is from genome assembly GCA_030340665.1 of Neosalanx taihuensis. Taxonomy (NCBI): domain Eukaryota; kingdom Metazoa; phylum Chordata; class Actinopteri; order Osmeriformes; family Salangidae; genus Neosalanx; species Neosalanx taihuensis. Next base: position 4,997,150 of record CM059314.1, read on the forward strand.
ACACACACAACACACACACACACACCCTCACAGGGACACACACACATTCACTCTCACTGAGAGACAGACAGGCACACACAAATCTATATCTTTCTATCAAATCTGTAGCTCATCCTCCCCCCTCTTCCCCATCCCTCCTCCCCTCTCTGCCCCGCCCCCCCCTCCCCCAGGTCTACCTGGAGGAGCAGAGTTTCCACGAGCGTGAGGCGCAGAGGACCTGCCCCCAGTGGGCTCGCCTCTACTTCCTGCGAGTTTTCATCAACTTCTTGGTGGTGTCCATGCTGGTCGGAGCCTTCGTCCTCATCTACTACGCCACAGAAATATCCCAGAGGCAGGAAGGGAAGGTGAGAGCAGGAGAAGAACGGCATACGCTTCATTAAACCCACCGAGTTGACGGTTTTATCTTTAGGCGCTGGACGTGGCGTTCTCGCTTGACTGGCTCTCATCCCATCTTCCTCTCTGCCCTCCCTCCCTCCCTCCCTCCCTCTCGCCTTCCTTATCTCCCTATTTCTCTCCCTCCCTCTCCCCTTCCCCCTCACCATCTGTCCCCCCTTCCCTCCCTTCCTCCCCCTCTCTTTCTCCCCACCAACTGTCCCCCATTCCCTCCCTTCCTTCCCCTCTCTTTCTCCCCACCCGCCCTCCCACCCCCCCCTCCCTCCCCCCCCACTACCTATCTTCCTCTCTCTTCCACCCACCCACCCTTGCTCCCTTCCTATCACTCCCCCCCCTCCCTCCCTCCCTATCTCCCCCTCTCTTCCCTCCCTCCCTCCCTCCCTCCCTCCCCCCCTCCCTATCTCCCCCTCTCTTCCCCCCCTCCCTCCCTCCCTATCTCCCCCTCTCTCCCCCCCCTTCCCTCTCCCTAGCATGGTAACTGGCTGGTCAGCATCATGTTGCAGTACCTCCCTCCGTTCACCATCTCTCTGGTCAACCTGCTGTTCCCTCACGTCTTCCGGATCTTCTCCTCCTTCGAGGATTACTCCCTCAGCACGCAGGTCAACGCTACGCTGCTCAGGTACACACACAACACACACACACACTTGACATACAGTACGCAACGCACACATTACATACACAACGCACACATTACATACACAACACACACATTAAATACTCAAAGCACACATGACATACACAACACACACATTACATACTCAACGCACACATCACATACACAACACACACATTACATACTTAACACACACATTACATGGTACATACACAACACACACATTACATACACAAAACACAAATTACATACACAACACACACATTACATATTCAACACACAAATTACATACACAACACACACATTACATACTCAACACACAAGCCGCTTTGCTGTGCTGGAGGAGATCGTCCACTTAACCCCTCCTTTCCCTCCTCTCGCTCCTCTCCCCTCTCTTCCTCCTCTCCCTCCTCTCCCCTCCTCTTCCTCCTCTCGCTCCTCTCCCCTCTCTTCCTCCTCTCCCTCCTCTCCCCTCCTCTTCCTCCTCTCCCTCCTCTCCCCTCTCTTCCTCCTCTCGCTCCTTTCCCCTCTCTTCCTCCTCTCGCTCCTCTCCCCTCCTCTTCCTCCTCTCCCTCCTCTTCCTCCTCTCGCTCCTCTCCCCTCCTCTTCCTCCTCTCCCTCCTCTTCCTCCTCTCCCTCCTCTCCCCTCCTCTTCCTCCTCTCCCTCCTCTCCCCTCCTCTTCCTCCTCTCCCTCCTCTCCCCTCCTCTTCCTCCTCTCGCTCCTCTCCCCTCTCTTCCTCCTCTCCCTCCTCTCCCCTCCTCTTCCTCCTCTCGCTCCTCTCCCCTCTCTTCCTCCTCTCGCTCCTCTCCCCTCCTCTTCCTCCTCTCCCTCCTCTCCCCTCTCTTCTTCCTCTCCCTCCTCTCCCCTCCTCTTCCTCCTCTCGCTCCTCTCCCCTCCTCTTCCTCCTCTCCCTCCTCTCCCCTCCTCTTCCTCCTCTCGCTCCTCTCCCCTCTCTTCCTCCTCTCCCTCCTCTCCCCTCCTCTTCCTCCTCTCGCTCCTCTCCCCTCTCTTCCTCCTCTCGCTCCTCTCCCCTCTCTTCCTCCTCTCGCTCCTCTCCCCTCCTCTTCCTCCTCTCCCTCCTCTCCCCTCCTCTCCCTCCTCTCCCCTCCTCTTCCTCCTCTCCCTCCTCTCCCCTCCTCTTCCTCCTCTCGCTCCTCTCCCCTCTCTTCCTCCTCTCCCTCCTCTCCCCTCCTCTTCCTCCTCTCGCTCCTCTCCCCTCTCTTCCTCCTCTCGCTCCTCTCCCCTCCTCTTCCTCCTCTCCCTCCTCTCCCCTCTCTTCCTCCTCTCCCTCCTCTCCTCTCCTCTTCCTCCTCTCGCTCCTCTCCCCTCCTCTTCCTCCTCTCCCTCCTCTCCCCTCCTCTTCCTCCTCTCGCTCCTCTCCCCTCCTCTTCCTCCTCTCGCTCCTCTCCCCTCCTCTTCCTCCTCTCCCTCCTCTTCCTCCTCTCCCTCCTCTCCCCTCCTCTTCCTCCTCTCCCTCCTCTCCCCTCCTCTTCCTCCTCTCGCTCCTCTCCCCTCTCTTCCTCCTCTCCCTCCTCTCCCCTCCTCTTCCTCCTCTCGCTCCTCTCCCCTCTCTTCCTCCTCTCGCTCCTCTCCCCTCCTCTTCCTCCTCTCCCTCCTCTCCCCTCTCTTCCTCCTCTCCCTCCTCTCCTCTCCTCTTCCTCCTCTCGCTCCTCTCCCCTCCTCTTCCTCCTCTCCCTCCTCTCCCCTCCTCTTCCTCCTCTCGCTCCTCTCCCCTCCTCTTCCTCCTCTCCCTCCTCTCCCCTCCTCTTCCTCCTCTCGCTCCTCTCCCCTCCTCTTCCTCCTCTCCCTCCTCTCCCCTCCTCTTCCTCCTCTCGCTCCTCTC
>CM059314.1:5005000-5057500 GCA_030340665.1 Neosalanx taihuensis
TGACCACAGCAGCACAGCCCTCTACCCTGACCACAGTCAGCACAGCCCTCTGCCTTGACCACAGTCAGCACAGCCCTCTACCCTGACCACAGCAGCACAGCCCTCTACCCTGACCACAGCAGCACAGCCCTCTGCCCTGACCACAGTCAGCACAGCCCTCTACCCTGACCACAGCAGCACAGCCCTCTACCCTGACCACAGTCAGCACAGCCCTCTGCCTTGACCACAGCAGCACAGCCCTCTACCCTGCAGCACAGCCCTCTACCCTGACCACAGCAGCACAGCCCTCTACCCTGACCACAGTCAGCACAGCCCTCTACCCTGACCACAGTCAGCACAGCCCTCTACCCTGACCACAGTCAGCACAGCCCTCTACCCTGACCACAGCAGCACAGCCCTCTACCCTGACCACAGTCAGCACAGCCCTCTACCCTGACCACAGTCAGCACAGCCCTCTACCCTGACCACAGTCAGCACAGCCCTCTGCCTTGACCACAGCAGCACAGCCCTCTACCCTGACCACAGTCAGCACAGCCCTCTGCCCTGACCACAGCAGCACAGCCCTCTACCCTGACCACAGTCAGCACAGCCCTCTGCCCTGACCACAGCAGCACAGCCCTCTGCCATGACCACAGCAGCACAGCCCTCTACCCTGACCACAGTCAGCACAGCCCTCTACCCTGACCACAGTCAGCACAGCCCTCTGCCCTGACACAAGGACCCCAGTCATATCCGCCCATAGTGTTTGTGAGAGACAAAGAGGGAGGGAGAGAGGTTTTGCTCTGCGTGATTTCCTGTACATAATGTTCTCTGTTCTCTAGACTAAAAACCTTTTTGAATGTCAACATGAAACCTCAGCCTTATAACCCTGTACAGATGTTAAAATTAACCCGATGGGAAAGTTACCCTATTTCTTTCAGCCTCTTCAGCGAAATAAAACCAGTATTTTTCTTCATGTCTCCAGTGTCTTTCATTCAAGAAACTCTTTCTTTTCTAAACCACTGAGTGTCCGTTTATTTGCCGTTTATCTCTCCTCTGCATGCGACATGCAGTACCATATCCTTATCACACACACACACACAAATGCAGTACACACACATGCATGCAGACATCATGCCAGTATTGCAGACAGACCACTGGAATTATGAATCCACAAGGATTGTGTTTGCTGTCAGTTTTCGGTGAGTCAAATATGTTCTACGTCCATTCAAGAAATCCTCTTCCAGAACGTTCTTCTGTGTGAGTTCGTCTCCCTTATCTCCACCCTGTTTTACTCTTGGTTGTGTTCCAGTGTCGGCTGCTCTTCTCTACCAGATGGGTAAGTGTGCCACGATGGTGCTAGTTACAGTTTACTCTTTGTCACTTTCTCTCTCCTTCTGTCTCTATATATCTCTCTATCTCTCTCCTTCTCCATCTCTTTCTTTCTCTCTCCTTCTCTATCTCCCACTCTCTATCTCTTTCACTCTCTTTCTTGCTCTCTTTCTCCATCTCTTTCTCTCTCACCTTTTCTCTCTCCTCTCTCTCTTTCTCTCTTTCCCTCTCTCTTTCTCTCTGTCTCCATCCCTCTCTCCCCCCCTTCATCCTAATCCTACAGGTGATACTTCCTCCCCAACCCCAGTTCTGATTGGTCCAGACAGAGCTTACCTGAGGTCAACGGTCAAGTTCCAATGCTCAGCTCCGGGATCTCCCCCACCAATCAGCTACCAGCTCCTGAAGGATGGCGACAACATGGTCGCCACAGGTGACGATCCCCGCGGCGACCAGCCTCTGACGTTCTTCCTGAAGGTGTTGGTGACATCAGAAGGGTCGTACCACTGCCGGGTGACGGCGGGGGGTCGGACAGGGGTCAGCAGGGTTCTTCACCTGGTGGTAGTGAGTGAGTAGTGCTCTACATGTGTGTGTTACAAAGAGAGAAAGACTTAAACATTTTGAGAATTTAATGGCATTTAGGAATATTATGGCACTTCACATAATCTAATGTTGTTTAGAACTATTTGTTGGTCCCCATATGGTGACTTGCCAGTGTTGTTGTTGTATCGTTGTGTTATGCATTTAAAGTTCTTCCCTTGGCACTTATTGGTTCTCATGATGTATGATTCCCGATCTAAAAAACCCACTGTGTTCGGGGTCTATCACGTTGCTATGCTCAATGACTGACGCTCTTTGTAAAAGCTCGCTCTTGTAAGTCGCTTTGGATAAAAGCGTCTGCTAAATGAATACATGTAAATGTAAAACGAAATGGAGAGGGAGGGAGAGGAATTAAATCAACATTTACCTGGTCAGCCATCTTCCTGTTTTGCCCCCCTCCTCTCCTCCTCGCTCCTCCTCTCCTTTTCTCCCCCCTGCCACCCCTTCCTCCAGCCCCCGTGTCTGGGACAGTGGTGAACTCTGACCCCGCCCCTCCCATCCTGTACGAGGGGGCGCGGCTTCTTCTTTGCTGTGACGTCACCGGGGGCTCCCACCTATCGTACACCTGGTTTTTCAACAGACAGGAAGTGACCTTGTCCCCGACGCTCCGCCTTGCGGGAAACACTCTGGTTGTGGAGAGGGTGGCAGAAGAGCATGCTGGGAGTTATTCGTGCATGGCAGGTTCCAGGGTGGGGGACGTCACGTATTTCTCCAGCAGTGGGGAGATCCAGGTCAAAGTCAAAAGTAAATAGAGTAGTCTAGAGTAAATTCTGTGTTTGTATATCCTGCATAGCGAATAAAAAAATAGATTCTGAGATTCTGAAATAGTAACCGGCAACGAGCAACTGTAAACAGATCAAAGAGAACATTTGTCTCATTATTCTCCCTCTCTCTCTTTGTCTTTCTTCCCCTCTCTCTCTCTCTCTCTCTCTCTCTCTCTCTCTCTCTCTCTCTCTCTCTCTCTCTCTCTCCTCTGTCCAGTCTACCTTTCTCGGCCCAAGATATCCTTCACCATCTTCAAAGAGGACTCAAGTTACCGCGGCAACATCACCTGCCAATCACTTCGGGGAACGCCCCCGGTAACCTTTCACCTCCTGCTGGACAACCAGGAAGTAGATTCTGTCTTGGCAACAGACACTCTGGCGGCCTGGTTCCTTGTTGCCGTGGTTCCGGGACAGGACAGGGGCGTGGCTTGTTGCCGGGCGGAGAGTGAGCAGCAGCTGCTCATCAGCGAGGCTCTGACTCTGTTAGTGGGTAAGGTGTGTGCGTCTGTGTGTGTGAGTGTGTGAGTTTGTGTGTGTGTGTGTGAGAGTTTGTGTGAATGTGAGAGTCTGTGTGTGTGAGTCAGTATGTGAGAGAGTCTGTGTGTGTGTGTGTGTGTGTGTGTGTGTGTGTGTGTGTGTGTGAGAGAGAGTTTGTGTGTGACTTTGTGTGTGTGAGTCAGTATGTGAGAGTCTGTGTGTGTGTGTGTGTGTGTGTGTGTGTGTGTGTGTGTGTGTGTGTGTGTGTGTGTGTGTGTGTGCGTGAGTCTGTGTGTGTCTACCTTTCAAAACTTTTTTCCCCTCCTTCACTCTCCCCTCCCTCCCTCCTCCAGCTTCAGTAGAGGGCAGCAGTGTGCTTCTGGAGGTGGAGTATCTCTACAGAGCCGATTCCAAGATGGCCGCCGCCAGGCTACGCTGCCTCCTCTCCCACGGAACCTTCCCCTCCTTCTCCTGGTCCCTGAACGGCTCCCACCTGACCTCTAACAGCCGATCACACGCACTCGTCGACGGCGGCCGCACTCTCCTCCTCGCCCAGGTGATTGCTGAGGAGTCTGGGTATTATCGCTGCCGGGCGAGAGACAGCTATAACGACTCATCAAAGTGGGTGGAGAGCGAGGCCGAGTTAGTGCAGGTGCCAGGTAAGGAGTCTAAACACCTCTCTTCCCCTCTCTCTCTCTCTCTCTCTCTCTCTCTCTCTCTCTCTCACTCTCTCTCTCTCTCTCTCTCTCCCTCTCTCTCTCTATCTCTGTCTGTCTGTCTCTCTTTCTCTCTCTCGCTCTCTCTCTCGCTCTCTCTCTAGTTTAAGACAAACTCTCCCTTTCTGGTACAGCTGTCACCGTGACGACCTTAGAGGGCATCGCCATAGCGTTCTGCTGCTTCCTGCTTCTGGCCCTGGGAGGGGGCGTGGCCTGTGTGATGAGAATGCTCAGTCATCATCCGCAAGGAGGTCAGTGTATGTGTGAGCATGTGTGTGTTCAAGATAGAGATGTGTGTGAGAGAGAGAGAAAAAGAGAGGAGAGAGAGAGGGAGGGATAGAGAGGAGGGGGAGAGGGAGAGAGAGAAAGAAGGAGAGGGAGGGAGATAGAGAGGGGGAGAGAGAGAGAGAGAGAAAGAGAGAGAGAGAGAGAGAGAGAGAGAGGGAGGGAGGGAGGGAGGGAGGGATAGCGAGAGAGGGAGGTAGAGGGAGGGAGTCAAAGTGTGCAAATGTGTCTTAACTCCTTTTCTGGTTATTGATTGCAAGAACAAAAGTTGTTTTCCAATCAACAGCCATCCCTATCTCTTCCCCCTCCCTCTTCCATTTCTTCTAATCTCTTCTCTCCATCCATCTCTCTCCATCCCTCTCTCTCTCTCGGTCTTTCCATCCATCTCTCTCTCCACCCCCCTCTCTCTCCATCCCCATCTCCCTCTCTCTCCATCCCTCTCTCTCTCCATCCTTCTCTCTCTCGGTCTCTCCATCCATCTCTCTCTCCACCCTTCTCTCTCCATCCCTCTCTCTCCACCCCCATCTCTCTCTCCATCCCCCTATCTCTCTCCATCCCCATCTCCCTCTCTCTCTCTCCACCCCCCTCTCTCTCTCCACCCCCCTCTCTCTCCATCCCCATCTCCCTCTCTCTCCATCCCTCTCTCTCTCTCTCTCTCCATCCTTCTCTCTCTCTCCATCCTTCTCTCTCCATCCCCATCTCCCTCTCTCTCCATCCCTCTCTCTCTCTCCATCCTTCTCTCTCCATCCCTCTCCATCCTTCTCTCTCCACCCTTCTCTCCATCCCTCTCTCTCTCCATCCCCCCCTCTCTCTCTCCATCCCTATCTCTCCATCCCCCTCTCCCTCTCTCCATCCCCCCCTCTCTCTGTCTCTGCAGGTGAACACAGTCAGACCCCACGGTATGTTCCTCCCATCTACAGCCTATCCTCTCTCTCTGTGAGTCTGTTCACTCTAACCAGAGCTCGCTCTCTCTTTTCCCCAGCCTCTCTCTGCTACCCTTAAGCTTCAATCCGGATGCGCTACCTCTAACTGACATCACTTCCAGGTCAGAGGTCATGCAGATGGGCACTTCCTGTGTGGATAGTTTGGTCCAGAATCAACAACCACTTTAGGCTCCCAAAAAAAACAAATATTGTTTTAGAAATTGAATATATGATTATCTGATGAACATGTCTTTAACAAAATCTAACTGAATGTGACATATTTATTAAACATTTTGAAGCCTTTGAAATACACAGTAGTTTCACAATGCAACTGAGTGTGTGTGTGTGGTGTGTGTGTGCTGCTGAGGGCCACTCAAACAGGCAGGCCACATTGGAACGCTATGGTGACCAGCAGGGGTGTGTGTATGTGTGTGTGTGTGTGTGTGTGTGTGTGTGTGTATGTGTGTGTGTGTGTGTACTGTATGTGTGTGTGTGTGGGGGGGGGGGGGTCGATGGGCTCCACCTCGGAGCGTTGCCCTGCCGTTCAGGGGCCCCTGCTTCGTGTGTATGCAAGTGACTTCCTGTTTGCGTGTTGCTGCATCGCCCCTCCAGGGCTCGGTTCCCTCTCTAGAAAGGTTCCCCCTCAATGCCCCCCCAAACCCCCCCACCCCCCCCCCCCCCCTCTTACCCAGCCTTGAGAACCGCTACAGTTGTTGCATACAGTACCCACTAAGAGAGAGAGAGAAAGGGACAGGAAGAGAGAGATGGGGAAAGCGTAATATAAACCGAAACACACAATTGACAGGAAAGGGGGGGGGGGGTGGTCAGGGGGAGAAACGTATGGCAGAGCAGAGAGAGATGGGGGAGGGAAGGAGAGAGAAAGAGACAGGGGGAGGGTGCGAGAGAAAGACAGAGAGAAAGAGACAGGGGGAGGGAAGGAGAGAGAAAGAGACAGGGGGAGGGTGCGAGAGAAAGACAGAGAGAAAGAGACAGGGGGAGGGAAGGAGAGAGAAAGAGACAGGGGGAGGGTGCGAGAGAAAGACAGAGAGAAAGAGACAGGGGGAGGGAAGGAGAGAGAAAGAGACAGGGGGAGGGAAGGAGAGAGAAAGAGACAGGGGGAGGGTGCGAGAGAAAGACAGAGAGAAAGAGACAGGGGAGGGAAGGAGAGAGAAGGAGACAGGGGGAGGGTGCGAGAGAAAGACAGAGAGAAAGAGACAGGGGGAGGGAAGGAGAGAGAAAGAGACAGGGGGAGGGAAGGAGAGAGAAAGAGACAGGGGGAGGGTGCGAAAGAAAGACAGAGAGAAAGAGACAGGGGAGGGAAGGAGAGAGAAGGAGACAGGGGGAGGGTGCGAGAGAAAGACAGAGAGAAAGAGACAGGGGGAGGGTGCGAGAGAAAGAGACAGGGGGAGGGAAGGAGAGAGAAAGAGACAGGGGGAGGGTGCGAGAGAAAGACAGAGAGAAAGAGACAGGGGGAGGGAAGGAGAGAGAAGGAGACAGGGGGAGGGTGCGAGAGAAAGACAGAGAGAAAGAGACAGGGGGAGGGAAGGAGAGAGAAAGAGACAGGGGGAGGGTGCGAGAGAAAGACAGAGAGAAAGAGACAGGGGGAGGGAAGGAGAGAGAAAGAGACAGGGGGAGGGTGCGAGAGAAAGACAGAGAGAAAGAGACAGGGGGAGGGTGCGAGAGAAAGAGACAGGGGGAGGGAAGGAGAGAGAAAGAGACAGGGGGAGGGAAGGAGAGAGAAAGAGACAGGGGGAGGGAAGGAGAGAGAAAGAGACAGGGGGAGGGTGCGAGAGAAAGACAGAGAGAAAGGTTAGTAGTAGATTAGTAGGTCACGCTCCACCTTCTGACCTCTGAGGCACCAGGAACCCGAAAGGTTTTCAGGTCCGAACCCCGAAATGTCGTATAACTTCCCCCAGCAGGGGGGCAGTGTCGCCCCACAAACGCAGTGCGTTTCCATGACCGTAACCATGACTTCCGTGAAATAAGACCTCCCTTACCTTAAGAAAAGACATCAAGATGTTTCCCCCCAAAAAAACCTTTCATCAGAACTTCTCATCACATCACAGTATGTAATCATACAGACCGAATACACATTTTAAACACCCCCGGAAATTCATTGCATTCACCTGGATAGTACAAATGGACAGACACTTTTTTTTCACAGACAATACTTTTGTGCCATATCAACGTGTCAGTGGTCGAAGAAAGTGTCTGTTTCTTCATAAACGGAGTGATTAACTTCAGTTGAGTTCTGGATTTAATAACTATTTATTAATCTGCACATTGGGAGAGAAATGACGAGTCCTCTTACAACAAAATGAAGACAACACAAGGCTCACGTCTCGATCATGTCCCTCTCCCCTCTGAAGGCAAACTAGTGACAGTCAGGCACTCTCCCAGACCCAGCAGGTCGACCAGCGAAAGCGGCTTCTGACCCGGCAAGTCCCCGAAAATCAGCCCCGTATTTGGGGTTGTGGTACTTTGTGGGCGGGGACCTTCATGTCTCTCCGAGGGAGACCTGGTAGCGGGACGTTAACGAGGGGCGCTTGGTCTCTCCGCTCGCGCCCGGGCCAGGGTGGATGTGGAACTCCTTGTAGAGGTTCGGACCTTCAGCACATCTATAGATCTCTTTGTCCTCCTTAGATTTCAGCCTCAAAAAGCCCTCCGTCCGTCGTCTGAGGATGGTAAAACACCTTACAACGAGTCACTGTAAAAACACACGGGAAAGCCACCTCAGATTTTTTATACACATGATATATACAGTAGGTTATAAGTGACCACGGAATACTTTTGATTGGGGGGGGGATCCTTGACACGCACAGGGAACGTTAGAGAGAAGAACGTCAACTTACGTTGATAACACTTGTACACAGTCACTGCAGCAGGATCTCAACCTTATCCACACTGTGGACCCTAAAGTTAATGTGTTCCCTTTCTGAGTGAGACACCTGGAGAGAGAGAGAGGAAATACACATAGGGAGGGAGGTAAGACAAGTAGGGTAAAGTGCCTTTCCCAACATCACATGGCCACAGCCGGGAATCGAACTCACAACCTTCCGATCATGAGGCCAACGCCTTAACCTGCTGAGCCACCTAATTGTCATATACGTGAACTGCAACATTCCATCAAAACATTTTTACGCACCGTAATATATTTACCAACATCCGCCTCACTTCATTGGTGTGTTGCTTACGGGTGATCCCCTTTCTGAAGTGCTGCTGATGAGGCTGCTGGAACTTCGTCGCATGAAAAGGGGGATGAGCTGGAGACAAAATCACCTTCATCGCTTTCTTCAAAACGAAGGCGTCTCTTTTTCCCCCCTTTTTGGTTTAGGCCCTTGGGGTGGTTTCTTTGGGATCCTGATGTCCTGCAAACTTTTGCGTCATCGCGAGTTCGAACTAAGAACAGAAATTGGATGGTCGTGAGCGTACGAATCAAAGAGGAATTAACAACACAAACCAAAGAGGAAAGAAACGTGAGAAGACATGCATGCGCGCAGGTACATCAACTCTGTCCTCGTATTGCTGTAAAGATGCGTACCCATGGACGAGCAATGTCGGAGCTTGTCGGCCAATGTTGGATAGTACGACACAAGCCGCTTCGCCACTGCAGGTTTTCTTGGGTTGGGTATCTATCTGTTGAAGTCTTCTATAGGCTCTCTGACCATCGACAGCATGTTTGGGATGGGGTTTCTTACGAGTTTACAGGAAAGCCCTTTGAAGAGCTCACACTCTCCTCCTCACCCAAACTTTTTCAATTCAAAGCTTTCTACAATGCTCCAATTCACCGTCTGTGTAAATTATGTCAATATATAATAAAATAAATCAATATAAAAGGTCAAAAGGTGAGAAGGTTTTAGAAAACATTTGCAAGCTTTTCTAACATAAACATATTCAAGCCCTTTTCTACGGTGGCCGGTAAGTGCAAAACACTTTTACAAACTCCGAAACAAATTTACAAACTCTGAAACACTTTTACAAACTCTGAAACAAATTTACAAGAACAACACCAAACGGAAAGGGAATGTACCAAAAGCCGGATCTGACGTGGAAGTGATTGAGTGAGTGGTGTTGTGTAGTTTATGTGGAGTTTTATGATGTTTTGCCCGTTTTGTGGAAACCATTTGAGTCAGTTACTGCGGTTTTGCATTTCGTGTGGACGGTCTCTGGAGTTTTTAAAGGACACGGACCAGACGGAAGGACCAGATAGGCTACATTATTGCACACAATATTTTAATGAGGGACACTCTTACGATGTGATCGTGGACATGATGTCAAGTTTACATGGTATTAAGATCAGCTTGCGGACTTTAAAAAGTATTCTCAGTCAAGCAGGGTTGTGCCGCAGAAAGGATTATTCCTCTCCAAATGTCGTAATTAATGCCATCAGGTTGGAACTTCGTGGACCTGGACAACTGTTTGGCTACCGAACAATGTGGCAGGTACTCAAACAAAAGTACAACCTTCGAGTGAGGAGAGATGACGTGATGAATTTGCTCCGGGAGCTTAACCCTCAAGGGTGTGAGAGGAGAGCACGCAGAAGGTTCGTAAGAAGAACCTACCATTCAATGGGACCGAACTATATGTGGCATGCTGATGGCTATGACAAACTTAAACCATTCGGTCTGGCCCTTTCAGGATGCATAGATGGATTTTCACGTAAAGTACTGTGGCTTGAATGTGGACCAACAAATAATAACCCAAAGGTGATCGCTCATAATTTCCTGTCATGTGTGCGAAACCTTGGTCTCATCCCCATGAGATTGAGAACTGATTGCGGCACGGAGAACGGCATTATGGCTGCGATTCAGTGTACCCTACGTCACCATCACCATGACTACTACTCTGGAGCGTCCAGCCACATGTATGGCTCATCCACTAATAACCAGCGCATTGAGTCCTGGTGGTCCATATTCAGAAAGGGAAGGTAAGTGGCCTTCATAAAGTAATTTTATATTTAAATATATGTACACACACACACACACAGACATATCATTATATCGTATATCCATGTCTATAGATCCCAGTTCTGGATGGAGTTATTTGCAGACCTCCGAGATGCAGGATACTTCAACGGGAGTCATGAGCATCAGTGCCTATTGAGATTTTGCTATGGTGATGTTCTTCAGAAGGACTTGGATGAGTGTGTGAGACTGTGGAACAGTCACAGGATTCGCACTTCCAGAACAGCGTCATGTCCAGGAGGAGTGCCCAATGAATTGTACTACTTACCACACAGGTAAAACTTTGAGACTAGATTGAGACTTCCTTGTTCCTGTCTTATTTTTTTAACTTAAATGTAAGTAAATGCTGTTATGTCTTCTATAGATTTGGCTCCAGAGACTGTGGATTTGAAATTGAACACACTGAATTGGATGGCTTTCCTGAGGCAAGCCTATCTATAGCTACATGTGGGGACCCAAACATGCAGGAGTACTTGGACTTTGCTATGGAGCGCCATCAACTACAGAAGCCAGAAAACTGGGAGTCTGCAACAGGACTGTACATGAAGCTAAAACAAATTGCTCAGCTATAAAACAATCAAAAAGCTAATAGTCTTTGAGGCTTTTTCTTTTCTTCCTGCTATTTATTTCAGAGTGATTAAGATGTTTTTTTGAATGCCCTGAAATCTGATTTGTAGTGGTGGAACACTGCCTGAATGTCACCCACAGTTTTTTGGTGAAATAAATGAATCAAGTGCTAGCAAAGTAATGCATATTTATTAAATTTTTGTAAGTTCAAAAACTAAAACTTGTTTATTTTGTCTAAAATATAATGGCCATAATGTTAACTGTGAGAAAAAACACGCTCACATATCTTCACATTCTAAAGATTCTTAACAACCTTTAATAACAACCTTTTCAGAGTCCCTAGGGAACTTGTGGCTTAAAAACATCCAAATCCTGGGGAATTTTGAAGTCCAAAGTCCATTTGTGTCTTAAACACAGTGTAAGTGTCTAGGAGTGGTAATTTCAATGTGTTTGAACATGTATTTGCCATTGGGAATGGAGAGTCATCCAGGAACTCGATTTTTGGTGATGGTTCCAATCCAGATGGGGGAAGTGAAGTCAGTCCAGTTGCAAACATGAAAACATCTTCCACAGACACAGCAGCCTGACCTTCTGCACAGAAAAAATGTTCAGCACCTTGGAAATTTGCTTTCTCAACTAAAATATGAGTGATTTACAAACCTTCACAGTCAAGGAGATAGTCCGCCCAGTAGCCCAAAGTTTCACTTTCTTTACATCTCCTGTTACTCCCTGGTGGACTGAGGTCAGGTTTGAACAGTCTCTCAAGCTGAAGAGCAGTTAGCCCCTTTTCCGAGTGGGTCAGGACAGGGGACAGCAAAGCAGGGTGTAGCTGTAGTGCAGTGAAAAACTGAAGGGCTGAAAGACCATCTTTGAATCTAAAGAGTGAACACAAACGTTTCATTTTTGTGTAGTGACAATCACATTTAAATTACCCAAAGAAAACTATTAAATATTATCTAAAATGACTATCCACCTTAACAAATACACATTTGAAGGTTGGTTGTGTGTTGCTCATAACTGATCTAAAGAATCCCATGTCTTGTTTTGCACATGGCAAGACTGGAATGTCACAGAGAGCAGGGTGGCTTGAGCACTTTTAGACCATGAGGCATTCTTACATAAATTCCACAAAAATCCCATCATTACAAATATGATCTTACCTGTCAATTACAGATGAGTTGCGGTCAATAATATACCAATGGAGGTAGTCAGACACAATCTCTTTCTTAGCTTCAACAGAAGCCACATGTCTCAGACAACCTGCTGTCTGTAACATTGTGCTGTGTCTTATGGTACATTCTCGTAGAGCATCAACTGAAGCAGCATTCTCAATCTGAATAACATAAATAGAAATATAAACACTCAAGTCAATAACTGTATGTACTGTATCTCCTTGCCTGTTTTTATTATTATACAATTACAGTCAAAAGTTTGGACAGACTTTCTCATTTAAGTATATGGTAAAGTGTGTCTGAATTTTTGATTGTTACTGTACATAGCACATAGCATAGTAATGTTGCACTATCACAAAACAATAAATTAAGATAATTCTGTGTATTTGATTAAGAAAGGAAACATTGTTTTAAAACACTGCTGAGACTATGTAATACTCTGCTATACCACACTGCATCCTTATTCTATTCTCACCTCTTGCAAAGCTTTCACTATTTCTTCCTCAGTTATTGAATTAACTGTTGCTTTAAATAAAGGCTGGCCAGCAAGATAATGTACAACATCTTCTGACAGGAAATGGGGTCCTGGACCTCCATGCACAATTGACACTGCAATCATCTTTCCTGCCAGGTAGTACTCATCCTCCCTAACAGCTGTGAATTAAGTCATATAGCAAAATCAAAACATGTAATGTATTATGTACACTATAATGTATTAAGATGCAACTCAAGCAACAAAGTATATGTCACGTGATATATATGGTTATTGATCATTAACCATTAGTATAGTACACATCTAACCCTATGCATACCATTTGCATTGTAGACCAAGAACCGATGTCCTTCTGGTCCATCAAAAATGGGCCGGTCTTTCAGATGTTTCATTAGCAGAGTTAAAAACTCCCGCCTTGGTCCACCTGTGTCAATTCCTTCTTCCAAAACACCAGCATCATCAGTAAATTTGACAAGCATGTCACAGGTTTCAGAGTATGTTGTACGCTTGAAACCTCTGACTGCTCCATCCCAAACATTAGCCCTTGAGATGTTGAACCTGCTGACTCTTCCATGATCAATGGGATGTGATAGGTTGGCGATAATGTCAGGTAGTGTAATGTTCATCTCCTCGCTGTAATGACAAAAAAAGTGACCTAATTAGTGAATTTTCCACTTTTACAAAAATTATTTAAAGACCAGAAATATTGTACAGAGAAAAACATGGCACAGGCAATGGCTCAGTTTACATTGGTGTGTGTTGTAAACTCTTCATATTGTCTGCAACCAACTCCTCATCCTCTTCCTCAACACATGGTGCATACAGGTCTGTGTATTTACTGTTGAAAAATTAACATTTGCATGTTAAAACATCGTAACATAACAAAACATTTTTCTTTTCTGTGTAATCAATGAATTAAAATTATTCATAATTTTTTATTTACCTGTAGCAAGTAGTCCTGACTGGACTTGTTTCATGTGGCTCCAGATCCTCACTATCAGATATTACTATCTGAAAAACAAATTAAAATGTCTAAAACAACAACAACACTGAGAGCAAGAAACAAAGGCTGTTACAGTCTGCCTTAATACCTTTCCAGGTTGAACTGTGCCTGGATTTCCAGGAGCATCTCTGAAACACAATACAATTGATACAATTATTGCCTTCATATATATATATATATATATATATATATATATATATATGTGTGTGTGTGTGTGTGTGTGTGTGTTATCAATCACATTACATGTATGATATGTTCTTGTTCACCAGAACAAATACTCTCAGCTCATCACATCACACAAAACATAAAGATAAATGACTTCTTTTGTAAAGATTAGTACTTACCCTTCATCTTCAGGTTTGCGTTTGGGTGTACTTTGGTTTTGTGGTTCAAACACCTGAGAGGGAAAGCATACAATTATCTACAATTTTAAACAGCTTCCATTATTGTTCCCTTACCACATACAGTATATATCAATGGTGAAAGATTGTGAGTGTTTCTGTAATGCTAACTTAGAAATAATCAAAACAAAACTTGGTTCTTCTAAAATATTGACCAGAACATGGATTTAATGCTTTAATGTTCAAATAGATATTCAATAAATAAATAAATAAATAAATGATAAATCAATAAAAATGGGGAAAAAGTAACATACCACAGTGTCAGCCTGATTGAATCGAGCTGTGCTCCTGGATGTGATCACAATTTCAGAATCTGAGGTATCAGAGTCTGGGGTATTAGAGTCTGGGGTATCATCCACTGTGGTAAAAACATAAATTCACATTATTATTATTATGTATGCTACAGTAGAGCATGTAAATATGTAAAATATTGAACTATGAGATCCACAAACCTCCTTTAAAGTGTGTTTCTAGGCAAAGGAAAAAAGTGATCCTGGAATATGCCTTCCCAATTTCCTTTTTATATTCAGTCAATTTGAATGGCCTTTCTGTCCCAGGCACATGGACCACCTCCGAGCAGTCAGGATACAAAAGGACGTATGGTCCTTCATCCATGTCCTTATTAAATGTTGTCATTTTCTGCACAGCTTGTTTCAGCAGATCAGGTGCTGCTACTTCTGGGTCTGTAAATAATGGGAGTGTTTTCCCTCTTAAAGGTTTTAAATCAGTTCCGTGTGGCACCATCAATCCTATGTTTATCTAGTAAGACAACAGAAAGACGTAATTAATCTCACATATACATAGAGTAGTGTTGTGTAGTTATATATATATATATGTGCAACTTACTTGGACGTTTTTCTTTTCTTTTCTGGACGTTTGTCTTTCTTTCGGCCCACAGTTAAAAGACTGTCGTTCTTTGGACTTGGTGCTTCTGTACTCCATGAACTGTTTATATGATGGGCATGGTTGTTCTGCTGGAATGAACAGAGTTCAAGTAGAAAGTTAGCAGCAGCTCAAACAATTGTCAATAACTAGCAGTAACACGTTGGTATTCTGTTATGGCTTCAATAAGATTGACTGTGTAGCGAAATAAACTAAACAGTAACTGCACTTTCATTCACTGCATGTCTGACAATGGATTCAGATAGCTAGCGCTATGCTGCACTTACTTTGTTTAGCATTTTCCGGCTGTTTAGCTGTCCCCTGTGCGCTTGGTCCTTCCGTCTGGTCCGTGTCCTTTAAAAACTCCAGAGACCGTCCACACGAAATGCAAAACCGCAGTAACTGACTCAAATGGTTTCCACAAAACGGGCAAAACATCATAAAACTCCACATAAACTACACAACACCACTCACTCAATCACTTCCACGTCAGATCCGGCTTTTGGTACATTCCCTTTCCGTTTGGTGTTGTTCTTGTAAATTTGTTTCAGAGTTTGTAAAAGTGTTTCAGAGTTTGTAAATTTGTTTCGGAGTTTGTAAAAGTGTTTTGCACTTACCGGCCACCGTACTTTTCTAAAACTTAATTCGCCAAAGCACATCTTATCTAAATGCGTATGCACGAGATCAAAACATTCTTAAAATGCTAATTAAATGTATGTAATGTATATGTATATGTATATGCATATGTAATGTATGCAGCTAATGCAAAACTTCTATATATGTATGCAAGCATTCTAAGACTTTTAAATGCACAACTTTTTTTTTTTTGACTTTTGCAAGAAAGTCAAAACACATTTACACCAAATGCCAACTTTTTTCTAAATGCATATGCAAGAGATTGATACAAAACATTTATATATGTAGGCAAGCATTCTAAGACTTTTAAAATGCACAACTTTGATATACTTATGCAAGAAAGTCAAAACACATTTACGCCAAATGCACATTTTATAATTAGCATCACTCTTATTCTTATACTCTCATTATTTTATTTTTTTCTTCATAATTTCTCCAAAGTCCACCAAACAAAAAAGTTCCTTCAGGAGCATTCAACACCCCACTCTGGACCTCTGGAGAAGGAGAAGCATGAGTTCTTCACTGCTTCCAGGTTTTGATGTACGGTTCCCAGGACGTTGCAAGGACACAAAGTTTGTTAAGTTTGTTAATTACAAATTTATTGAACCTTTAACAAGAAACAGGGTATTGCAATAATGTCACATGAAGACAGACAAGATACACAGAAGCAGATTTGTCTGACCTGGCCTTGCAGATTCCATTACAGCTGTCAGGCTACCAAAGACTTCGACTAACTGAGACTTCGACTCTAATTACATTCAGTTCATATCATTCTTATATGCTTCAAAACTGACAACCCATTGTTTCCAGTGGCATGACGCACGTATCCATACGTTTCCTGCACTCTGCAAAAGCTAAAGTGTGATTCTTATCAACGCAAGCATTTCAAAACCACATCCTGTTCACTGTCACACTGAGACATACTTCCTCAAAAGCTGTTTCCAAATGTCTGCCCACAAAGTACTCTTAATTTCAAACGAAAAAGTCAAGAGGTGGAAAGATTCTAGAAAACATTTGCAAGCTTTTCAAACGCTTGAAATATTTGCAAGCCATTTTCTAAAACTTCATTTGCCAATGCACATTATCTAAATGCGTATGCAAGATGATGTATGTTTTGTAACCTTAAATTCCCGCTATGTTGGGATCTATCACGTTGCTATGCTCAGTGACTGCTTTTCTGTAAAGCTCTCTCTTGTAAGTCGCTTTGGATAAAAGCGTCTGCTAAATGAATACAGTTCATAATGTAAATGTAATGTAAATCAAAGCTTTCTTAAAATGCACATTCAATATACAGTATGTATGCAAGAGGTTGATGCAAAACCTGCAAGCATTCTAAGACTTTTAAAAGGCACTGATGTCCTTGTGTGGGGTGTGAAAATGTCTACACTGGGAGCTCCACTGCAGTGCACACAGTATCTCTGCGTTCCTTCCGAGGCCGGCTCTACGCAGGGGCAAGAGGGGGCACTGCCCCTTCAAATAAATGTCTTGCCCCCTCAAATCAAAATTTTAGAAATTGAGAAAGCACATTTTAATACGCTCACAAAATGAACATATTACAAGTTGACAAAACGATCTGTAGCAGAAAAATTCAGCCGAATAAGGTACACACAGCTTCCCTCTCATATCGCTGTTGCAGTATGCAAATGAGCCCAGACGTAGCCTGACAGTGTGGTGTCAGGTTTCGCCACGGAGCGGTAAAACTTTGAACAAGCAGCAGCGTTACAAGCACAGAGATGAACATAGACATTAAGAAATTCATCAGAAATCAGAAATGTCTATTTAAAATGTACATTTTCTGTTGCGCGCGGGGGGGGGGGGGGGGGGTTGCCCATTTCACATTTCTGACTGCCCCCTCATATATGCCTGTTTAGAACCGGCCCCTTCCTTAATTGTTTCGGATCCTGTGAAAATTGGCATACGTTTTTAATACACCTGAGGTTGTTTAAACCTTGTGCTTGATTCATTCCGACTGTGTCAGTCGCTATGAGAGACTTTATGTCTGTTTTCTTTTGAGAGTGTCGCAAAACCAAAGCAAAGAACAGAAGTAAGAACGGGATTTAGCGTCTCTCGAGATTTTGAACGTTACGGTGAAGTCAGTTGTATTATTTCAAGATATTGTGCGTAATAATGAAGCCCTTAAGACCTTAAAGTTTGCAAATATGACAAATTTTTGACTAAATTTAAGTTTTGCCTTTGCACGGCAGGCAAATGTGATGTGTAGATTTGTCCTCCTTGGAGATCTAACTGGATGAGTAGATCCCCTCCCCATGGCCTTCTGACTCATCATCTAACAAACACCGTCATCTCAGGAGGGGTAGATCTGTGTGCCGTGCAGAGGTAGGAAGGATCTAGAATGGGCAGAACGCTCTTTGACTTCTGTCAAGAGTACTCTCATGAAGGCTTTTCTCTACTCTGCAAAGCAAGACTGGTAGCATTGACTGGTATGACCGATGTACAGACACCTTGGTGTGTTGCAGTCATGTTTGATTGTATAATTTCTTATTAATAAACTACAAAGAACTTGGTCTGGCATTTAACCTTGTATTCTTTCCAGACAACTTTTTTTGTAAAATTGCTGACAATGGGCGAGGAAAGAGAGGTATAGCCTGCTCCTGGTGGTCCTTTGATGGATGGTGGACCCCTGATCGTTGGTGGACTCATGGTGGTCTAGCAGGCCCCTGGTGGTCTAGTGGGCCCCTGGTGGTTGGTAGGCCCCTGGTGGTCTAGCGGCCTCCTGGTGGTCTAGCCGGCCCCTGGTGGTCTAGCAGGCACTTGGTGGTCTAGCCGGCCCCTGGTGGTCTAGCAGGCCCTTAGTGGTCTAGCGGACCCCTGGTGGTCTAGCGGGCCTCTGGTGGTCTAGAGATGCCCTGGTGGTTTAGCAGGCCCCTGGTGATCTAGCCGGCCCCTGGTGGTTGGTGGGCCTCTGGTGGTCTAGCGCACCCCTGGTGGTCTAGCAGGCCCCTGGTGGTCTAGCGGTGCCCTGGTGGTTTAGCGCCCTGGTGGTTTAGCGCCCCCCCCCCCGCAGCCTAAATAGGTCCTGCAAGATCCCCGCCTTGTTCGGACAGAGGCAGCGACAGAGGCAGGGCTCCAGCAGCACGTCAGACAAGGCACCTGGCAGCAGAGGGCGCAAGAGAGCAGCCAACCAGAGTGAAGGAGGCGAGCCCAGCTCAGCCAAGCGCTCACGTCCATGAGGCAGCCACCGGAGGCAGCAGGGGAATTGAAATGACGTCCCTTGAGCTTGTTCATCCGACGTCAACCATCAACCAGTGGCGGATCTAGGGGGCGGGGGGGGGGGGGTCCGTGCCCCCAGGTGCAAAGTTAAAAGGGGCGCAAAATCTTCACAAATTACAAATTATTATTTTAATTAATACCAAACGCATTACAGAAGAAGGAATGCAAGTTACAAGGAATACATGCATCCATATGAAAAACGATGAGAGTTTTGCTTGTTCTAATTCTTCTTGGGGGAGGTGGGCGCACAACAGTAATCCGCCCCTGGGCACCTGATACCCTAGATCTGCCACTGCCATCAACACTTGACTCGAACACACAGTAAATTCGGTATTTTCCGCCAAAATGATCATTGTTTCAGAGTCCAATGGAAATGTTAGTGATCAGCCTGCTTTGAACTAGGCTTCCATCTTGATGTTGCACGCTGTAGCGACTGCATGGGGCAGATTAAACGTCGCTGAGGTTGGGTTCCTTCGTAGGTTAACGCGCTAGTAAAAGAAAAGATAACGAAACCCCGAACTGTCGTCTAACTTCACCGGATCTCCATAGAAACCGACAGGTGGAGAGAAGGGGCCAGGACTGGGAAAGCACTATCAGTGGAGTGCATATGTGTGAGTGTGTGTGTGTGTGTGTGTGGGGGGGGGGGGGGGGGGGGGGGGGGGGCGGGGTGTCAGTCTGTGAGTCTGTGTGAGATTGGGGGAACAGTTTGGACCGTTTTGCGGTTGAGCTTCTTCGCCATTCTTCATGTGCGCTTTCACATCGTTCAACATGGGGTCCCCGAGCTTCACTATGATGGCAGGAGTCCTGGGTGAGTTCATAATAAATAAATATCCATTTAGGAGACGCTTTAAACCAAAGCAGCTTGA
This sequence comes from Neosalanx taihuensis, assembly GCA_030340665.1. Lineage (NCBI taxonomy): Eukaryota > Metazoa > Chordata > Actinopteri > Osmeriformes > Salangidae > Neosalanx > Neosalanx taihuensis. The sequence continues at coordinate 5,024,289 of CM059314.1, forward strand.
CGCAGGTCCAGGGACATTCTCCCTGAGGCAAGTAGGGTGAAGTGCCTTGCCCAAGGACGCAACGTCACATAGCTACAGCCAGGAATCCAACTCACAACCTTATGATCATGAGGCCAACGCCTTAACCTGCTGAGCCACCTGACTCCCCGGTGGAGTTCCAGTGGAGTGGTGACCCTGGACACAACGCCGGTGTAGATGCAGATGTTGTTTTTCAGGGTTAGAGGACATTTCATTGATTATTTTCCTCTCCCTCTCATCCCTTTCTCCCTCCCCCCCTCTTCCTTTTCCCTCCCTCCCTCACTTCCCTTCTCTCCCCTTCTGTAATCCTCTCTGTCTCCCTCCCCTCTCTGTTTCTCTCTTTTTCTGTTCCCTCCCAGTGTTGTACGGCTTTGGTCGAAAGACGAGTAAGTTCAGGACCTTGCGTGTGCGTGTGCGCCTTCTATTTGTGTGTCATTTGCACATATTGTATCTGTGCGATTGTGTGTGGGTGTTTCCAGTTGCCGTGTCCCTGGGACGCCCCCTCCTGCTAGGCCCCTCCAAAGCTCTAGTTGGCGCTGTAGAGAATTTCCAGTGTGACGTGCAGCCTCACCCAGATGTGAACCTCCTCTTTCAGTTATTCAGGTGTGGTCACCGTATTCGATCGTGATGCACATACCTCTATCACCGCTATCACGTCTGTCTCTTCTCACTCTCATCCTGGACGTCTTTTTCTCTCCTCTTCTCCCCCTTACCTCCCTTCCTCCTCTCCACCCCTACTCCACTCCACCTCTCCCCTTCACTCCCCCTCTCCTCCTTCGCTCTCCTCCTCCAGGAGGGGGGACCGTTCCAAGGTCCTGGGTCACTACTCCTCTCTGTCAGGTGAGATGGCCAGCATTCCCCTGGTGATCCGTCACTCGTACGAGGGTTACCTGGAGTGTGTGGTCAGCATCCAGAACGACACACTGGTCGCCCCTGTGGTCAGTCACAGCCACCTCCTGCTGGTTCTGGGTGAGTGGAACACTGTGGAAGGATCAGGTCCCTGTCGGAACCCTAACACATTCTAGAACTAGCCCTTGGATTCCACCCAGAACCCTACATGTACAGAACCCACCCTTGACATGTATTCATTTAGCAGATGCTTTTATCCAAAGCGACTTACAGCAAGTAAAGGGATATTCTCCATGAGGCAAGTAGGGTGAAGTGCTTTGCCCAAAGACACAACATCATGTACCCATACCTGGGAATCGAACTCACAACCTTCTGATCATGAGCCCAACGCCTTAACCTGCTGAGCCACCTGACTCCTATACGGAATCCTCAGACTCCTTACAGAGTTTAGTTTGGAACTTTAACGTTACAGACGGGTTGTTGTCAATCATCTTTTGTTTCTGTGGTTACACCGTAGAGCCGGTGAAGGGGGCGGAGATTAAGGCCCAATCAGGTCTGTTGGAATTCTACGAGGGGGACAGATTGGTGCTGCAATGTAACGTGTCACGTGGGAACCATCTCTTCTTTGATTGGCTGGTTGACGGCAAGCCTGTTTCCACTGCGCCACCGTACTATCACGTTGAAAACCAACTCTATATCTATAGGTACCATCTTAGAACCAACTCTATATCTATAGGTACCCTCTTAGAACTAACTCTATATCTATAGGGACCCTAGAACCAACTCTATATCTATAGGTACCCTCTTAGAACCAACTCTATATCTATAGGTACCCTCTTAGAACTAACTCTATATCTATAGGGACCCTAGAACCAACTCTATATCTATAGGTACCATCTTAGAACCAACTCTATATCTATAGGTACCCTCTTAGAACTAACTCTATATCTATAGGGACCCTAGAACCAACTCTATATCTATAGGTACCCTCTTAGAACCAACTCTACAGTATAGGTACCCTCTTAAAACCAACTCTATATCTATAGGTACCCTCTTAGAACCAACTCTATACCTGTAGGTACACTCTTAGAACCAACTCTACAGTATAGGTACCCTCTTAGAACCAACTATATCTGAAGGTGCCCTGTTAATCCAACTGTACATCTATAGGTACCCTCTTAGAACCAACTCTATACCTGTAGGTACCCTCTTAGAACCAACTCTATAGGTACCCTCTTAGAACCAACTCTATACCTGTAGGTACCCTCTTAGAACCAACTCTATAGGTACCCTCTTAGAACCAACTGTGTGTTTACATGCTCTCCTAGATCCAGCTGGAATATACATGGATACACATGGATATCTTTAATGTTTGTTTAGGTAGACTGTCGTCCTCACAGTGTTTTTTTCTGCAGTTCGGCTCCTGGTCACAGTGGAGCTTATGTGTGCGTCGCCTCCAACAAACTTAACAACACTCTGGTGTTCACCTCCAAAAGCTCACCTGTGCTGGTCAAGGTCAAAGGTCAGACAGAGCCCAAAGAGCCCAAGACACACATTTCTTCCTCTCCAATGAATTTAGATGAGAAGTTTGATCTCTGTCCCTCACTTCTCTTCCTCTCTTCCCCCTCCTCTCCTCCCATCTCCTCCCCTCCCCTCTCCTCCTCCCTCCTTCTGCCCTCCCATCCCCTCTCCTCCCTCCCCTCCCCTCTCCCCCTCATATCCTCCCCTCTCCTCTCCTCCTCTCCCTCCTTCTCTCCTCCCATCCCATCCCCTCCCCTCTACTCTCCTCCCCTCCAGCTCTCGTTTCCAGCCCTGAAATCTCCTTCTCTGTGGAGAAAACAGGCGAAGAGACATACTCGGCCCACGTCACCTGTCAATCAAACCGGGGGACCCCGCCCATTACATTCTCGCTGTATAACGGGTCAGAGCTGGTAACCGCGGAGACAGCGTCGGAGGGTTTGAACGCCACTTTCCAGATCCCGCTGGTTCTGGATCGTCACCTGGGCTGGCTGCAGTGTCAGGCTGAGAACAGGAAGAACATGACCCGCTACAGCCGCTGGGTCGCCCTGAACGTTGGTGTGTGTGTGTGGGAATGTGTGTGTGTGTGTGTGTGTATGTATGTTGTAGGGTGTGTGTGTGTGTTGTGGGGTATGTGTGTGTGAGAATGGGTGTGAGAATGGGTGCGTGTGTGTATGTTGTGAGGTATGTGTGTGTGTGCGTGAGAATGTGTGTGTGTGTGTTGTGGGGTACGTGTGTGTGTGTGTGTCTCTGTTGGTTTCAGTAACGTGTATGTGTTGTTTGTCTCTGTTGTGCGTCTTGTCTGTATATCTACTCTTGTTCCACCTGTAAACCCCTCCTCTTTATAACCCCTGACCTTCAATTTCCTATCCTCACACACACACACACACACACACACACTCACACACACACACCCACACACACTCACACACACACACCCACACACACTCACGCATACACACACTCACACCCACACACGCTCACACTCTCACACCCACACTCGCACACACCCACACACACAGTCCCTGTGGACGGCCCTGTGACGATGCGAAACGACTATGACGTAGGAGAGAACTTCGCCGTGGTCAGCTTGACGTTCTACTGCTCCGCCGCCCGCGGAACCTTCCCTCGGTACCGCTGGTTCCTCAACGGGACGGTTCTAGAGGACACAGGGTCCTTCTACTGGATAGTCCACCAGCCCCCAGAACGGTCCATTTTGCTGCTGTCGGTGGGGGGGTGGAGCGCTGGAACGTACCATTGTGACGTGGCAGATAGCTTCGATAACAGCACGGCTATCCGGAGCGCAGGGAGCTACGTCGATAAGGAAGGTGGGTCACATGACCTCTGCAGCCTCCACTCCGTTTCCGTGACCTTTCTGTGACCTCTCTTCTGCCTCCCCCTGTCCTCCTCTCTTCTCCCTCCTCCCCCTTTCTCCCACCCCCTCTTCTCCTCCTCCCCATCTCTCCTCCTCCCTCCTCCTCCTCTCTTCCCTCCTCACCCTCTCCTCCTCCTTCCTCCCCCCTCCCCATCTCTCCTCCTCCTCTCCCCCCTCCTCGCCCTGTCCTCCTCCTTCCTCCCCCTCTCCTCCCCCTCTCCTCCTCCCTCCTCCTCCTCTTCTCCCTCCCTGCCCTCTCCTCCTCCTTCCTCCCCCTCTCCTCCTACTCCGCCTCTCCTCCTCTCCTCCCTCCTCACCCTCTCCTCCTCCTTCCTCCCCCTCTCCGTCTCCCTCCCCCTCCCCATCGCTTCTCCTCCCTCCTACCCTTCTCCTCTCTCCTCCCTTCTCCTCCTCAGTTCTGAACCACCTCCCCACCTCTGCGGTGGCTGCAGTCTTTGGTTGTTTCCTCCTCCTGGTTACCTTGACCACGACCTTCTGCTGCACGGGGCTGATGTACAGTGAGTTGACCTCTGACCTTTCCGCCTGAGGCCTTCCCTTCTCAGGGCTTGTTTTCAAGTGTGCCTCTGTCGTTTGAATCCGTTTCAATCTCTCCCCTCCTTCTCTTTCGGTCCCCCTTTCATTTCCACCGCACCCTCTCTCTCTCTCTCTCTCTGTCCTCCCTCTCTCCCAGGACAGGGGCCGTACGGGGAGAAGTCACAGTAAGTTCTTGACCTCAGTTCTCTCAGGTCTCTAGCCTCTGTTCATATCGTCCTACCCTCACTTCAATCATGTTCTGTCCAATCCGTATACATGTATTCCTTTAGCAGACGCTTTTATCCAAAGCAACTTCCAAGAGAGAGCTTTACAAAAGAGCATCGGTCACTGAACATAACAACGTGATAGACCCCAAAACATAGCGGGTTTATAGATTACGAAACATACATCTTGAGAAACCAAACAAGTGCCAAGGGAAGAGCTATAAGAGCTTTCAGCCAAACCGAGTTACGATTACAAGGCCAGCATCTCCGATGGGCAATAGTGTACCTGTAAGAAAGCAAGCAACTATAACAATGACAACAATACAATACAATAACAACAATTTTCAGGCATATCAATTCAATGTTATGTTTATTTTGTGTTTATTTTGTTTATTTTTATTTGTGAAATCATTTGAACATATTCTTTGTGTTGTGTTTTCATGCTCTGTTTCTGATATGTCTGAAATAAAGTTTAATCAAATCAAATCAAATCAAACAATGCACCTGGCTGCAAGTACCAGACATTCTACGCAGATTAGGACCGGTCCAAAAGGCCAACAGGTCCCCCAGTAGGAAGAGGATTAGGACCCCTAATAGCCTTAAATAAAATCAAGTAAATAATTATTTAGCAGATGCCTTTATCCAAAGCGACCTTAAGTACAGGAACATTCTCCTTGAGGCAAATAGGGTGAAGTGCCTTGCCCAAGGACACAACATCACATAACCACAGCCGGGAATCGAACTCACAATCGATCATGAGGCCGACGCCTTAACCTGCTGAGCCGCTTCACTTCCTAGCCTCGTAGTTTCCATATCTCAACTCTACCTCTACCTCTCAACATCTCTACCTATCTCCCTCTACCTCTTTACCTCTCTTCCTGTCTCTATTTCCCAATCTCTCAGGCTGGATCTAGAGATGGCGGGCATGTCTGTCCGGTACGCTTTCGATGACAAGCAGCTGGTGAGTCGGACATTTTGTTTTTTTTTCCATTTAAATCTCCTACACCACTTGGTTAGACATTCAGTGTGTGTTGTATGTTGTCAGAGTGAGGAAGATTACGAGGAGGAGGAAGATGTTGTGAGAGCAGCCCGATTTGATGATTCCGATCAGGTAGGAGTGAAATCATGTGTGGTCTCCAAACCATTGATCTGTCATTTATTCATAATTTCTGTCGCTCTTTTTTTCTTTTCATAGCCCTGTGTGTTTCATCTCTGTGTGTTTCATCTCTTGTGTGTGTTTCATCTCTGTGTGTTTCATCTCTTGTGTGTGTTTCATCTCTGTGTTGGTTTCACCTCTGTGTGTGTTTCATCTCTGTGTGTTTCTTCTCTGTGTTTCACCTCTGTGTGTGTTTCATCTCTGTGTGTTTCCTCTCTGTGTGTGTTTCATCTCTGTGTGTGTTTCACCTCTTGTGTGTGTTTCATCTCTGTGTTTCATCTCTGTGTGTTTCATCTCTTGTGTGTGTTTCATCTCTGTGTGCGTTTCACCTCTGTGTTTCACCTCTGTGTGTGTTTCATCTCTGTGTGTGTTTCCTCTCTGTGTGTGTTTAATCTCTGTGTGTGTTTCTTCTCTGTGTTTCACCTCTGTGTGTGTTTCATCTCTGTGTGTGTTTCCTCTCTGTGTGTGTTTCATCTCTGTGTGTGTTTCCTCTCTGTGTGTTTCATCTCTGTGTGTGTTTCACCTCTTGTGTGTGTTTCCTCTCTGTGTGTGTTTCATCTCTGTGTGTTTCATCTCTTGTGTGTGTTTTCATCTCTGTGTGTGTTTCACCTCTGTGTGTGTTTCTTCTCTGTGTTTCACCTCTGTTTGTGTTTCATCTCTGTGTGTGTTTCCTCTCTGTGTGTGTTTCATCTCTGTGTGTGTTTCCTCTCTGTGTGTGTTTCATCTCTGTGTGTGTTTCCTCTCTGTGTGTGTTTCATCTTTGTCTCTCTGCAGGGCTCTCTGGTGTCTCTGGAAGAGTGGATCTGTGTTAATCAGCCTCTGAGACTGACGATCCTGAAGGAGAAAATGGAGGAGAAGAAGGAGAAGATGGAGGAGGAGGAAAGGAGGAGGAGGGGAAGAAAGGGGAGGTAGAGGAAGAGGTGAAGGAGGAGAAGGAGGTGGAGGATGAGAAGGAGGAAGAGGAGGTGGAGTTGGGGGAGGAGAAGGAGGATGTGGGGGAGGAGAAGAAGGAGATGGAGAAAAAGAAGAAGGAGGAGAAGGATGAGGAGAAGGATGTGGAGGAGACGAAGGAGAAGGAGGAGGAGGTAGAAGAAAAAGTGGAGGAGGAAGAGGGAGAGAAGGAGAAGGAAGAAGAGGAGGAGGTGGGGAAGGAGGAAGAGAAGGAGGTGGTGGAAGAGAAGATGGGGGAGAGAGATAAGGAGAAGGAGGAAAAGGAGGAGGTGGAAGAGAAGGTGGGGGAGGTGGGGAAGAAGGAGGGGGAGGAGAAATACCAGGAGGAAATCCAGGAGGACCAGATCAAAAACCAGGAGGAGGAAGACCAGAAGCAGGAACAAGTGGAGGAGACAGAGGATAAAAAGGAGGACAAGAGACCAGCAGGAAGACCAGATCAGAGACCAGGAGAGCCAGATGGGAGAACAGGAGGAACTACAGGAGGAGCAAGAAGAGGAGGAGCAGGAGGAGACGGAGGAGCAGCAGAAGGAGGAGGAGGAAAAAGAGAAGTTTGAGGAGCTGGAGGAGCAGAAGGAGGAGGAGGAGCAGCAGAGGGAGGAGGAAAAGGAGAGGTTGAGGAGCTGGAAGAGGAGGAAGAAAGGGAGAATGTTGAGGAGCAGGAGGAGGGAAACGACCATGAGAGAGGAGGCTGCTGCGTGTAAAGAGATTCAAATTTTGTTGAATGTTAAATAAAAAAAGTAATGTTCTCACAGATGTCCATCTGATGTATTATTAGCCATGCTAGGCTGTCAACAATACAAATATAATTAAATAATTGTATTTTTACGACGTTAACTTAGATTGATTAATAATAAAGATACTGTACGGATCCTTGATTTGAACTCCGGAACACGCCGGGAGAAGGAGACTCTCTCCTGCAGCGAGACCCCAGGCCACAACCACAACCCAAAACAAACGAACCCAAGCAAAGCTGCGCATGGGGACGATTTCTCCGAAGTGGGTGGCGCTCCTTTCACTTTCAGGAAGCGAGCAGCGAGGAAAAAAGAAGTACTTATTAACTGTCAACTTGAGTCAAGACAGAGAAGATCGCAACCTACGGCCAGTCTTGTGACCGACTCCGCGGGACGAGCGCAAACTACATTATCAGGTCAAACATGGAGGAGACCGGCGGAGGGGCGAGTGCCTACGGAGCTTCGCTTGCAGGCGGCGGATTCGACTTTCAGAAGTTTGTCCGACAACCGCAGACTATCGTCCGGTTTCTGAGTTGGGTAAGTCAGCGATCGCGGTCGTTTTGGTTACTTATTGACCGTTTTAAAGGTGAGAGAGAACTTAGGCGTGCGAACAGGTGACCCCCTTGTACAACCGTACACTGGCGTCAACGGGCCACAATATAAATATAGATCACTGTGTACATCAGAATACGAATCTGAATTCAGAATGTGTAGCCAACAAACTATTTTTATTATTAATTATCTACTTTATTATCCAAAATAAAATTAATTATTAAATAGTATCCTCTTTAAAAAATATATTTTTTACAATTTATTTTATAAACATAGGCTACACTAAAGAACTAAAGAACTTAGTACAACAGTTGAAGACCCGGGGCCTGTACGACCAATCAAGACTTGGCATTCATATTTAACCCAGGAGATTTCTGCATTGGGTCAAACTTTAAAGTGGACTCGTTAACGCCAGATCTTGATTCGTAGTACAGGCCCTTCCCCGGTGTAACGTAAACAGGCAGTTTGTTGTTGTTGTTGACAGTTGCGATCCGGCGAGCGTTAGGTTTCTGGAACAGCTGGTGTCATGAAGCAGCACTGCGCAGCTGCCACGGCGGGGACCGGGCATCCGCGTGCAGGGGGGGGGACAACAACAACCGCGTGCACTGTCGCAACAGTGGGGACTTCACAGCCCGGTCACAGACCAAAGCACGCTCTACATTTCCATTTATTCATTTCAGCAGACGCTCTTATCCAGATCGACTTACAGCAAGTACAGGGACATTCCCCCCTGAGGCAAGTAGGGTGAAATGCCTTGCCCAAGGACACAATGTCATGTTGGCACAGCCAGGCTTTGAACCAGGGACCTTCTGATTACTAACCCAACACCCTAACCGCTCAGGCACATGACTCCCGAACAGGGCTTGGCAACTTTGGTACCCGAGAGTCACAATCCTGAAGGTTTTAGATGTTTCCCTGCTCCAGCACACCTGATTCTAATGAATGGGTCATTATGAGGCTTCCACAGAGCTTGATAATGACCCATTCATTAGAATCAGGTGTGCTGGAGCAGGGAAACATCTAAAACCTTCAGGATTGTGGCTCTCAAGGGCCACGGTTGCCTTCCCCTGCTCTAGAACTAGACCAGGCCTAGTGACCTACACGATATACCATTAGTCACACCGTCACACACTCACAAAACACCGAATGAACAGAACAGCACTTCAAGTATGGAGATTGAAGGATATACGATTTTCTTTAAAGAAACTACATTTGGGATTACGACCTGAAGCTAAGATAAACACACATATCTACAGCCATGGGTCTACAAGCTACACACTTAGATAAGCTACAGATCATTGTCTATTTAGTTAAAGTCAACTCCCTAAAGTCTTCTACATTCGCTTCAGACCGACAGTGTCTCAGCTCAGGCAAAGGACAAAGGGCATCGTTGACTGAGATTGTTCTGGAATCTGCGGCCATGTTGCAATGTGATCTAATCAGCGAGGAGATGGACTACTGTGGACTAGCGTACTGTGGACTAGTGTACTGTTTACTAGTGTACTGTGGACTAGTGTACTGTGGACTAGTGTACTGTGTACTAGCGTACTGTGGACTAGCGTACTGTGGACTAGTGTACTGTGACTAGTGTACTGTGGACTAGTGTATTGTGGACTAGTGTACTGTGGACTAGTGTACTGTGGACTAGTGTACTGTGGACTAGCGTACTGTGGACTAGTGTACTGTGGACTAGTGTACTGTGGACTAGTGTGGGGTGAGAACCTCTGGATTTGGTTTGGTTTCATTATACCGAAGTGTCAACTCATGATGTGAGAGGGAGGGAGAGGGAGGGAGAGGGAGGGAGAGAGAGAGGGGGATAGAGAAAGAGGAGGGAGAGAGAGAGAGGGGGATAGAGAAAGAGAGGAGGGAAGAGAGAGAGAGAGGGGGTAGTCTCCCTGTCTACAGTGTGTCACACAACGTCGCTTCGCTCGTCCGTCCTCGCTGCCCTCCCTTCCACTCTTCGCCCTCCTCCCTCCCTCCCTCCCTCCCTCCCTCCCTCCCTCCCTCCCTCCCTCCCTCCCTCCCTCCCTCCCTCCCTCCCTCCCTCCTCCCTCCCTCCCTCCCTCCCTCTCGTCCTCCCTCTCTCCCACCCCCCTGTCTTCTTCCTCCCTCCCTCCCTCCCTCCCTCCCTCCCTCCCTCCCTCCCTCCCTCCCTCCCTCCTCCTCCCTCCCTCCCTCCCTCCCTCCCAAAGTGTTTGCGGTAGGGTAAGAGAGGCTAATTCTGTCTACTAAGACACTGCTCTGTGTGTGTGTGTGTGTGTGACACCTGGCCTGGTCAGAGCTTAACTCCCAAGATTCTCATTGGAGCAGCAAAGTCACAACCTCTCTTCGCACACGCACGCACGCACATACGCACACAGGATGCGTAGTTCTGTAGCAGCTGATGTAACAGGGTGCTGTGTGGATATTCTCTCTCTCTCTCCCTCTTTCTCCTCTCTGTACCACCTGTTCTTTGTGAAAGGATTTCATCTTTTCTCCCTCCCAACTCTTGCTCCCTCGCTCTTTCTCTCCCTCCTGCCTCCTCTCTTTCTTTCTGTCTTCTGATTGGTCCTACTCAGAGTGAGAGACTGACAAGATAAGAATCTGGAGAAGGAAACATATGGAGAGAGGGAGGGAGAGAGAGAGAGAGAGAGAGAGGGAGGGAGAGAGAGAGAGCGAGGGAGGGAGGGAGGGTCAGAGAGAGGGAGAGGGAGAGAGAGAGGGAAGGAGAGAGACAGAGGTAGGGAGGAAGAGAGAGAGTGAAAGAGAGAGAGAGAGAGAGAGAGAGGGAGGAAGGGAGAGAGAGAGTCAGAGAGGGAGGGAGAGGAAAGAGAGGGAGGGGGAGAGAGTCAGAGAGGGAGAGAAAGAGAGAGAGAGAGAGAGGGAGGGAGGGAGGGAGGGTCAGAGAGAGAGGGAGAGGGAGAGAGAGAGGAAGGAGAGAGACAGAGGTAGAGAGGAAGAGAGAGAGAGAGTGAAAGAGAGAGAGAGAGAGAGGGAGGAAGGGAGAGAGAGAGTCAGAGAGGGAGGGAGAGGAAGAGAGGGAGGGGGAGAGAGTCAGAGAGGGAGAGAAAGAGAGAGAGAGAGAGAGGGAGAATAAATAGCTCTGCATACTCGTCCCCCATTACCCAGGGAGGGCACTGTCGCCATGGCAATGTGGCAGAGAAGGATGAGCTCACACAGACACACACACACACACACAAAATGGTCCGTACGCGCAAATGTTGACACAACACATGTGCGCACCTACATATCCATGCCATTTCTCCCAGACAGTAAACCCCCTCTGATTGGGTTAGACAGAGATTAAGCATGAGGGAGGGAGGGAGGGAGGGAGGGAGGGAGGGAGGGAGGAGGGAGGGAGGGAGGAGGGAGGGAGGAGGGAGGGAGGGAGGGAGGGAGGAGGGAGGGAGGGGAGGGAGGGAGGGAGGGAGGGAGGGAAGGGGGGGAGGGAGGGAGGGAGGGACTTAAAGAGGGGGAAATAGAGAGATCTGGAGTGATCAGATGAGGGGGGAAAGGAGGAAAAGAGAATCTGTTGTCTGTTCCCTTTGTTCATTATTGATGCTAGCTTCTATTACCTTGGCGTCCAATGTGTGTGTGTGTGTGTGTGTGTCTGTGTGTGTCACTGTGTCTGTGTGTGCGTGTCTGTGTTTATCTGTGTGTGTGTTTGTCTGTGTGTGTTTGTGTGTGTATCGGTGTGTGTTTGTCTGTGTGTGTCTGTGTGTATCTGTGTGTGTGTGTATGTCTGTGTGTGTGTCTGTGTGTGTTTGTCTGTGTGTGTATCTTCTGTGTGTGTGGTGTGTGTGTCTGTGTATGTGTCTGTGTGTGTCTGTGTGTGGCTGTGTGTGTGTCTTTGTGTGTGTGTTTTGTGTGTCACAGTCTCTCACCTGTTTCTCTACGTCTCTTGTTGTCTCTCTAACTCTGTCCTTCTCTCCTTTTTCACCCTCTCTTGTCTCACTTTCACTCTTCTGATGCTGTACAGTAACTCTTCTCCCTCCCTCCCTCCCTCCCTCCCTCCCTCCCTCCCTCCCTCCCTCCCTCCCTCCCTCCCTCCCTCCCTCCCTCCCTCCTCCCTCCCCTCCTCTCCCTCCCTACCTCCCTCCTCCCTCCCCCTTCTCACCGCCCCCACATTCTCTCACCACTCCCTCTCTCATTCTTCGACCTCTCTTTCCTCCACCCCTTCTCTCTTTCCTACTCTCACCCCACTCCCCCCCCCCTTCTCTCCATGCCTCACCACTCCCCCCTCCTCCTCCCCTCCTCCCTCTCCCCCTCCGCCCCCTTGTCACAGGGTTCTCACCGGCAGATGTCCTGTCCTCCACGTGGGGGGTCTTCCTCTGCTCTCCCATCCAGGAAGGAGGGAACGGCGACAAAAGCGGAGAGAAAAGAGGAACGAGAACAGAGAGGGAACACAAACTCACAACCTGACACCTACAACAGACGTACACGCTCACACACACACACAAACTCACACACTCCTGCTGGCTCTGCCCCACAGCTCCTCCCTACTGGGAGTCAGAAGGTACCAGAACATGTGTGTGTGTGTGTGTGTGTACGTCTGTGTGTGTGTACGTCTGTGTGTGACTAAAGGTGTCAGGTTAAAGATCAGAGTGCCTTCGCCTTTTTATAACACATGGCTCTCCGTGTCACACTATAGCTGAAAGGAAAGTCATACACACACACAAACACACACTGACACACATACACACACACTCGTACACAGACACACACTCGGTAGCAATGTGTTCCCACCCTCTCTTGACCTACCTAAACCCCTTGTCAATCACACGGTGGAAATACACAATATGAGTCTACATGACTGGAGTAGACACACACACACTCCCACGACGCACACACACCCCTCACACACACAGAAACACACGCAAACTCACACAAAACACCCACAAACATGCACGTACACATAGAAATATTGCATGAGTGCACCTACACACTCTGACACACACACACACACACACCCTGCAACACACCCTCACACACACACACACACACACAAACTGACACACACCCGCACACAAACACACACCCTCACGCAAACACACACCCTCACACACACTCTCACACACACACACTGAATACCTGAGTCCTTATCTCTCCTGGGTTCTTAAAAAATTCAAACATGCCAAAAGAGCACTATGGGACTCCCCCTCAGGAGGGGGGAGGGAAAGGGGGAGAGGAGGGAGGGTGGAGAGAGGGGAAAGGGGGGGAGAGAGAGAAGGGGAGAAGGAAGAGGGGGAGGGGGTAGGGAGGGGGAAGGAGAGGTTTGGAAGGGTCGAGAGGAAGGGTGAACAAGTGAACAAGACTACAACGCGTGTGTGTGTGTGTGTGTGTCTTTCAGAGACGCGAAACAAGAGATGGAGGGATTGATGGAGAAATGCAGAGAAAAATGCGAGAGAAAAAGACTGCGGGAGAGAGGGAGAGAGAGAGATAAAGAGAGGGAGGGAGAGAGACCTAGACAGAGAGAGGGAGAGCGCGAGGGAGTGTATGTTTTTCTTCTTCTTTCTTCATTTCAGGGTTTCCTGCCAAACTCAGAGGCCTAAGTGGAAAAAGGGGGAAGTGTGTGTGTGTGTGTGTGTGTGTGTGTGTGTGTGTGTGTGTGTGTGGAGAGCAGTGTAGGGCCGGATGGTGGATGCTGCCGGAAGGTGACCCAGTTATACAGACCCCCCTAACACACACACTCAGACAGACATTCACAACACACACACATTTCCCAACACACACACACACACTCAAACTTTCACAACACACACTCTCTAACACACACACATACTCAAGACCCCCCTAACACACACACAGACAGACTCTCACGATCCACAACACACACTCACAGACACCCCCCCAAGGCACACACACCAACAGACTCTCACGACACACACACTCCACAACACACACTTACAAACCCCCCACCCTCCCAACACACACACACACTCAGACACACAAACACTGCCAACATACACACTCACACACCCCTCCTGCCTCAGAGATGAAGATGCTTTGGCCCCATTTCAGAGATAGAGGGAGAGAGAGAGAGGAGAGACAGTGATGAGCAGGAGAAGAGCAAGAGGGTGGAGAGGGAGGAGAGAGCAGGAGAGAGAGCGGGTGGAGAGGGAGGAGAGAGCAGGAGAGAGAGAGGGTGGAGAGGGAGGAGATGGCAGGAGAGAGAGAGGGTGGAGAGGGAGGAGAGAGAGAGGCTGGAGAGGGAGGAGAGAGCAGGAGAGAGAGAGGGTGGAGAGGGAGGAGAGAGAGAGGCTGGAGAGGGAGGAGAGAGCAGGAGAGAGAGAGGGTGGAGAGGGAAGGTGAGAGGAAGAGTATATTCTTCACATAAATATATTCATACGTAGACAAACTGTTTGGAAAAAGCTTTATTGACACCAGTTGCCCGAAAAGAAAAGAGGAAATATGGGATTTTCAGGGCAAAAAAAGTTAAAAAGAAACTTTATTGAGCCTGCTTGCCTTTGAAGATGAGTAATGTTGAAATCATATTGAACGGAGTCAGAGTCATTCTTAGCACTGCAGCATGCATCCAAATACATATCTAACTCTATTCTTCTAGGGTGCCTTTCATAATCTTGGACGAAAATCACTGGATGTTTTTCAAAGAATGATCAAGGCAACCCTTTCTGAAGTGTTTCGGAAGAGAACATTTTGAAAAACAAAAACTTTATTGGCGCTGGTTTGCCTTGACAAAGAGAGTCGTTCCTATAGCCACTCCCACCAGCCCCACAGCCAGACCCAGCGCACAGAACACAGGAGGACCCACGCTGGGACGAGACAACTCCAACTCTGGTAGAGAGAGGTAGAGAGGGAGAGAGAGAGAGCGAGAGAGAGAGAAAGAGAGGGAGAGAGAGAGGAGAGAGAGAGAGAGAGGAGAGAGAGAGGGAGAGAGATAGATAGAGGGAGAGGGAGAGAGGGAGAAAGAGAGAGGTAGAGAGAGAGAGAGAGAGAGAGAAAGAGAGGGAGAGAGAGAGGGAGAGAGATAGATAGAGGGAGAGGGAGAAAGAGAGAGGTAGAGAGAAAGGGAAGGGAGAAAGAGTGGGAGAGGTAGAGAGAGAGAGATAGGGATTGAGAAAAACAGGGAGAGAGAGAGGGAGAGACAGAGAGAGAGAGGGAGAGGGAGGAGAGAGACAGGGAGAGAGGGAGAGAGACAGACAAAAGTAGAGAGAAAGAGAGAGAGAGGGAGAGGGAGGGAGAGAGAGACAGGGAGAGAGAAATGGAGAGAGAGGTATGAGCTGAAAACCTTATCACAATTTTAAAAATAATGTATGTAAATAACAGAACTCTTCAAGGTAAACACCCCCAGATAGCAGGACTAAGGGCGAATCCCAATTCTCTGTCTTACCCCTTACCCTTACTTTTGAGCATTCACGTGAACGTGCTGTCGTAATACTTGTCTTGATCGAGGGTAAAACTAAGACTTTTCTTGAGTTATCTTAAAAAGTACCCATAATACACCGCGAATCTGGCAACATTGGCGGACAGACCATCCAGAGTCCCATTAATGGGTATATCCGTCTTAAATAATTAATTGTTTCATTTTATTAAATAAATAAATATCCATTTAGCAGATGCTTTTATCCAGACCGACTTACATTAAGTACAGGGACATTCTCCCAGAGGCAAGTAGGGTGAAGTGCCTTGCCCAAGGACACAACATCACATAGCCACAGCCAGGGTTCGAATTCACATCCTTCCGCTGATGAGGCCAATGCCTTAACCTGCTGAGATATCTGACTCCCTTATTACTTGCCTGTACATACGCTTAAGATTTGCTGATTTGACCGTCCCCGAATCGATAACGACGCAATCGATCGACATACACACACTTGCAAACGGCATCTTGGAAGTTGACGATAAAGCAGCCAGCTAGCGACGATGTACGATCGCGTAGTGACGTAGTGGCGTCCCATTTATCCGTCTCAAGGCTTTCCCTTGGTTTTTAAGGGTAAGAGCTAAAACGAAGGGGGTAAAATTAGATAAACCTTTACTTGTCCTCCAGGGGGGGGAATTGCAGTTCACAACAGCAGTAGGGTCAAGTACAGCACACAGAGTTGCAGGGTAATATAACAATTACAATAAGGGGGGCACAATAAGAAATGAAGGGGAAGGGGTAAAAGAGAGATTTGGGATTGACCCTAACCCCAGGTCCTGGTCAGGGGAGCGTCCAGCGCCTGGTGCCCCACAGAGCAGGCGTAAACGTCACCCTCTTCCAGGGTGAGGTTCAGGGTAGCGAACACATGGAAGAAGCCGTCCTCTCTGGGGAGGTAGTGCCCCATGCGGGCGTCCCCTGTCACGTCCTCCTGGTTCCTGGTCCACCTGACTGTGACAGCGGGAGGGTAGAAGTGGTCCAGGTGACACACCAGCGTGTTGGCCACGCCCACTTCCTCGAAGTGTTGCAGGTACAGGCTCACCTCTGGGGGATCTACGCGTGTGTGAGGGTGTTGCACGCACACACACGCACGTACACACGCACATACACATGCACATACATACGCACATAGACAAGCATGCCCACACACGCACATATACACACACACTTAGTCATTTCAAACAAAAAGGTAGACTTATGTGAAGTTGGCTGTCATGCCTACTTTTAACATCTGGTAAACCAGTTTCCATTGTTACGAAGCCTTCAGATTCTGCCACGCATAAGTGTTTGTCAGCCAATACCGTGTTGTAGTCCATAAAACCTGGCAATAAACAATCCTCTTGGAACGTACACACTATTATTTCTTTCACAAAATCGGGATAAGCGAACTCAAATCCATCGACCATAAATACCAGCGTGAAATCTGATGCGTTGGAGCACGTTTTCATTTTCATAAGTGAGTGTGTCACTGCAAAAGAAGGGAACACAGGACGGGAATTCCCCATCAGCGCAGTCTAATACACCTGTACAATATATTATACTGAAGGTCATTTTTCTTGCCCACTACTAAAATGTCACCATACAACATTTTAACGCCTACTTGTGGTTAAAAAAATCGGAAGTTTCAGATCGGTAATCTATTCTCTTACCTTGAGAGGTGACAGAACTGCACCCGGATAGCAGAAGAACCCAGAAAACTGGCAACATCATTTTCTGTTGCTTTCACAAATGCTCACAGCTTTTGCCGGATGCATATTTCTTCATGTCTTATCATACAGTTTAGCAAACCGGTTTTGTTTTTCCACCTTTGTAACTTCCTCGTCACAAGTTGGTCAAAAGCAGCACCGATTCAACAGTCATGTCAACGTATTATCTTATTCTCGGTGTGTTATTAGTTGTTACTTCAGGTAAGTATAATTATTTTATTGACTGACACATTAAATATATGATGGAGTGCATTAACCTTGTGTTCTGTTCAGGGCCCAGAATGACCCGCCACAATGTTTAACACACACACACCTACAATAAGACATTTACATTGTAAGTGCTTGATTGAACTCTGACAAAACTAAATATTTACAATTTGTGTGCAGCGTGACCAGGGTACAGGTAAAACATGAACTAACGTGCTTTATTTCAGGATTGATGTTGGGGCCTTTTTAGCACCTTTAACCTTTTTAGCACCTTTAGCAACTTTTAGCACCTTAAAAACGTACTACTGTAATTTTTGCACCACTGTTTGCACTACTGTGTAGTGCAAACTACTATATATACCCATCCCACTGTGTACTTATGTTACTTGTACTTCTATGTTATTTTGTATCATAATTGTAGTGTATTTTTACATTGTATTCATTTTTTATTATATGTCACACATATGTTCAATGTTTGCTCATCTCTGCCACAGTGAATTCTATGTAAATCTTGCATAGCGATTAAACCTCCTCATTCTGATTCTGACCCTTATGACAGAGGGAGTTGCAAAAGAGAGCACGAAGATTAAAAGATTTACAAATATTAAAATTAATAGCTGAAAATACATTATGTTCTGCATTATACTTGTGCGTATGTCTGTTTTCTTTGGACAGATTGCCAGTTGTACGACAACCGCATAACCTGTCAGTTTAACAAGACGGACGGAAGTGAAACTGAGATCATTTTTGACTATTTCTTCAAGAAAGTAAAAGTTCTGGATTACAGAAGTAGCATTAACCGATTCACCGGATACACACAATATGGGAGGACGCTTGCAGACGGATATAATACTGATGAACAAATAGCATTAATGTTTAATCTTTTGGCCGACTGTCGTTTTTTAATTTCATTCTATGATCCTTGGGCAACTTCAAATACAGGTAAGAATTTGTAGGTGTTCACTGAGGTTAACTTCATATTTTTGAAGCAATAATCCCAGAACATCCAATCACATTAACATCCAAACATTACAATTGAAATAATTTAAACACAACATCCCGAGAGAAAAGAAACAGGGTTGTTCATTTTGGATTTGTTGTGGTACTGTCTCTTGTCTCCTCTTTCTTCAGTGGAGCCCTCGGTTCACCTGACGGCAGTGATGCCCCCTAGTGGCAGCAAACACACCTCCATGCTGAAGTGCAGCGCCTACAGGTTACATTGACATTTAGACATTTAGGAGATGCTCTTTACCAGAGCAACTTATAGCAAGTACAGGGACATTACCCCCCAAAGGCAAGTAGAATGAAGTGCCTTGCCCAAGGACACAACATAATTAGGTATTGGTCAGGAGTCGAATCAGCAACATTCTGGTTACTAACCTGATTCCCTAACCACTGAGCCAGTCAATTTTTTGACAAACAGGTAATTTTTAACAGGAGCCTCCTGATGTAAATAAACTATCATGGATGACACCAATCAATCCTTCGCCTTTGACTCCGCCCCCAGGTTCTTTCCTCAGCTGATCCAGGTAACGTGGAGCAGGAATGGGCAAGATGTGACATCAGACATGGTAAACACCGAGGATCTGAGTGACGGGGATTTACACTTCCAGCACCACTCCTACCTGGAGTACACGCCCACAGCTGGGGATGAGGTGTCCTGCATGGTGGAGCACGCCAGCCTCACTCGCCCAAAGATCCTCCGCTGGGGTGAGATAACCTTACAGAAAACTTAAGACAGGGGGTCCTCCAGGGCGACTGTTCTGACAGCTGAAGATGTTTCCCTGCTCCAGCACACCTGATTATAATGAATGGTCATTATCAGACTTCCACAGAGCTTGATAACGACTCATTTATTAGTCAGGTGTGCTGGAGCAGGGAAACGTTGTAGAATGATATGATGGAACGTTGATTGTAGAACTGATTTGTTGTAGAATGTTAGGAGAGAACGTTGATTGTAGAACTGATTTGTTGTAGAATGTTAGGAGAGAATGTTGATTGTAGAACTGATTTGTTGTAGAATGTTATGAAAGAATGTTGATTGTAGAACTGATTTGTTGTAGAATGTTATGAAAGAATGTTGATTGTAGAACTGATTTGTTGTAGAATGTTATGACAGATTGTTGATCGTGGAACTGATTTGTTGCAGAATGTTATGATAGAATGTTTATCAGAGAATGTAACACTGGAATGCTGAGAGTACTTTAACATTCTCTGGAACCCCAGACCTCTCCAAGCCCATGCCCGTGTCAGAGAGAGTCCAGCTGGGCATAGGAGCCTTAGGTGTCTTCCTGGGCCTGGTAGTAGCCACTGCTGGCAGTCTGTACTACAGTAGGAGACCCAGAGGTGTGGTACAGACTCCCTCAACTGTTGATCTGCAGAGCATGCAAGAGCCAAACTTGGACAAAGATGAGACTCCGACTCAGGAATCCTGCATTTGATATGCTGCTTTAGATCATTTGGTTTATATTGTTTGTGTGGCGGGGATCAACTTTCAAATTATATTCTTATAAATTTGCTTAATAGGAATTCACACTGAACTACATGCTTAAAATACTGCAGAAAATAGGCACTATGACTTTTGTATAATCACCTTAAAATCTTTTTTTTTTTTTCAAATTCCATTACATTTATTCATAATTCACAAATGAATTCCCCCCAAACATTCTGTAATAGTAATAATACGTCATTATCCCTGTAAATGTGAAACATTGAATTATGATTTATATATTTTCACTGTAATAAAATATTTTGATGGAAAATTAAATGAGGATCCATAATCAATATCGACCCATGGGTTAGTTCATCGTACCTGCGCTTTGTAAGGAAATAACCAATAAACCTATCCTGCCACTAGATGACGCACTTGGACAAGAAAAGTGCTTCCAACTTTGGGTTTGACGAATGACGATCAAATGAAACATATTGTATCGTTGCATTGCATGTATCGCTCCATGCTGTTAAAAAAGTCACTGTTAAAAGTTAACAACATTACGTGGACAAGTTCAACCAGGGGAGTTTTCTCAAAACGGGCCCCATATTTCCCATTCCCGAGATTTAACCCATCAGATCCCAGGTCAGTCAGATCGTTTCTCTCCAGGTCCGTAATCGGACTCCAAAAAATTTAACCGATCTGGGGTCGGCGGCTAAGCTCTCCTCGTGGCAGGGACCACGTGTCCCAACTCACCAGCCGCTGAATGAAGCCATGTGCGTGGCTGCAAGATGGCGACGCGGTGGGGAGGAAAAGAGGCAAATATAATCCACGGCAACACTGAATTTGGGGCCACAAACACGCTAAACGAGGTACGGATTTGATATATATGAATTTGTTTTAGCGACACCAGACTGAAAATGATTTTCCCCGCGTCTTGTTAAGCCATTTTAAAGGCATGGAAGAGGCTCTCACACACGCGGTCCAACACGTGGAAATGGTGGTGGCAACTCGCTAGCACATGATTGAGCATCATGGCTAGCCTAGAGCTTGTTAGCCTTACCATCTGGAAATGTCCGGTCCCAGGGCTTTTCCTCTAGGTTTAAAAGCACCTTTCACTTAAATAACTCTCGGTAATACGTTCATCCTATTGTGTCATGTTGGGTTGTACGGTACATTTGAGCATTTCCCCCAAATCGGAATTGTGAAAATACGTTTTCGTAGCTAGTTAACGCGTTAGCTGTAAGCGAATACTCCTAGTATAGTCCTTTAAACCAGTGGTCTCCAACCCTGGTCCTCAGGGCCCACTGTCCTGCATGTTTTAGATGTTTCCTTGCTCCAACACACCTGATTTAAACGAATGGGTCATTATGAAGCTTAGCCAAAGCCTGATAGCGACCCTTTATTTGACTCAGGTGTGTAGGAAGGGGGAAACATCTAAAACATGCAGGACAGTGGGTCCTGAGGGTTGGAGACCACTGCGTTAAAACGAGCCATGTTCCAGCCAAATCTAATCAGCTGTTAACAATCAGCTGTTCATTTCTCCTCGGGCGATTTACAATCACTTGGTTTGGTGACGATCACTAATACTCCTATCTGGTATCCGTTACACAGTAACTTGACCTATGATATGTTGTGGAATGCAGAAAACATCCATATACCACATTTACATTCATTCATTCAGTGACAGCATGTATGTCACGTTGGTCCCACCAAGGAAAGAGTACAAGTTAAGCATCAACAACAATAACCCAACGGCAGACTGTCAATACAATAGATACAATAATACAACAGTTGGGTACAATAGCTATTGTTATTCTAATTAGACTATCCGCTTTACAAACAATATTCGATAGGAAGCGTTCAGGGTGAAGTCAGTCGGTTTTTTTTTTACACTAGTAAGGTTTCCTGTCACATAAGATGGGATTGGTTCCACGTATTTTATGATCGTTCTCCAGTAACGAATATTACAAACTCGAGATCCTTCTATGATAGTCCAACGACTGGGGAAACATTAAGCTTGGCTTTATAATCCTTCAGTCCTCCTTCAACCCTCTTACAGTTGTTGCTGTCAGACACCTATCCAACTGGATGTAACAGTGACATCCTAATTGAAGTGATCTTATCAGTTTGTTATAAGGTGTACAACCAAACATACACAGTCTGTAAACACTCAGGTAACCCCTAGCCTTTAGGTGCTGGTTCAGATTCCCTGTGCTTTGTTTTGGATTAAAGTCTTTGTGAAATTAACACATCGTTGTTGTTGTTCTCTTTCTCTCTCACCATATTCCGGTTCTCCCTCGCTCCCAGGCTGTGCTGGGGAAAGCGGAGGACGGTTTGAGGCGCGAGGAGATGGACGCTCGCTCCTGTCTCGACTCGTCCATCCTGGCTATGTTTGAGAACTCCTCCACCCCAGCAGAGGTCAGTATAGTTCCAAGCTGCACGACGAACTGTGCAAGGTTATATACAGTTAGAGTTTTAGAGTTTAGAGTATTTATGTATTCGATGCGTTTAGAAACTTCCCACATGTTCTCCTCTGGTTGAGCGTCTGTCTCTCTTCAGGATAGCAAAGAGTAGCCGACAGCATATCTCCACATTTCTCATCATAAACAGCCTCTTTCTAACTGTGCCCCCCCCCCCCCACACACACACACTTTCTCCAGGCCAGGAGCAGGGTGGAGGAGGAGAGTGAGTCCAGCTTGCTGTGTGCTCTGACGGAGATACTGGACAGCGTAGGAGATGAGACCCTGTCTCCCTTCGACAGTCTGCCAGACTCCGCCCTCCTGTCTGGCCGCCGACGCAGTGACAGCCCCCCGGTGAGTGAGTGTGTGTGTTTGTGAGAGGGTGTGTGCGAGAGAGTGTGTGTGTATGTTTGACAAAGTGTGTGTGTGAGTGGGTGTGTGTGTATGTTTGACAAAGTGTGTGTGTGTGTGAGAGAGTGTGTGTGTGGGAGAGGGTGTGTGTATGAGAGGGTGGGTGTGAGTATGTTTGAGAAAGTGTGTGTGTGCTTGTAAGAGTGTGTGTTCACACTAACGAGAAAAATAAAATGCTCTTAATTTGATAGTTATCCTTTTTTCCGGTTGAAGGTTACCAGTGAGATGTTCAGGAGTTCTGCTGCTGCAGCCAAGCCATCCAATGACTACCCGCCTCCCTCCCCTCAACCAATAGAATCAGGATCACAGAGAACGGAGGCGGAGCAGGAAGTTTTCACCTCCGCATCATTGGTCAACCTGGTAAGACTCATGCACCCCTACTGTCTCCGGGTGTGCCTAGAGGAGGAGGGGAACAGCTGGGTCACCGCATCCAGGAGAAAGGGCTTCCCTTGGGGGAAAACAAGTTCGGATCACAGGGTACCCCTGGAAGGTGAGATCTGGAAGTACGAGAAGCCTACAGACGCTGTTGATAGCGACGAAGAGATCGACGTAGACGTTTCCGACGATGACTGTCCGGCAAAAAGGATGAAGAGAGAGGGTGAGGAAGAGGAGGATGGTAGGATAGGCGGAAAGAGAGAGGAGAAAGGAGGCGGGGTCAAAACTCTGAGAGGGGTGTTGGTGAAATCGGACGAGGACAACATCAGGTGTCAGACTACCAAGGAGAAGAAAAAGGTGAGTTTTGCACCGGTCCTGGTGACGTCTTACCAGATACCAGCAGCGGAGGAACACGACTTGAGTGAATTTCCAGACCTTAGTGAGCTCACGGAAGGAATCGTTACTCCCGACACCCTGGCATCCACCAAAAACCCCTCAGAATCCTCCACAAAACAGCCCTCCGTCACCGGTCTTGATGAGATTCCGGAGGTTGGGTTGCTTCCTGCCACCGCTCGGCAGCCAGGAGGCGACACCAAGCCCAAACCACTCAGCCTCCAGCAGTACCGGCAGCTCAGGCTGGAGAAGAGACTCCCTTTGGTGGAGAAACAAGGGAACTGCGCCCCCAGTTGGCCCTCGCTCCCAGAGACTCCCAAAGAGCTCACACCCATCCCCTGTTTGCATGGAACCGGACTTCAAAAACCCCGGGGTCTTCACGTCGCACCTGGATCGGGTGGGATTCGAACCCACGGTCGTGAACGGGACGTCGGCGGGTTCGGATCGGAAGTCGACCGGATGAAGAAGACAACCCGACCGGTTGTGCTGCTCAAAGCCGTCGAAACTGCAAGCAGCAAAGACACAGGCGTCCGTGTGCCAAAACGAGTGAGGATCGGGATTAAGACAAGGGCAACATTGCCAGTAACTGTAAACCTAAGTAATCCTACACCGGTACCTGTTACCCAGATTAGGATTAGTCCAGAGAAGAGATCCAGTCCTGACAAAAGGTTATTGGTCAGCAGCGATCCTCCTAATCCTGTTTTAGTTCCTCTTCCCTCCGGCCGATCTTTCGTTGAGCAGTCCGAACAACCTCCACTGTCCACCCACCCCACCCGAGCGCCTGGGCCCGAAAAGATCTTCTGTAACCGGGATCACAACCTCAAAAGCACCAGCCGCCTCCTGGAGATCCAGAAAAGGTTATCCAAAGGCCACCATCCAAAGGAGCCTGTAACCACTAACTCCCCAATTAAGAGTCCAACTGCTCCACCAACACAACCAACCAAATCCAAAGCGGAGCCTTGTAAGCAGAGCCAACAACAGCACAACACTCACAGCGAAAGGACAGAACTTGAGTCTTCACCTAAGAGGTCCAACGCCCCAGAAAGCAGCCAAGCCATGGTCCACACCTCCTGGCCCTCCATCACGCCCCCCAGTCTCACCCAAAACCTCAGCCCAGAGGAGGAGAGCGCAGATGGGACACACCTCAAGATGATTCCCCCTGGTCCTCCATCAACCACGTCCACCCAGGGAAGCGTAGTCGCACAGGCACCTGCCTGTGATTCAGGTGAGCAGAAGGGCAAAATCTCTTAAAATACTTAATCAAATCTTTCTAGTTTTTTTAATAAGATATTTTTACAAAAATCTGTTACCTGAAGCATTTAATCAAGTTTTTCTCCTCATGTCCTTTCTCGCTGTGTTGCAGGTATAGAAGCTGCAGATCTGACCAGCCTTCTGGAACAGTTTGAGGAAACACAAGGTGAAACCCATCGCAGGGTCTACAAACGTCAACTTAAAAACAATGACGTGCCAATTTACCACAATGTTTGGGTTGAACTAGCGCTATATACACTATATTACCAAAAGTATCTGGTCACCCATCCAGATCATCTGATCATTTGGATGGGTGACCAAATACTTTTGGTAATATAGTGTATGTCCAGTTTGTGGCCTTAATTATCTGACTCACTAACTTGAGATTTGTTAATTGTTTTCATCTTTTTATTCCACAGTTTTTCTGACAATGCTATTTTGTAATTGTCCCTTACAGCCATTGAGAATCACCAAGAGGAACAGACCCCCTCACCACTAGAGGGCAGCACTGCAGCACGGCCCCTTTCAGTATCAGAACTAGAACAGACCAGGACGCCAGAGGTTATCCAATCTCCCACCATGGAAAACTTAAGAACTCAGGCCTCTGGAATTCCGGAGTCTCTCGGGATTCCGGAACAACTCTTAGGAACCGTGGACGATGTCACCACCCCGGAACCTCTTAGCGATGAGATTGTTCTCGGCGGCGGGGAAATCGCCCCTGCTGCGCCGCGTTGGAAACCCCTTGCTTCTGCAATCCCCCAGAAGAAACAGCCAGTGTCCCCCAAACTCCCCCATCCCAAAGCTATCCAGATCATTGACCCCCAACCCCTGCTCGCCAGGAAACCCCACGGCAGCACCCCCAAGCCCACCGCCGCCCCAACCACCTTCCAGATTCAGATAGCTGTGTCTGTGTCCTCTGACCATGACTACTGTGCGTGTCAGGGCCAACCGGCAGCTAATGTTACACAATGCAACAAAACACAAGCTGCAGGCTACAATGCTAACGCTAACTCTGCCACTAGAAGACTGAGCACAGTTCTGGACGCCATCGCAAACAGGACGTTAAATAACGTACAGCTGCAGGTGCGGAATGCAGCCCTGGACCGCAGAACGGCAGAACCTTTCTTCGCCTCGACCTGCAGCACCACCCCTAGGTCGGAGGCCGGTACTGCAGCTCAGGAGGGGGAGGGGTCCAAGCCATGCAGTCCCTCGCCGTCTCCCCCTCGCGCCGAGAGAGGGAGGGGGGAGACGAGGCGGTATCGAGGTAGATCCCATCACTCGGACTCCAGGTCACCCCTCTCCTCCTCGTCCTCTTCCTCCTCTTCTTCATCCCCTTCTTCCTCCGGGTCGTCCTCTTCTCCATCCCGGTCTCGCTCGCCTCGAAGGAAGAGGTACGCATCAGTTTAGGATTATTATCTCAGTTTTTTTGTGTTTTTTTTTACAGAAAATTAGGATGAGGGTCACCTCATACTTACCACCTCAGTCTCTCTCGTCTCCTTCGTTTTCTTGTCTCTCTCTCTCTCTTGTCTTACACTTGTCTCTCTCTCTCTCTCTCTTGTCTCTCTCCAGGTTCCGTCCCCGCCGTTCCGAGAGCAGCTCCTGCTCGTCCTCTTGCTCAGGTTCTCGTTCCCCAACCAGACGCTACCGGATCCCCTACTCCAGAACCCGGCCCAGTAGATCCCGCTCGCGGTCCGAGTCCTGGTCCAAGTCACGGTCCAGATCCCCTGCACGCCACCTGCCCAGAGGCAGGAGGAGAGACATCTACAGGTTTGAATCTTCCCCTGTGTCTTTGTATTATGTATTATGTATACATTAAATATAATTTTTTTACAGTGTAAACACTGTAAATACTGTATAATTATACAGTAATTATACTGTGTAATTATACTGTGTAATTATACTGTAAAAAATACTGTAGAATACTGTATAATTATACTGTAAAAAATACTGTAGAATTATTGTACAACACATCTGTATATTTGTACTTACAAATCACTTTTAATACCTTGTACATACTCTGTATATTCTGCTTATGCAACCTGTTTAGCACTTTTGGTTGGATGCTAACTTCATTTCGTTACCCTGTACTTGTACGTGTGTAATGACAATAAAGTTGAATCTAATCTAAATGTATTATCAGTGTGAAGAAGTGGGGTTTTTTGTTGAACTTTAGTCAATGAAGCTGGATGAGGCTTGAATAAGAGATGTCTCATTAGTGGTATACCTTGCTCTCTTCTTCTGGAGTCTTGATCTGTTTCTTTCTCTTATTCTCTCTGCCTCAAATAAAGGTTTTCTTATCTTATCCCTCTCTCTCTTGTCTCTTTCTCCAGCCCGACGTACCATCCAACCAGCATCACTGAATCCAGGAAGCGGAAACGGCAGCAAGACCTGAAGTTGCAGAAACTACAAGCCATAGTACGTTCAGGAAACATCTGGTTTAGCAACTGCAGGTTCAACCTTGATCCAAAATGGCCGCTAGAGCGTCTCCCTCTTGTTCTGTGGTGTGCGTGCAGGACGAGCGCAGGGTGGTGTACGTGGGCCGCATCCGGAGGACAATGACACACGAGGAGCTGAGGGAACGCTTCTCACTGTTCGGAGAGGTGGAGAACTGCTCCCTGCACTTCAGAGACAGAGGGTGAGACACACACACACACAGGGTGAAATACACACACAGAGGGTAAGACACACACAGAGGGTGAAATACACACACAGAGGGTGAGACACACACAGAGGGTGAGACACACACAGAGGGTGAGACACACACACACAGAGGGTGAGACAGACACAGAGGGTGAGACACACAGAGGGTGAGACACACACAGAGGGTGAGACACACACAGAGGGTGAGACAGACACAGAGGGTGAGACACACACAGAGGGTGAGACACACACACACACAGAGGGTGAAATACACACACAGAGGGTGAGACACACACAGAGGGTGAGACACACACACACAGAGGGTGAGACACACACACACAGAGGGTGAGACACACACACACAGAGGGTGAGACAGACACACACAGGGTGAGATACACACCCAGAGGTTGAGACACGCACACACAGAGGGTGAGACACACACACACAGAAGGTGAGACACAGACACAGAAGGTGAGACAGACACACACAGAGGGTGAGACACACACAGAGGGTGAGACACACACCCAGAGGTTGAGACACACAGAGGGTGAGACACACTTGCCATACTGACGATATGCTTCCTACGTGTGCGGTCTCCACAGCGACCACTACGGCTTTGTGACGTTCTACAACATGGAGGACGCGTTCGCCGCCATCGAGAACGGAATTAAACTGAGGAGGCCTGACGAACTGCCCTTTGACCTCTGCTTTGGCGGGAGAAGGCAGTTCTGCAAGTCCGGCTACGCCGACCTGGGTGAGAGCAAGCCTCTTGATTAGTCGACTCGGAGAAATATGTTCTCCTCACCCCTAATGCCCTTCCTCTCCGATGACCATTTGGAGTCTTTGATGTCATGTCACCATGGTGACCATGTGTTGTTGTTGTTGTTGTTGTGTCTTGTAGACTCTAATCGGGAGGTGGACCCGCCCCCTGCACCCAACAGGCTGGGAGAGCTGGACTTTGACTCTCTACTGAAACAGGCCCAGAAGAACCTGAAGAGGTAGCAGATGGAAGGGGGGGGGGGGGGGGGGGGGGGTATGGAGGGAGGGAGGGATGGAGGAGGGGGGGGGGGGGGGGGTATGGAGGGAGGGAGGAATGGAGGGTTACGCTGCCGAGTTAGAGAGGAGTTTAAAAGTTATTAGGAGAGAAATGAGGATGGAATCCCAGAGGAGTTAGGCTTTATACCTCAGAACTTGGAAATTATTTTTTCTTTTTCTGAAAATATGTTTGTTTATGTAGCACTATATTTGCAATTATCAATTTGTATTGCTTATAGCATTTAATCAGGTCACTTTTTTACATGGTTGTGTTTAAGATTTAAAAAATATCTTTGCTGTGAAGATTTGTAATGCAAAAAATGTATTGTGTACACCTTGTAAATACATTGACATAATTACTGACTGTTCATATCTTAATTTGCGCCTGGTGCCCCTATGTAATGCGTTTTGCTCATAAAGTGCAGGAAATTATAACATATTTGAAAAAATAAAACTGGTTGTTTCAAATTGCTGCCTGTTTCAATAGACCATTTAACGGTAGCTGTAAACTTACAGCCATGGACAAAATTGTTGGCACCCCTGACATTTTTACAGAAAATAAATACTAATAAATTCTCACAGAAAATAATTGCAATTACACATTCTGCTATACACATGTTTATTTCCTTTACTGACAAAAAAGAAAACATGAAAAACAATTTCACACAAAACAAAAAAAAATGGACCGGACAAAATTGTTGGCATCCTTGTTTGCACACCCGTTGGAAACATTTTCAGAAATCTATCACTGCCTGCAACCATCAATAAGCTTCTTACACCTCTCAAACAGAATTTTGACCATTCTTCCTTTGCAAACTGCTCCAGGTCTATGATATTGGAAGGGCATTTTTAAGATCTTTCCATAGGTGCTCAATGGGATTTTGATCTGGACTTCTGGGTTTCAGAACTCTTCAGAACATTTCTGGGTGCTTTTAAAAATATGTTTAGATGAATAGATTTCTGAGACTGGGCCATACAAAATCCTTTGGTAATCCTCAGATTTCATAATTCTTTCATGATGATTGTTTGTGAAAAGGGTCCCTTAAATAAATAATGTACAGTCCCTTTAAGACGCTCGACGTTGCCAACCCGGTAGTCCCTGAAAGAAAACACGCACGATAGTATGTCAGACATTGATTTAGACAGTCTGAACTGTTTACTCTCTTCATCTTCTTTACTGTCGTAATATGTAACATAGTTTTATTGTGCTGGATTCTGCGGAAGGGAGTGGATGTGCAATTCGCTATCAATAAAACAAAAAGTTGTGAGAAAGTTATTACCGATACGCACGCGTAAAGCACCGCACGATTGATTGATTGAACCTTAAGTGCGCCTGTAAAATACAACGATTGCGTGATTTATTATTATAATCGGGTGATGCTTATCATGCATTCCTGACAGATCATCGGATTGCACGCATCCAGCACCATCAGCGTCAATAGTCTAGCAAACCGAAGACGGACAACCGTAGAAAGTCCTCGGACGGGGATCTCTGGAGGAAACCATGCCCAAGCCAAGCGCATCGCAGCGGGGCTCGGAAGCGGGGAAGAGGCGCTTCATTAGCGGGGTGGTGGAGGGTGAGTGACCGAGGGCGAGGATTACACGAACCGGTAAAGAGCTGCTTTATAAATGCGTTTCACGGGGAGGTTGTTAAATAATGATTATCCGCTGGAAGTTAATGCTGCTAAATCGGACAAATATAGAGTACGAACACAGTTAATCTATTACGTCAACATGATGATGCGTCCTTTGACGTGTTTTTGTATATTTTTTAATATGTCGTTTTATCTCTTTATCTCAACCTAACATGACCTTTGCTTCATGCAGGGTTTTACGGTCGCCCGTGGACTATGGAACAGAGGACCGATTTGTTCCGAAGGTAACGATCTGTACAGATAGACAGACGTTTTGAAACTGAACAAAAAAATTCCAGATCGAAACTACTCTGAAGCTTATCATTGCTCCATATTCACGCTCTTGTTGTTCTCTATTTGACTGTCTTCCTCTCATTACTATCCTCTCTCTCGCTCTCTGTATGTATGTCTTCATCTCTGTACACTTTCCTCTTCTCTCTTTCTCAGGGAGCAACAGTGGGGTTTAAACACCTACCTGTACGCCCCTAAAGATGACTACAAACACAGGATGTACTGGAGAGACCTGTACACCCCTCAAGAAGCAGGTGAGGAGAGGGGCGCCCTCCTTTCCTCCCTCTTTCCCTTTCTCGCCCTCCCTCCCTCGATATCCTCTCTCTTCACTCTGTCTCCCTCTTTCTCAATCCCTCTCTCTCTCTCCCTCTCTTTCTTTTCTCGCTCACTTACTCACCCAGTCAGACCTTCACTAGGTATTCCCCCCTCCCTAAACGAAACGTTGTTTATACTGTTTTGTTGCTTAGGAGATTGTGTTCATGACTTCAATATGCTTTCTATCTCTGCTCTCTCTCTCTCTCTCTCTCTCTCTCTCTCTCTCTCTCTCTCTCTCTCTGCCTTCCTCTCTCTCTCTCTCTCTCTCTCTCTCTCTGCCTTCCTTTCTATCTCTCTTTCCCGCTGACTTCCCCTGCCTTCCTCTCTCTCTCTCTCTCTCTCTCTCTGCCTTCCTCTCTCTCTCTCTCTCTCTCTCTCTCTCTCTCTCTCTCTCTCTCTCTCTGCCTTCCTTTCTATCTCTCTTTCCCGCTGACTTCCCCTGCCTTTCTCTCTCTCACTCTCTCTCCTTTTCTAGAGCAACTCAGATCCCTGATATCCGCTGCAAAGCAGCACGATGTGGATTTCATCTACGCCATCTCCCCCGGTCTGGACATCACCTTCTCCAGTTCCAGGGAGGTGGCCACCCTCAAGAGGAAACTGGACCAGGTCTGTTCTGGAACAGAGCGTCTGGGCTTAGAGCTCTAGAACGCGTTGTCCTCGACGGGTGGCAGGGGTTCTAGAACCGAGACACGACGAAGGACGCAGCGGAGGTTTTATTCGGAAGGTTTTTTTCCCCCCCTCAGAGAGCAACATCATCGCATCGTGTCGCCCTCCTCCCCCTCCCCCCCCCCCCCTCTCTCTCCCCCGTCCTACCACTCTTCTCCCTCCCCTCCCCCTCTCCGCCTCCCTCTCCCCCCCCCCCCTCTCCTCCCCCCTCCCTGTCTGCCTCCCCCTCCCCCCCCCCCCTCCCAGGTGCTAGGTTTAGGCTGCAGCTCTTTCTCTCTGCTGTTTGACGACATCGAGACAGGCATGTGTCCCGCAGATAAGAAGGGCTTCAGCTCCTTCGCTCACGCCCAGGTCTCCGTCACCAACGAGGTCTACCTCCACCTGGGGGAACCGGACACCTTCCTGTTCTGTCCCACAGGTCAGCGAATGCCCCCCCGCCCAACTAGAACCCTGCAGAACCCAACCGATCTAATCTGATGGAACACCTAAATGCATAATGCCGCATAAATTGGAATAATAATTTGACCTCTCTCTGTGTGTTTCTGTGTTTGTCTCTGTGTGTGTCTGTGTGTGTGTGTCTCTCTGTGTGTGTGTGTGTGTCTGTGTGTGTCCTCAGATTACTGCGCTGCCTTCTGCTCTCCGAACGTGTCCCAGTCCTCCTACCTCCAGACTGTGGGAGAGAAGCTGTTGCCTGGGGTCGATGTGCTCTGGACCGGTACTTACATTTACATTTATCCATTTAGCAGACGCTTTTATCCAAAGCGACTTACAGTAAGTACAGGGACATTTTCCCCTGAGGCAAGTAGGGTGAAGTGCCTTGCCCAAGGGCACAACATCATTTAGCCACAGCCGGGGATCGATCTCACAACCTTCCGATAATGAGGCCAACGCCTTAACCGTTGAGCCATCTGACCCCCCCCCCCTACTTTTGACCCCTGACCCCTGAACCAAACACACCACAACTGAATACAGCAGCACTGCGAAAGTCATTACAGGACATTTATTCATTTAGCAGACGCTTTTATGCAAAGCGACTTTCAAGAGAGAGCTTTACAAAAGAGCATAGGTCACTGATCATTAGATTAGATTAGATTAGATTCAACTTTAATGTCATTACACACGTACAAGTACAGGGTAACGAAATGAAGTTAGCATCCAACCAGAAGTGCTAAACAGGTAGCATAAGCGGAATATACAGAGTATGTACAAGATATTAAAAGTGATTTGTTAGTAGAAATATACAGATGTATTTGTACAAATACATAACAAGGAGATAGTCCCCAAATAATGTGGACAGCATTATGACAAACCAGATAAGACCATGCAGTTAAACAAGTTACAATTAAACAACATGAACCTCAAGTATTTTTTTCCAAGAATCAGTTGCAACTGACCAACAAGTCCCTCAATAAGAGTAATTGTCATCTTGGAGGAAATTAACATCAGGTCCAGAAGTCATTCCTAAGCACTGTAGCGTTATACTCCTGGAAAAAGTGCGTCTTGAGAGCTTTTTTTCTTGAAGATGGGGAGACAGTCAGTGCCTCTCTAGAATCTTCTGGAGAGGGCAGGTTACGCAGAGACCATGAAACAAAGGTCTTTTGAAAGCTAATTCCCCTCTTCTACCCCCTCCCTTTCTCCCCCCTCTCCTTTACCCCCTCCCTTTCTCCCCCCTTTCTTCTCCCCCTCCCTTTCTCCCCCCTCTCCTTTACCCCCTCCCTTTCTCCCCCCTTTCTTCTCCCCCTCCCTTTCTCCCCCCTCTCCTTTACCCCCTCCCTTTCTCCCCCCTTTCTTCTCCCCCTCCCTTTCTCCCCCCTCTCCTTTACCCCCTCCCTTTCTCCCCCTCCCTTTCTCCCCCCTCTCCTTTACCCCCTCCCTTTCTCCCCCCTCTCTTCTACCCCCTCCCTTTCTCCCCCCTCTCTTCTACCCCTCCCTTTGTCCCCCCTCTCTTCTACCCCCTCCCTTTCTCCCCCCTCTCTTCTACCCCCCTCCCTTTCTCCCCCATCTCTTCTACCCCCTCCCTTTCTCCCCCATCTCTTCTACCCCCTCCCTTTCTCCCCCCTCTCTTCTATCCCCTCCCTTTCTCCCCCCTCTCTTCTATCCCCTCCCTTTCTCCCCCCTCTCTTCTACCCC
>CM059314.1:5062500-5180000 GCA_030340665.1 Neosalanx taihuensis
CAGTAGCCATGCAGTGACCATACGGTAACCATGCAGTAACTGTGCAGTAACTGTGTAGTAACCATACAGCAACTGTGCAATAACCTTGTAGTAACCATGCGGTAACCACGCGGTAGCCATGCGGTAACCACGCGGTAGCCATGCGGTAACCACGCGGTAGCCATGCGGTAGCCATGCGGTAACCACGCGGTAGCCATGTGGTAGCCATGCGGTAACCACGCGGTAGCCATGCGGTAGCCATGCGGTAACCATGCGGTAGCCATGCGGCAGCCATGCGGTAACCATGCAGTAGCCATGCAGTGACCATACAGTAACCATGCAGTAACTGTGCAGTAACTGTGTAGTAACCATACAGCAACTGTGCAGTAACCTTGTAGTAACCATGCGGTAACCATGCGGTAGCCATGCGGTAACCACGCGGTAGCCATGCGGTAACCACGCGGTAGCCATGTGGTAGCCATGCGGCAGCCATGCGGCAGCCATGCAGTAACCAGAGCCTGGCCTCACCTGGGGGTTGGATTCCCGCCGCCGTCCGCAGGGCGTCGTAACGAGCCACCCAGTTCTCGTGCTCCACATCGCCGCGGTAACCCACCACCTTCACCCACTCGGGGTTGTCGTTGACGACCTCTCCGGTGGTGGTGGTCCACTCCTTCCCCAGACCGCCCACGTACAGCTGCTCCTCCTTCACCGCCAGCCACTCCGCCTTGAACCCTGGGGGGGGGGGGGCAGAGGTCAGAGGTCAGGGCTGTGTAACTGTCTGTGACTTTGTGTACATGTTATATGCACCATCTGTTCATTTTGCACATTGCATCATTTGCACTAACTGTACATACATGCAACTCTGTAAATTCTGTTAAAATACTGTAGCATCTTGTACAACACAGCTGTACATTTGTCTTAAATCACTTTCATCTGTACATACCCTGTATATTCTGATCATACTGTTCATACTGTGTATATTCTGAGTATACTATTATTATATTCTGTTGTAATAACCGTTTTGCACTTCTGGTTGGATGTTAACTGTATTTCGTTACCCTGCACTTGTACCTGTGTAATGACAATAAAGTTGAATTGAATCTAATCTAATGTGTGCTAGTGTGTGTGGTTCCTGAGCTGACCCTTAGCAACGCTCCCGTCTCCGTCGGGCAGGATGACCCAGGGTACGGCCTGGTTACCCTGGATACGGTACACCACGCCGGTGCGATCATCCACACTGTACAGGTGGCCGTTAAACACCACCAGCTCTGACAGCTCCATACCTGACAGGGGGTGGAGTCCAAACATCAGCATCTGAGCTTAGCGATGGATCTGGTGTGTGAGTGACTGTATGTGTGCGTATCGGTGTGTGTGTGACTGTGTGTGTGTGCGTAACAGCATGCATAACCGTGTGTGTGACTGTGTGTGTGTGTGTGAGACTGTGAGTGTATGCGTATCAGCGTGTGTGTGTGTGTGTGCCTATCAGTGTGTGTGTGAGCGTATCAGTGTGTGCGCATATTAGTGTGTGTGTGACCGTGTGTGTGTGCGTATCAGTGTGTGTGACTGTGTGTGTGTGTGCATATTAGTGTGTGTGTGTGACCGTGTGTGTGAGTGTATCAGTGTGTGCGTATCAGTGTGTGTGACCGTGTGTGTGAGCGTATCAGTGTGTGTGACTGTGTGTGTGAGTGTATCAGTGTGTGTGACTGTGTGTGTGTGACTGTGTGTGTGAGTGTATCAGTGTGTGTGACTGTATGTGTGTGTGAGTGTATCAGTGTGTGTGTATCAGTGTGTGTGACCGTGTGTGTGAGCGTATCAGTGTGTGTGACTGTGTGTGTGTGAGTGTATCAGTGTGTGCGTATCAGTGTGTGCGTATCAGTGTGTGTGACCGTGTGCGTGAGCGTATCAGTGTGTGTGACTGTGTGTGCGTGTGCATATTAGTGTGTGTGTGTGACCGTGTGTGTGACCGTGTCCGTGTGTGCGTGCGCGTCTCGCACCTCGCCCCTTCTCCGCCAGGTGGCTCTCCAGCGTGACGGTGTCGGCGTCCCACTCCACCTGCAGCCAATCCCCGCCCTCCGCCACGGTCACGTGACCCCTCTTCAGGTAGCTGAACCAGGTGTGCTCCTTGGCGGCGCTGCGAGACTCCGTGTCCAGGTCGGCGATCACGGCGATGCGGTAGCGGATCCCCAGCGCCGTCCGCTCCGGCGGGCTGAGCGGGTACGTGGCGTTGTAACGTCGCCGTTTTCCACCCGCCGCCTCTTCTTGGGAGCTGGAGACGTCGTGGTTACCGGCGGCGTTGACCGTTCGCCGGCTGCGTTGCTGCGCGTTGTGCCGGAGGAGGAGGAGGTGCTGCTCCTCCTCCTCCTCCGCCAAGCTGCCTCCGGCCCCCGTGGCGGAGTGGTGGAGGTACAGGAGGACCGTGAGGGCGAGGAGCGTTGCCGCGGCGATGGCCCGCCACCTGAGACGGAAGCGGGGGTCCGACGACACGGCGCCGGTCGTCATGGCGGCCAGGGTGGGGAGGCCTCGCACGGCCAGGCGCAGAGGGGTCATGGGGTTGTCGCCTTGGTGACCGCCTGACTGGGGAGATGGGTGGTTTGGGAGAGGGGGCTTGGGGGAGGAATCTGGAACGAGAGAGAGGGAGAGAAGAAAGAAATAAAGAAAGAGAGAGGGGGAGAAGAAGAAAGGAGGGCGTTTGATTGCATTGTTCATTGTTGGTCTTGAAAGGGCTCACACATTGTTCATTGTAGAGGTTCGCCTACACCAGTCTCTGGATAAAAATCTAGAACACCTTCAACAGGATCTGGGAGATTTCAAAAGATTCTGAGAACTTTAAAAAAATGCGTTTTTCACCCAATCATGGAGAGGAAAAGAGAGAGAGAGAGAGAGAGAGAGAGAGAGAGAGAGAAAGAGAGAGAGAGAGAGAGAGAGAGAGACATAGAAAGACAGAGGGAGAGAGTTGAACAAGCACTGGCAGGAAGGTGAGCAGTCTCCTGCGCCTCTTATGCAAGCGTTGCCAGGGGTGACCGGCAGACAGCATTCTGATGTCACTCCGCCCTGGCCCCGCCCACCTCACGGAACACCTGGACGCTCTCCGGAAACACTCCACAACTGCAGAAACATTCCGGAACTTTCCTGTTCCCTTCAAGATGGAACGGTACCACAACTCAATACAATAGGGCTACTAGCAGGAACACGCATGTATGGGGAGGGGGGGGGGGGGGGGGGGGATAACTGCTCCAAAAGAACACATTGTCCTGTACAGATTCTCATGTGGAGCAGACAGGGTTCAGGTTCACATGAAAGGCTTCAACCCCCCCCCCCCCCCCCCCCCCCCCCCCCCCCCCCTTCAGGGTAATAGGACTCGTGTCCATAGCAACTGACAGTAGGAGAGTCATTTCCTGGAACGTTCTGCAGACCTTAAGCCAGGGGAGATTGAGAAGGACAAAGTAATCTTATCACAGGAGGAGGTGGCTTACTGAACACACACACACAGGAGCACACACAGGCAGGAGCACATACAGCCTGGAACACACACACACACACACACACACACAAGCACTCACACAAGCACACACACACCCAGGCACACACACTCACTCTAACTAGCTCTCTACTTATCAACAGATACTAGTAAGCCATACAAATAACTCATGTTCACAAACAGAAAAAAATGACTGACAAACAGATACTAATAAGTAATACAAATAACTCGTGTTTACAAACATAGAAAACATGACTGACAAACAGATACTAATAAGTAATACAAATAACTCGTGTTTACAAACATAGAAAACATGACTGACAAACAGATACTAATAAGTAATACAAATAACTCGTGTTTACAAACATAGAAAACATGACTGACAAACAGATACTAATAAGTAATACAAATAACTCGTGTTTACAAACATAGAAAACATGACTGACAAACAGATACTAATAAGTAATACAAATAACTCATGTTCCCTCCCCGTGACGAGCATGCTCATCACGATCTTTCTACCTTTCTCTCATTCATTCATCCATCCATCCATCCGTTCCCTCCTCCAGTTCCAGCTGTAATCATTCACCCTTTCTTCTCCTCTCCCTCGCGGGTTCGACTGCCCGCCGCACATCCCTGTCCTCCTTGGCACGCATCCCTCGTTTCAGGGCGCCCCTCTCCAGCCCTCTCTCCTGCTCGTCCACCACCGACTGGCTTCCCCTTCCTCCTCACTGCCTCTCTCGTCCCTCTCTCCTGCTCCTCCTCCTGCCTCTCGCGCCCCTCTCTCCTGCTCCTCCTCCCCTCTCTTGTTCTGCCTCTCTCTTTGCTTGCACCCCCCCCCTCCTCCCAGAGGGGTTGTGTTGTGTCCATGACTCAGGAAATTTCCTGCCTCCTTCAGACTTTACCTTTGATCTAGTCTGTAAAGCAGACTATGAGAGAGAGAGAGAGAGAGAGAGAGAGAGAGAGAGAGAGAGAGAGAGAGAGAAGGTGAGAGAGAGAGACTGAAGGTGAGAAAGAGAATGGGGGGAGAGAAAGAGAGTGCGTGCGTTCGTGCGTGCGTGCGTGTTTGGAAACGCCAATCGGACACCGACCAAAGAAAACAAAGAAACTCCGAAGGAATTTCCTTTCTCTGAAAACTAACAATAACAACGCGCGACTCCCGCACGTACGCACGGTCGAAGTTCCCCAACTTTTCATTCAACACCCCTCTGAACACGCGTTCCTCCCCACGTCACACATCACATCGCAGAACCAGTGGAACGTTTTCACGGGCTGTTGCAAGTTCTGAGCGTTCTGCGCGGCCAATAGAGCGGTCTGTGTTTCGGACGTAGCTGCACTGATCACCGGCCTTTAAACTCACATCGGCCACGAAGACATAAAGTAGATGAAGACTGCCCTTAGACCCGTCCCGCATCGGTTGCCAAGTCAGCACTGCACGCCAAACTAACCGTTGAAACATTAAATATGCATATATATAGAACCATTCCTTACATCCGATAAGAATAGCTCATTTTCAATTCTACGATCAAGTTAACTTTGATGATGCTCGTCTCCTGATCCCAGCAATATTCTGCGAGCTAAATAGCATTGGCTAGTCATATTTTTGCGTTGCATGTTAAAGGTTCAGCACATAGTATCTTATATGCTACAATGATGTGGGCAGAATGTTCGTAGACTCCACTTGTCTGCTGCTGTACTTACTGGCCAAATGTTGTGGCCCAGATTCCCCCCGATACGGTAGCTTGGCGGGTCTTAATCCGTTTCTCGAATGTACTACCCCCGGTCTCTATAGCCGCTCTACGGCTGGCGACGCGGCAAGGACTTCGCTTCCTGATACCGCTTTGCCGCGTTACCGCTCCGGTCGCCGCTCACGCAAACAAGTTCGCTGATTGGTCAAATCCGTTCAGTTTCCGTCCTCGAAGTCGTAACGACGCGACGCGCGTATGTTAAATTCCCCATATTCCGCAACGACGATGTCAACAACAGTTGTGGCGAGCGATCTTTTGGCCTCGACCTTCTCCGGTAACTTGTTAACTTCCCCGAGACAAGCAACGAACACCGTGTTCTATCTGACGTCGGTTGGTCGCGCGGTTCTCCGACCGGAGAGCGGCGTTCTTCTGCGCGTGGGCGGGGTCACTGGAGCGCTCTCCGTCTCGTGCGTTCTAACAACGATACTATTATTCCATCTTAATCTAATTTTAATCAACGTAAAAACCTCTAAAAACCTCTCTTGTAATATGTGTGACAATCTGATCGCTGCCATGCTGCCAAAGTATCAGAACCTATCAAGCTTTTGAAATATGATGTTTATTGTGAATTTTATAATTCTTCACAACAGTATGACTAGTAAAACGCGTTCACGTTAACAGTAACGTAATGTAAACAATTACATAAACAATTACATGCACAACATTAAAACCTACAAAGATAACATAGCTAATTAGACTGTCTGACTAAACAAACAAAACTGCTTTTAAAAATATATAACTGTATATTTTGTTCCAACAGAGAGCTAAAAAGTGCAAAAATACTGTAGGCCGATATTTGATCATATATTTTCAAACAGTGATTCGTTTTTGGAATACTATCATGCATCTTACCTAGCCATAACAGCACAATGCTACATTAATTAAGGGATTCTTAAATGGCAGGGAAC
The DNA here is from genome assembly GCA_030340665.1 of Neosalanx taihuensis. Classification (NCBI taxonomy): domain Eukaryota; kingdom Metazoa; phylum Chordata; class Actinopteri; order Osmeriformes; family Salangidae; genus Neosalanx; species Neosalanx taihuensis. The sequence goes on from CM059314.1 coordinate 5,068,614, forward strand.
CCTTTATAAGCCGTCATCCCTGTACACAAAAGTGTCATAGCAAGTCATAAACAAGCTCTTAACAACTGTAGACAGGATTCACAGCCAATGGTTCATTGAAAACAAACCGTACAGGAAATTATGGAACCTCTTACAGTACACCACTACAGCCAATGGGAGTCCAATGATGCGACAGTGTTGTGCATAGTCAATGTTTTATATGATAAAGCACTGTGATATGTAGCTACTTCCTATAGTAGCTTAACAGCTGAACAGGGATCAGGCTTTTACTACTGAGTGAGTCAGTGAGTGAGTCGGTGAGTGAGTCGGCGAGTGAGTCAGTGAGTAAGAAGGATTGAGGGTGTGCATGAGTAAGTGAATGTATGATTGCTTGAAGGTGCAAATGAATGAATGAGGTGATACGCAACAACAGTAGGCCAGCTGGTGAAAAATCCTGCGTCAGCAGTCTTCATCCCTTCTCCTCCTCTTCCTCAGTCCTTACCCATGGCCTTCAAGAGCAGCTGCAAAAGAAGGAAGACGAGTGTGAGGGTTTTATTGTGTGTTGTGTGTGTCCCTGTGTGTGTATGTACGCGTGTGTGTGTCCCTGTGTGTGTGTGTCCCTGTGTGTGTGTCTGTGTGTGTGTGTATCTGTGTGTGTGTCCCTGTGTGTGTTTCCCTGTGTGTGTGTGTCCCTGTGTGTGTGTGTCCCTGTGTGTGTGTTTCCCTGTGTGTGTGTCCCTGTGTGTGTTTCCCTGTGTGTGTGTCCCTGTGTGTGTTTCCCTGTGTGTGTGTGTGTCCCTGTGTGTCCCTGTGTGTGTTTAACTGTGTGTGTGTCCCTGTGTGTGTTTCACTGTGTGTGTGTGTCCCTGTGTGTGTGTGTCCCTGTGTGTGTGTTTCCCTGTGTGTGTGTCCCTGTGTGTGTGTCCCTGTGTGTGTGTTTCCCTGTGTGTGTTTCACTGTGTGTGTGTGTCTGTGTGTGTTTCCATGTGTGTCAATGTGTGCCTGCATATGTGTACCTGTGTGAGGTGATACTCTCCGCGCACCAGCTGCTCGATGATGTTGAAGTGGTCGGTGTTTGGAACGTCCTCTAGGGTCACCTTCAGCCCTGCCGACTGCAACGCCTGTGTGGGTGTGTGTGTGTGTGTGTGTGTGTGTGTGTGTGTGTGGGGGGGGGGGGGGGGGGTAAATATACCTGTTAATCCACTTCAACAACAGAGAGAGAGAGAAGGAAGAAAGCTGAATGGTAGTTCGTCAGCGTTCAGGTCTGACCTGGAAGTAGTCCTCCGACTGCTTCCTGAACTCCGGTGAGTCGTTCTGCGCCACGGCAACCACAATGTCACAATCGGAGGAGGCGGCTTTGAGCTGGGGCACCAGCTGGCTGGGGCTGTTCCTAACGGCAACCTCCCTGATGGGGGAGAGGGGGTGTCACTGCCTGACACTAGAGGGGCAAATGCTGAACAATCGCCCTCTCTCGCAGCTTTCTTGCTCGCTCTCTCTCTCACACACGCACACACACACGCACACACACACACACACACACACACACACACACAGCTGTAGAGTGGTCGTACTCAGTCATTTTCAGAGGCTCGTTGACGTAGGTGGACAGGATAGGCAGGAGGTCGTAAATCCCACTGACCAAGAACGCACCTGAGAGAGACGGGGGAGGAAGAGACACAGGGGAGAGAGAGAAGGAGGGAGGGAGGGAGGGGAAGAGGGGAGAAGGAGAGAGGGAGGAAGACACAGGAGGGAGAAGGAGGGAGAGGAGAGCATGAGGGAGGGACGGACGGAAGGGAGAGCAGGAGGGAGGGAGAGGGAAAGAGAGAAAAAAATCCAATCATTATTTAACTACAGGCCTCTTACAGTACTGAGCTGCTATCACCTTTGACCTCTCACCTTTGATCTGGGGCGTGACACTGTACTGGGACCAATCAGTGGACAGGACCATGGCTGCCAGGTGAGCCCCCGCCGAGTGACCACACAGGTACAGGCCGCTGGACACACACACACACACACACACACACACACACACACAGGTATCACAGGTGAGTACATTAATTCATATTGCATTGACATTGATTCATTTAGCAGACGCTTTTATCCAAAGCGACTTACAGTAAGTACAGGGATATTCTCCCTGAGGCAAGTAGGGTGAAGTGCCTTGCCCAAGGACACAATGTCACACAGCCACAGCCGGGGCTTGATCTCACAACCTGCCAATCACAAGGCCAACGCCTTAACCCGTTGAGCCATCTGACCTCCCCGAAGACCAGAAGTGGGTCGATACACGTGTATATACTAATGAAGCACAGTACAGTAGATATCTAACACGGTCAGAGAGACAGATGATGTGAGTGTGGACCTGATATGTGAGTACTGCTGAATGACCGACACCACACTCCTCCGCACCTGAGACACCATTAGATCCATGTTCCCTGCAGAGAGAGTGGAGGGGGGGGGGGAGAGGGAGAGAGAGTGGGAGGAAAAGAGAGAGAGGGGAGAAAGAGAACGAGAGGGAGAGAGAGGGGGAGGTGAGTGGGATGGTCTGCTTGTCCCCCCCCCCCCCCCCTCCTCCAATCAGTTCCATGTGGTTGTGTGACATCATCAGCCTGTGCCGCGCACAGCGCTGCGCTGTACCTTTCGGAGCGATGTCGTAACCCACGGCGACCACGACCACGCCCCTGCCGACCAGCGGGACAGCCATGAATCCAGACTCCTCCTTGCTGTCAGGAAGTGAAGTCACACAAACATAATTAAACAAATGAACCAACTAAAACAGGAGTCCTGTCTGAATTCTTGCTACGTCGAATGCTGACTTCACGCCAAGCTACACTGTGGCCATGGAGACGGAAGAGAAACCTGAGGAACTGCCAGTAGCCACCATGGAGGTAAATGACCAGGGGCACGTCTGCAGGAGAGAGAGAGAGAGAGAGAGAGAGAGAGAGAGAGAGAGAGAGAGAGAGAGGGAGACAGAGACAGAGCAGGTTGTCATGTTATATAGGGCTATGGGGAAACCAGGGAGGTATTACTGTTACTGCAGGGACTCTGCACTCCCTCTCCCACTCTCTCTCACACACGCTCACTCACACACTCAACCACCCTCTCTCTCTCTTTCTCTCTCTCTCTCACACACACACACACACACACACACACACACACACACACACACACACACAACCACACAACCACAATCACACACAACCACAACCACCCACACACCTGGGGAGCAAGTGCTGGGTACATAGACATCCAGCTTCTCTCCGTCTCCATCGCCATAGGGAACGTTGAGCAGAGTCTGAGCCAGACCCCGGGCTTTCTCAGTTCCTAGACACAGACGCACGCGCACGCACACACACACGCACAGACATATACACAAATAGTTGTTAACACACAACTGGAGATACATGTCTTATGAATTACTCAAACGTAATTTATAATGTAAGAGAACATGCCAACTATAGCACACACACAACCTTGAAATATTAAACCAGCGAAAGAGCACCTAACACGCACTGATCTACGCGCACAAAAAACACTAAATACCACTCTCATGTTACCGGGTTGTAATGCGTCTTTAACCGGACAACTCCCTTCTGCAAAAGCGGGCAAAAATCCAAATAATCCGTTCTCACGCGGGTTTCATTAATTTCTAACGTCATTATTTACGTTGACGTATTCGTTGACGTTAAACTCCGGACACTGATCTTGCCGATCCGCGGACTGACCTGCTTTCAGCGCAGTGACGTGGGCTTTGATGACGTCGTCCGCCGACATTCTGTGTGACCACTGACTTGGTGAGAACTGTCGCTCGAGTTCCTATCAAACGGGTTTAAAAAAGAAAAGTGGGTTTGGTTGTCAATGTCAGTGGAGCGGCCGTGCAAACCGGTGTACCGGCTGGTTAGGCATGATCGATGCAGTGTCACGTCATTATCCGTACATTGACTATTAGCGCCCCCACATGGCAGGCATCGTAATCACAGGCAAACAACAGGTGTGTTTAAAAAGCGACACTGACAATAAGAAAAACCTTTATTTGTCCGCCAGGGGGGGGGGAATTGAAATACACAACAGCAGCAGGGTAAAGTACAGCACACAGAGTTGTAGGGTAAATACAAATAAAGGGGGTATATAGTACAATATAAAAAATAAGAATAGAATAAAAGTAAAAGTACGATGTTAAGTGAAATAGTTTCTGTCTCTAATGTGAAGTGAGAGTTATTGCCGTAAAGAATATTAGGGAGTATTGCACGTGGTACCTAAGAACACAAGACCACCATGGGGAATATTGCACTGCAATGGCGGGTTTTCCTAAATATTTATGCCAAATGACCGTTGGTGAGCATGTCACATCAATCACTCCATGTAGACTAAAACAAAAAACATGGACACTGCTTACATGATTCAGTTAGTAAAAGTAGATCATTTGAACACACACTTTGACATGGTTTCATCTGCTGAAATTGTCCAAACTTACATCTTTCTTCATATCCTTCCAATGAGCCATTTTCAATCTTTAAATCCCAGATGATAAACGAAAATACTGGAGTACTCTTGTGACACAGAATACACTCTGAACCTTGCCGAACCTTTGGAGTTTACATTGAATTTCAACCAATCAGAGTGGAGTCTGGCTGTAGCTGTCGAACCCCGTATTTTTCTTCACGTGCAGGGCATGTTATCAAGTTAATAATTTGCCACATTCCAAGTAAGGATTGGAATTAAATACTTTTTATGAATGAAACATGTTCAATATCTGTTCTAAAAATAAATAAACATAATTATTTTGAATACAAAAAAGAATCCTGACATTGCGTTTTTTTGCCTTCTAAGCCAACTAAACAATACACAATACAATTTACACATTTCAGTAATATTAGAACACACTAAAGGAAAAATGACACTTTTTAAAAACATCTGTCTCCCGCCTAAATTACATTGTTGCTGTGTTTGGGCACATCCGGGTTTGGAGACGTAAACTTTACCTTAACTCTCATTGGTTGTTTTTATGACGTTGTTCTAAGCTCATTGGATGCTCTTGTTTCCGGTTTCTGTATAAAACCAACCGGTAGTAGTTTAGACGCGGGACATTCAACTTTATTTGAGCTTCAAATAGATTCCAACAGCTGCTAGATATTTAGCAAAACGTATTTAAATACTTTCAAGCATACTGTCAAAAACACCTGAAAACTTAAAACACCTAAAAATGGATTGCTTGAACGTTCCAAGAATTCTGCCACATTCCCCCAGAAAAGCACGAGGACAAATCCAGGTAGGTCAATGTTAACTCGAATGTACAGTAAAATATATGCTGGTACAGTAAATCAATTCAATCATTATCAACAGTACAGTCACAAACAAATCTGTTTTTCAAAGTATGAAAAACAAACAAAAATGACATGTTCGTTTCTTTTTCCAAATGGATTTCTTAGCTAAACAAATAAAGATGCAGTTCAACTGAATCATGAACGAAGCAATTGATCTATTAATGTTTTTACAGGTCATTTTCGGGCCAATGTTTTCCGGCAAAAGGTGTGTGCTGTATACCCTAAAAATATAACAGTTGAAATAAATTAGTCAGATTGTGTATTTCAATAACAACCTTGAGTGCAGATTTGCTGTTAATCCCGCCAAATAACACATGGACAGAGTTAGACACTGTATCCTACAACACTACTGCCGTTACTAATTTACCAATAAGACTACAAGCAATCGTGTAAATGTCACCATGTTTTTAAACGGATTTCTTGCTTGGATATGAACGTCACCGTTAACCGACAACCTCTACCCGCAGTACGGAGCTGATGAGACGGGTTCGTCGCTTCCAGGTGGCCCAGTACAACTGCCTGGTGATCAAATACGCCAAAGACACTCGCTACTCCGAAAAAGGAATGGCAACTCACGACCAGTAAGACCTAGTTTCATCTGAATCACAACTCATCCAGCTTGATGAAAAGTTACACGATCAGGTTGGACTAGAGTAATATACCTATATGCTGGGACTACATCATGCTGTTATGCTGTTGACTACAATCCACGTATTCATTTATCAGACGCTTTTATCCAAAGCGACTTCCAAGAGAGAGCTTTACAAAAGAGCGTCGGTCCCCAAACATAGCGGGTTTATAAATTATGAAACATACATCGTGAGAATCCAAGTGCCAAGGGAAGAGCTATAAGAGCATTCAGCCGAACAAGTTTACAAGTATATGGCAAGCATCTCCGACAGGCATTAGTGTACCTGTAGGAAGCAAACAACAAAACAGCAACAGCAGTGCACCTGACTGCAAGTGCCAAAAATCCTACACAGGTTAGGACCTCAAAATGTCAACAGGTCCCCCAGTAGGAATCCTTACGACCCTGGGGGAGGGGCTATTATTAGGTCCAGCAGTTATTCCTAAGTACCATTTAACTCTCGGAACAAGTGAGTCTTGAGCCTTTTCTTGAAGGTGAGACTTTTCTTGAAGTGACAACAACTGATGTAAAAAGACCTTACAGCCTCTGTGACATAGTACACAGATTTTTTTTCTTCTTCAGTTAATAGTTTGTGTTATTATTTATCATGGATAAGATGGTTCCCGACAATTAGAAAGTGCAAATTGACAGAAGAGTGGACAAGTTGAATATGAATCTTTTTTTTTCTCCTCCCTACAGAAACACCATGGAGGCCGTTCCAGCCAATCAACTGGGAGATGTGCGGTGTCTCGCGCTGAAGGCCTGCGTCATCGGAATAGACGAAGGCCAGTTTGTAAGTGGATTTAACCGTTGCTCCGGCGACGATGGGAATGATGGTTGGTGTGAGTACACCTTTCCAAATGGTGACTTCCTGCTAAATGTCCTCTCTGGCGTCCCGTAGTTCCCTGACACGGTGGAGTTCTGCGAGGAGATGGCAAACAAGGGGAAGACCGTTATTGTCGCAGCCCTGGATGGAACCTTCCAGAGAAAGGTGTGTGTGAGAGAGAGATACGGTCAGCTTCTGGCTGCTTCTCAAGTAAAGCTGTTGCCTAATTCCTAACGTGTGTGTGTGTGTGTGTGTTCAGGCGTTTGGGAACATCCTGAACCTGGTTCCACTGGCGGAGAGCGTCGTGAAGCTGAACGCCGTGTGCATGCAGTGTTTCGCTGAGGCGGCCTACACTAAGAGACTGGGGGCGGAGAAGGAGGTGAGGGGGGGGGGGGGGGGGGAGAGAGGAGGGTTTTATAAAGGGGAGTCAGATGGCCCAGCAGATTAAGGCATATGTATTTTGTTGCAATTTCGTTGTACCTGTACTTGTATAATGGCAAATAAAATGTACCTCTTGTGAGGTTGTGTCCTTGGGCAAGGCACTTCACCTTACTTGCCTCCGGCGGAATATCCCTGTATTTGCTGTAAGTTGCTTTAGATAAAAGCGTCTGCCAAATGAAAATACATATTTAAAAAAAAATGTACGTCACAGAAAATCCACGTTGACCCAGTGTTCCTGTACAGGAAACACTCCGCTTGCATCATCTGATTTTTTTCCTTGTCTCAAAATCCTCTGATTACACTTTAATCTCCATGAATCCCCCCCCCCCCCCCAAAAAAAAAAAACGTATTTCCTCACTTCCTGTGTTTTTCCCCGCCCCCAGGTGGAGGTGATTGGTGGCGCGGACAAGTACCATGCAGCGTGCAGGAAGTGCTACGGCGACCTGATGGAAAGAGAGAACAGCGCCCCCCACAGAGAAGAGACGCCGCCGCACATCACCGCCAAGCAGCTGGACGCTAGCTCCGCCCCCAGGAAGATCCTGGCACAGCTGTACCTCTGAGCACGCTCAGTAGGAACCCTTGATGTCACCGTAGTTACGGGCACTTGGACATGGACAGCCACAGAGATACTTTTTTTTATATATATATATTTTTTTTTATCACAGCCAACTGTAATGGTTGTAAAGTGAGGGGAGAGGAAAGGATTATTATTTCTTTTTTTTTTCCTACCTAGAACGTGATGGGTACTGTATGTACAGAAGGGAAATCTTTGGCTTTTTAGATTTTTCAATGTTTTAATATTTTTTATTATATTATTGCATCCTGTTCTTTACTTGTTAAATATAATTTAGAACTGCTGCTCTCGATTAATTTGATTTGTCATCCCATTTTACATGTTGCTGAATGGTAGTATTTAAAAGTTAATAGAATGCGTTTAAATAGGATTTGTGTGTAGGCATGTTAACCTGTCTGTAGATTAACATATTAACAATATAACATAATATATTGTTATTCTAATATGTTGTTATAATATGTTGTTATAATATAACAACAATATTCCTGTTTCCGGAATATTCTACATTTTATAATTCTATTCTAAAATTCTGATAATTCTATCTGTGGTTTTCTGCCCCTATCTGATTGGGGTTCAACCAGGCAGTGAAACACTAGACCCAGCTGACCTGCCCCCACGCCCAAAATAACCAGGATCTTGGCTGCAAGGCACAGGATCAAAACGCCTGTCAATCAAACAGTTGGCATGGCAAGGCCACATTCACTTTTCCCCTATAACATTAAATGGTGTTTTAGAACTTTGGGGCTAATCCAAAATTTCACAGATGACAGACAATTGAGATTTTCACAGAACTAGACCGTTTTATAGGTTCGAAATTCATGGACAATTGTGAGGTATCTGAAGGCGAACAAACAGGCGAATAATTACATCCTCTTATCACCTGCGAAAAAAAACGCCATGTCAGAGCAGAACCAATAACCAGCCAATCAAGATGAACCAGTTCAGGTTCCCATGGTGATTTTTCTTTGTCTTTTTTTTTTTTTTTTACACAAAGCACAAGGGTGACAAACAAATACTCTTAATCATACAGATTTTCTTTTTAAAACAAGCAGATCAAACCATATTTTATACAAATAGTAGACTTTTAAATAACCACATCATGTAACAAACAAAAAATATAAAGAAAAAATAAAATGCACTCCTTGGCTCAATACATTTGAATTTGCTTCAGGAACCTCTTATTGCATACTCGGATCGCACAGCTACCTACTGTACAGGAAAAGAGCACTTTGAAAGAAGAAACCTTTAGAGATTTAGTTGAAAGAATATTTAACACCCCTGCATCACCTGTGTCTATCGTGTATAAATACTGTGGAGACCTTGCTTTACTGCAACGTGCCAGAGCGATGATAACACCAGTGGTTTGTACAATAGGGACTGTGTGTGTGGGTACATTTCAATACAATTGTGAGTTTGTGTGCGCCATGTGTGTGTAAAGCTTCAATACAATCGTGATTCTCTTAAAAGTATGGTTCGCAAACAGCGAAACGTTGATATTTTACATAGACTTTGTACACAGACTTTACAGAAAAGCAAACATCCTGATGAAGCCACAAAACTTGGATTCGCTTCACAAACGACCCAGTTCCACTCGTTCTGCAAGACACAGGCCTTGTCCCTCCATGCGTACATTCCAACCAAACTACCAGCTGCAGTTATAACAAAGGTGTGTGTGTGTGTTTTGTATAAGTTCATGAATGTACAGCCTAAGGAAGCTACACATAAACACCAGTATTGTGTTGTATCTAACCCTGTACTGTTTCACTGCTAACTAAGCGACGCAGAATTATGCTAAACAGAAAAAGTATGCGCTCACACAAACACACACACACCAGGAAGAGGTGGTTCTTTGTGTGTGTGTGTGTGTCAATGTGTCGTTCTCTCGCCCACACACCATTCACACACAGACGCGAGGGGCCACACGTCACATGACCCCGTCGCGACCCGTTTTCGAAGGCCGCAGCTTGGCTGGCGAATCGCTGCCCTCGCCCTCCGTCCGACCAGCCAATCAAACTGCACCTCGACTAACCCAGGAAAGACCTCAAACGGACTGAATTAACTGTTCCTGACCCCCCCCCCCTCCTGTGTCTGGGAGAACAGTAACCTGGTGGTCTCTAGGACCCAGCATGTCGTTTACAGCAGGTTTAACCGCAGTCATGACAAGGTTAAGCTGTTCCCGGTGGACTTCAATGGAGGTTTTAACTTTCTGCTGTGTCCCACATATACATGTCTATGGTGTCCCATTTGGAAGCTTTGGGGGGGGGGATAACAACTAATCTGACACGACACGACGCACCTGAACTGGGAGGAAGACAGAAGGCTTTAAATCTATCCAGTTAGATCTCAAAGTCAGTATTCAAAGTGAGGCAGGACTCTCCTTTTCAACTGTCGGTTTGTCCGTTTCCAAGTCAACCGTGCGGTTGAGTGACTTTCACTGCACCTGACGGGGGCGAGTTGTTAACAGACAACAACACAGCATTTGCGGTGACTACGGGTGCTGCTGAGGGACAAACTGCCCGGCAGGTCTCGCAAGTTCAAACAGGCACAGGGACGTTGGGCCTAAAAGTGCAGTTCCCAATTTCATTCAGTAGTTTCACACTAAAGTGATTTGGTGAAATCAAATTAAATTAACACATTTTTGGGACATTTAATGTAATCAAACATTGTGCTTGGAAGTTGTCTACAGAAATGCCAGAAAAATAAAAACAAAATAAAAAAAACAACCTAAAAAAAAAAAAGGAAACACACAAAAAATAGCAGTTGGCATTATGTACAGGCGCATTCCTCTCCTGGAATGCTGGTATTGGCTTCTGAGTTCTGAACACAGAAAATATAAAAGGTATGGAACACGTTCAAGCATTCTGATTGGCTGATCTTCATTGTCCCACCCCATGTGACCTCTGATCACCACCATCATTTGACCAAACATTCCCCAAGCCCCTCCCCCTCTTCCTAAAACGCTTCCCTCCCCTCTCTCTCTCTCTCTTTCTTCTGAGAACTCCCCAATCTGATATGCGATCGTCCCTATAGAACACTGCTCGCTTTCACCCATCCAATCACCTTCCTAAAACAACGCAGGGGGTGAGGACGTGTTGTTACGGCGACAAGCGTCTGGGGCTCCCTCTGTGCTCCACCCCCTTTCTCCCCCACAGGCTCAGTAGTTGGGGGGCTGGTACCCCAAGTCCCCCTGGGGCTGGCTCTGGGGGGCAAAGGGGGGCTTCTGGTAGCCGTCCGGGCCGCTGGTGGGGTAGGCGGAGTAGGTGGTGGGGGTGTAGGTGCTGGAAGGGTAGGAAGCAGGGTTGTAGGTGGTGGAGTCGTAGGTGCTGGGGTCATAGGTGGTGGGGGTGTAGGTGGTGGGGGCATAGGTGGGAGGGTAGGGGGTGATCTGGTCCGGGAGGGTGTTGGGGTAGTTCTGGGCGAGGCTGTCCGCCCCCTGGCGGTAACGACCCAGAGCAAAGTAGGTCAAGATCGCCTGCGGCAACGACAAAGGAGGGAGACCAACCAATCAGAACGTCAAATCAATCAATCAATCAACATACTTCCTGGCAGTGCACCCCCCCCTCACCACCCCCACCAGTGTCCACTTGAAAACTACAAGACTCTAGAGAGGGAGGTCATGTTGGTATCTGAGGTGGGATTCGATACAGCCCTCTTGCTTTCCGCCATGATGACCACGGTTAACAGTTTTGGTTCGGTTTGGTTTCGAGTACCGTATTTTTCGGACTATAAGTCACACTTTTTTTCCATGTTTTGGCTGGTCCTGCGACTTACTCTTTTGAATTATTTTTATATATAAAAAATATTATATATCAAAATGATATATTGGTTTGATTTTATCTAATACATTTCCCACCCAAACATGTGACATAGTCCAGTGCTACTGGTGTTTTTTTTTTCTTCTTCATTATGCATTTTTTGGCTGGTGCGACTTAAACTCCGGATCGACTTATAGTCCGGAAAATACGGTATATGTTTTTCGATCGGCCGTTGTATTGACGCCGCGTCGCTAAACATTAACAGTTTTTTTGGGGGGTTCTGTTACTTGGATGTAGAGTTATAGGCAGTGTTCGAACTGTTATACGTACATATATATGTTCTATGTTTGCTCATTTCTGCCACAGTGAATTCTATGTTTGTTAATCTTGCATAGCGAATAAACCCCATTCTGATTCTGGGTTAAACTCAAGTATATGAAGGGAGATTGTGTGACAGGACAGGACAGTCTTCCTCACCCAGGTGGCGATAGAGAAGAAGGAGAAGGCGATGGTGGCGCGGGCCGCGTCCTGGGGGATTCCGCTCACGTCGTGCGTGCGACCCCATTGGCTGGCCAGCAGGCAGAAACACACAAACCACAGGAAGGTCCACGCCCCTAAAACAACGCACACCAAAGAAAAAGGAATTTAGTATGAAGACGACATCCCATAACCAAACACAAACGGAATCTGCGGACTTTTTTCTGGTTTTCTGCGGTGATTCAGGGGGAAAATCTGCGGAAAATCTGCGGGATTCTGCAGAGTAGTTTCATTTCCTTTTGAGGATTTAAACAATTAAGTTTTGTACCTCTAGTACAATATTGACAGCGGTGGTGGGCGGGCTCCAGGTGCGGGAAATGTAAATTCTCAGATAAAGGGGGAGGGCCGAGAGGCGTTCAATAAACTGCTACACTGCTGGGTTCAAAATTCCGCGGAAATACCGCGGAGTTTTCGTCGGAGCACCGCGGCCGCAGATTCCGTGCGTGCCTGCCCATAACCCTGCTTTGACCCCTGACCTGAAAAGTCCAGGTCGACCAAAGCGACGCATATGACATTGCCCCATCGGCTATCTGACCCCTGACCCTTGACCCTAAGAAGGCCCTGACGGCCACAAACAACGAACATGACGACCCCACGACGACCCCTGACCCCTAACCTGAGAAGGCCAGGTCGGCCATGACAGAGTATCTCCTCTCCTGGGCGCTGCTCATCAGGGGCAGGTAGGCGTCCACGATGGCGAACCCCACACAGGCCAAGAAGGCGATGACCCCGATGCCCACGGCGTAGTGACACGCCGAATCGTTCTGGTTGAAGATGCACTTTGTCTCAGCGCTGAAGTGGGAGTTGACGTATCCTTCCGCCGTCAACGTGGCGAACACCACGATGGAGAAGATCTAGGAGGGAGGGAGAGCAGGAGGGAGGGAGAGACAGAGGGAGAGGAGAAAAGAGAGAGGGAAAACATCACATCCTCCCTCGGGAGACAGAAGGGCGTCTGGTCCAATCAGATCCTCTGTACCAGGCACGCTCAGTCAAGCACAGATGAAGTAACTGAGCAGATTGGGAAGGACGAGTGGAAGCGAAGGTGGACTGTGTTCTGGCACTGTCATTAGGGTGCTGTGTCCAGCACCATGTGACCGGCCTCTGTGTCATGTGACCGGCCTCTGTGTCATGTGACCGGCCTCTGTGTCATGTGACCACGCATGCCACCGGACCGAGCAGAGAGAAACAATGGAAGTGTAGAGAGAGTGAGAGAGAGAGAAGGGGGTAGGGGGAGGGGCAGAGGGAGAGACAGAGGGGGAGAGAGAGAGAGAGAGAGAGAAGAGAGAGAGAGAGAGAGAGAGAGAGAGAGAGAAGAGAGAGAGAGAGAGAGAGAGAGAGAGAGAGTGAAAGAGATTATCAGGGGAGTTCCAAACCACACACAAACTCAGAGAAGTGAGAGAGAGAGTGTGTGTGTGTGTGTCTGTGTGTGTGTGTGTGTGTGTGTGTGTGTGTGTGTAGGATAATGGGAGAGAAAGCAAGACATAGAGAGGTATTGTACAGGGTCATTTTTTTTTTTTTTTTTACAAAGAGGGGTACATCTAGTAACAGTCTGGCAGTGTTTGGAACACAGTCTGGGCACAGAGAAACAACCTGATAATGACCTGGTCTAACAACACAGGAGGGCTTCACCCTGCGCCATGTCATACCACAACTCTGTGTGTGTGACTACGTGTGAGTTTGAGGGGGCAAGGGGGATCATCTTACCCACCCCCCCTCCCCCCCCCCCACCAGTCCCTGTTTACGGTGCAATGCCACCGCTGCTGGCGCCAAGAGAGGAGGAAGAGGGGAAGAGGGAGTGATGGGAGAGTGGATGGGGGGGGGGGGGGGGGGGGGGGGGGGGGGGGGGGGGGGGGGGGGCATCTCTTGTCAGCAGATGGTAGATTCTGTCCTCACCTGTCATACGAACCTGCTGTCACACTAGGCAGGCGTATGACCCTGGCTTGCGCAAACACACAAACAAACACACACACACACACACACCCCTCCCTGCTGAAGGCGGACAGCTAACGAGGGAAATACCGTGTGTCGACCGTATGGGTGTGTCGAAACCTCAAGATGGAATGGACATCTTGACATCTTGATAAGCACCGTACGAAGCCCAGTCAAGTTCAGTCCACTAGTCTAGTTCTGGGTAAGTAAATCAACGTTGGACACACAACATAGAATTAAAAATTGGGCCACCTGACTTAATTATCGGTCGGGCGTGTTGATAACACAATCACGGTTGGCTAGTAAACCATGATTTTGATGGCAGCGTTAGCTGGGCAGCCACCCAGCACAGTTATCACCAGCAGCCCCCAGCTCCACTACAGCTAGATTTACATTACATTTATTCATTTAGCAGGCGCTTTTATCATTTTATTCATGTATTTAGTCTAGCTTCCTGGTTGGTTAAGGGTAAAAGCTGTAGACACATTGGAGTGGTTGCAATATTAGCCAGTGTCAAACGTATTTGAGGGTTCTGGTGTGGTAAGTGCTGATGGTGTTCCCCTGTGGGGAGATCCAGTGACTTAACCTCTTCTTCAGAGCTGGGAGTGTTGACATGAAGGGTCCCACTAACAGTGCAAATCAGATTAAAGCCAATACGCATCACTCAACGTCAGGAAGTGTATATGTTGAAGCTGTAGTGTAGTGGCACTAAGTTGTGTGTGTGTGTGAGAGAGAGGGAGGGAGGGAGAGAGAGAGATACACACACACAGACACACACACAGAGAGAGTGTGAGGGCAAGAAGAAGAGAGAGAGTGATGAACTGGAAAGGAAGTGGGTGTGTGTGATCTGATTAGAAACTGTCTGGTCGTTAGACACCAACGCCAGTCTCTTGTGCTGATGGTGCACTCAGACGCTAATGGCTACTCTGAGATTATTTATTTATATCTGTTTACGTGTTTATGTGTGTTGTGGTGTTGCTAAAATGCTTTGAAACGAGGCTGTGGGTTTTAACCAGTAGCCTGGGCGAGGTCAAGCGGAATTTCAACATGGCTCATTGAATTAACATGGTTGTTGTCGTTTTCCATTTTAATCTTCCGTTTTAGAAGTTGGCTTGAAGGTTGTATTTCTTGAATTGAGTGACAGTGTAAGGTACCTGACTGGACCCACAGTACCAGGTGTGTGTGTGTCCTTTGTGGGTTTTGTGTGTCTGTGTGTGTGTCCTGTGTCTGTCTGTGTGTGTGGGTGTGTGTGTGTCCTGTGTGTGTGTGTGTCTTCTGTATACCAGCAGTGTCCTTCTACTCTCTCCAGAGTGGACAAGTGTTATATCAATCTTTTATGAGACGCCACTAAACCTAAGTGTCACTTCCTGTGTGTCGGTGTGTGTGTTCCTGTGGGTCTGTGCGTTTATGTCCCTGTGTGTGTTCCTGTGTGTGCGTTTATGTCCCTGTGTGTGTTCCTGTGGGTCTGTGCGTTTATGTCCCT
Organism: Neosalanx taihuensis; assembly: GCA_030340665.1. Taxonomy (NCBI): domain Eukaryota; kingdom Metazoa; phylum Chordata; class Actinopteri; order Osmeriformes; family Salangidae; genus Neosalanx; species Neosalanx taihuensis. Next base: position 5,084,090 of record CM059314.1, read on the forward strand.
GTGTGTGTTCCTGTGTGTGCGTTTATGTCCCTGTGTGTGTTCCTGTGTGCATGTGTTTATCTCCCTGCGTGTGTGTTCCTGTGTGCATGTGTTTATGTCCCTGCGTGTGTGTTCCTGTGTGTATTTATGTCCCTGTGTGTGTTCCTGTGTGTGTGTTTATGTCCTTGTGTGTGTGTGTTCCTGTGTGTATTTATGTCTGTGTGTCTGTGAGCGTTCCCGTGTGTGTGTGCTTATGTCTGTGTGTGTTCCTGTGTGTTACTCCACTCCACATCCATCTAATGATGCTGTGTTATAGATAACATGGTTCAAAAAGTCAGACCTCAGACATTTTATTCCTCCTTGCTGTAGTCGAACTCACACACACACACACACACACACACACACACACACACACACACACACACACACACACACACACACACACGACATCAGTCAGGTGTTTAATATGCAGGGAGGAGGAGAGGCGGTAATGAGGCGGGGCTTAGAAAGGTCACGACCCCTGGCGTCCCCGGCTGGATGGCCTTTATTGTGGAGCTAGCTTGGCAATTAGAGCACACAGGAGGGGGCGGGGCAGTGGGTGTGGGTGTGTGTGTGGTGTGTTAACAGGGTAGATGGGGTACATTGACTGGTGTTGATTTGTGGGTTGAGGGGATCTATGTAAGAGCACTGCGAGGTAGGAAAACACTAGGAATCGAAGTCTACTTTGATAAACTATCTCTACTGTTGTGCGCGTGTGTGTGTACTTCTGTATATTACAGTCAGACGGACCTGTGCATGTGTGCAGCCAACTGTAACTAGGCCAATCTGGCTCTATACATTTACAGAAACACAAACACGCTCACACACTCACACACACACAGTTTGGCTACTGTTTTATCTGAACTAACTATGCCTCCTTTCTGCTCTCCCCTCTCATCTTCCCTCTCCTATCTCCTGTCTCCCTCCTATTCTCTCCTCTCTCCCTCCCTCCTCTTCTCTCTCCCTTCCCTCCTCTCTCTCCTCTCTCCTTCCTCTCCTGTCTCCTCCAGGCTGTTCCTCCAAGTCGTTCAAGCTGTACTCCCCCAAGGAGCCCCCGAACGGCAGCGCCTTCCCCCCCTTCCATCCAGGAACCATGCTGGACAGAGACGTGGGGTGGGTGCTCTCTCTCTCTCTCTCTGTGTCTGTGATTACAGATGACATGTCTGTTACTGTGTGTGTGTGTGTGTGTGTGTGTGTGTGTGGGGTGGGTGAGCGCTCTGTGTGTGTGTGTTGGGGGTGGGGGCGTGAGTGCTCTGTGTTTGTGTCGGGGGTGGGTGTTCTGTGTGTGTTGGTGAGTGCTCTGTGTGTGTGTTTGTGTGTGTGTGTGGGGGTTGAGTGCCCTGTGTGTGTGTTTGTGTGTGTGTGGGGGGGGGGGTGAGTGCTGTGTATGTGTAAGGTTACTCTGTGTGTGTGTGTGTGTGTGTGTGTGTGTGTATGCGTGGCGTTACCATGTGTGTGTGCGCGTGGGGGGGTGGGGTTACTCTGTGTGCGCGTGTGTGTGAGCGTGTGTCTTGCTGAGTCAGTGCTCTGCAGTCAGCCTGTACTTGTTCTGCTAAAGTAAACAGGAAGTGATGTCGAAGCAGGTTTATCCACTGTACATGTGAAGTTACTCATGTGTGTCTTCCTGCAGCCCTACCCCCATGTACCCCCCCTCATACCTGGAGCCAGGCATAGGGTAAGAACCCCCCCCCCCCACACACACACACACACACACAGTGCAGAGCAGAATAAGACCTCAATAGAATCTTATACCGTCTCATCGGGAGTCAGGTGGCTGAGTGGTTAAGGCGTCGGGCTAGATTCCCGGCTGTGTCAACATGACGTTGTGTAGTCCCATCAAATAGCTTGGTGAAAGGTCATGGAATTAGAGGACGTTTGATATGTATGACTGATGACCTCCTCTCCTCCTGTTAGGAGACACACCCCCTATGGGAACCAGACAGACTACAGGATATTTGAGCTCAACAAACGGCTACAAAACTGGACGGAGGTATAAATATTACATAAGCATGGCAAACACACACACACACACACACACACACACACACACACACACATATGCTCGCATGTCTTCCTTCTAAGCTGTGATTAACTTTGGGGTTTCTTCTCATTTGCCTCCTCTCTCCTCCTCCCCTCTCCTCCTCCCCTCTCTCATCTCCCCTCTCCTCTACTCCTCTCCTACCCTCCTCTTGTCCTCCCCTCCTCTCTCCTCTCCTCCCTTCCCCTCCTCCCCTGACCCCTCTTCCCCTCCTCTCCTCCCCTCTCCTGCAGGAGTGTGATAACCTGTGGTGGGATGCCTTCACTACAGAGTTCTTTGAGGATGACGCCATGCTCACCATCACCTTCTGTCTGGAGGACGGGCCCAAACGCTATAGTGAGCAGTCTGTCTGTCTGTCTGTGTGTCTGTCTGTCACTCTGTGTCTGTCTGTCACTCTGTGTCTGTCTGTCACTGTCTATCTGTTTGTCACTGTCTGTCTGTCTCACCGTCTGTCTGTCTGTCAGTCACTGTCTATCTGTTTGTCACTGTCTGTCTGTCTTTCTGTCACTCTGGCTGTCACTCTGTTTGTCACTCTGTCTGTCTCTATGTCTCTCTGTCTGTCTGTCTCTGTCTGTCACTGTCTGTCTCTCTCTCTCTGTCTGTCTTTCTGTCACTCTGGCTGTCACTCTGTTTGTCACTCTGTCTGTCTCTATGTCTGTCTGTCTGTCTGTCTGTCTGTCTGTCTGTCTGTGTGTGTCTCTATCTCTCTCATCACAGTCCCGCCTCCCCTCCTCACACTTCCTGTGTCCCGCCCCCTCTCCGCAGCAATTGGCCGGACGCTGATCCCTCGGTACTTCCGCAGCATCTTCGAGGGCGGAGCCACAGAGCTGTTCTACGTGCTGAAGCATCCCAAGGAGTCCTTCCACAGTAACTTTGTGTCTCTGGACTGTGACCAGTGCACCATGGTTACCCAGAACGGCAAGCCCATGTTCACACAGGTACGCACCAGTGTGTGCGTGTGTTGGGAGTTGTGTAGTGCTGCTGGCATGCTAATTGTGTGTGGAGAGGATTTGTGTGTGCGTGTGTAGACCATGTTGATAAGTGTGGGAGAGTGGAACTTTCAAGGGTTTGTTTATGTGGAAAGGGGACTTAACGTGTGTAGGCTGGGGTTACAGTGTGTTTGTGTGACCTTTTGACCTGCCCCCAGGTGTGTGTGGAGGGTCGTCTGTACCTGGAGTTCATGTTTGACGACATGATGAGGATCAAGACCTGGCACTTCAGTATCAGACAACACAGAGAGCTCATCCCACGGAGCATACTGGCCATGCATGTGAGGAGCGCACACACACCCACACACACACACCCACACACACACACACACACCCACACACACACACACACACACACACACACACACACACACACACACAGAGCAGCATACTGGCCATGCATGTGAGGAGCACACACACACACACACACACACACACAGAGCAGCATACTGGCCATGCATGTGAGGAGCGCACACACACACATACACACACACACACAGAGCAGCATACTGGCCATGCATGTGAGGAGCACACACACAGAGCAGTATACTGGCCATGCATGTGAGGAGCGTGCACACGCACACACAGAGCAGGATACTGGCCATGCATGTGAGGAACACACACACTCACACAGCATACTGGCCATGCACGTGATTCTCTCAGTCATGTGACCTCTGACCTCCTCTGTGATAGGCCCAGGATCCGCAGATGTTGGACCAGCTGTCTAAGAACACCACCAGGTGCGGCCTGTCCAACTCCACCCTCAACTACCTCCGAGTGAGTCTCCACCCTCTCTCCATCCCACTTCTGTCTCCCTCCTTCACTCTATCCCTTCTTCTATCTATCTCCCTCTCTCTTTCACTCTCCCTCCTTCTCTCTGTCTATCTCTCTCTCCCTCTCTCTCCTCTCTCCCTCTCTCTCCCCTTCTCTATGTCTCTCTTTCTCCTCTCTCCTTTTTTCTCTCATTTTCTTTCTGTCTTTCTTCTCTCTCTCTCTCTCTCTCTCTCTCTCTCTCTCCCCCCTTCTCTCTCTCACACTACCTCTGTCCTGAACTCTTTCACATATCTCTAAATTGCTTACCCATTGAAACTCCTTAAACACCCCCATCCCCTTTCCTCCCCCCCCCTCCCTCCCCCCAGCTGTGTGTGATTCTGGAGCCCATGCAGGAGTTGATGTCCAGACACAAGACCTACAGTCTCAGCCCCAGGGACTGCTTGAAGACCTGCCTTTTCCAGAAGTGGCAAAGGATGGTGGCCCCCCCAGGTACAACACACACACACACACACATACCTCTGTCTCACTCCATCACACACTTAACCAGCTGGCCACACCCCTGAAAAACACACACGCATTACATTTATATTTATTCGTTTAGCAGACACTTTTATCCAAAGCGACTCTCTCTCATTCCATCGCACACACTTTGTACTTCTCCATCTTAGCCAGCAGGTCACACCCCTAACACACACACACACACACACACACACACACAGTAACCCTGATCCTCCTCTCCCAGCTGAGCCGGCCCGGCAGGCTCCTAACAAGCGGAGGAAGCGTAAGATGTCGGGCGGAAGCACCATGAGCGCTGGAGGAGGAACCAACAACAACAGCAACAGCAAGAAGAAGAGCCCAGCTAGCAGCTTCCCCCTGTCCAGCCAGGTCCCGGTGAGTATCCCACCCCCACAACCCTCCTGGATGGCAGGCTAGCTAACCCTGAAGCCACCCCCCTTCTCACAGTGGTACCTTCCTCCTCTCATTCAGGACGTGATGGTGGTGGGAGAGCCCACTTTGATGGGAGGGGAGTTCGGCGACGAGGACGAGCGTCTGATCACGCGGCTGGAGAACACGCAGTTTGACGCGGCCAACGGGCTCGACGACGAAGACAGCTTCAACAACTCGCCGGCGCTGGGGGCCAACTCGCCCTGGAACAACAAGGCTCCTTCCAGCCAGGAGAGCAAGAGCGATAACCCCACCTCCCAGGCATCGCAGTAGAGCCCAGTGCGAAGAGAACCTCAAACTCCCAGACATCGCAGTAGAGCCCAGAGCAGAGAACTTCAAACTCCCAGACGTCGCAGTAGAGCCCAGAGGGGAGAACCTCAAACTCCCAGACATCGCAGCAGAGCCCAGAGCAGAGAACCTCAAACTCCCAGACATCGCAGTAGAGCCCAGAGCAGTAGCAGCAACAACAGCCCCAGGAAGAGTCCAGAAGCTCAACTCCCACTCAACCACCGCCAAGGAATCGCAGCCGAGCCCAGAAAGACGCAGACATCGCAAATGAACCCTGAATTTTTTCTAAACTCAAACCACCCCACCGTAAAGGAATCGCAAACCCAGCACACTCCCAGACATCACCGTCGAGCAAAGAGCAGAGAAGCCCCCTGAGGACGCCACCTTTTCCCCCCAGAATGCACCTGCCATATACCACCCCACCCCCAAGGTATCGCATTTGAGCCCAGATCTCAAGATCCTGTCATTTCTTAAACCCTGATCGTTTCACCTGAAGTCAAACTCCATCTGAAAAACTGATCCTAGGTGATCAGATATTGGCCACGCCCACAGAGACGAGCCAATAAGGGAAGAGCTGCGCGGGAGGGAGGAAGATGGGGGGTGGGGGAGATTAGGAAGGGGGAGGAAGGAGGGACAGGTGCCTAGGGAGTTATCATATGTCCATCTGTGGCACTTAATTCTGCTCCACTGTGCTGCTGCAGGGGAGATGGTGTGTGTGTGTGTATGTGTGTGTGTGTGTGTGTATGTATGTGTGTGTTTGTTTGTGTGGTGAATGTGGTCACCTTGGTGGGTTTAAAAGCCTGGACTCTGCTAAAACACATGGACCAGAGTTAAGTCCTCTTACAGACACACACACACACACACACACACACAATCAGACTGGATGCTCAACTGTCATACTAGGGATCCCTCTTGTACACACACACACACACACACACATACACACACAGGATGAAGAAATGGAAGGATCTTGCGATCTTTCTTTGCTAACAGCAAGGCTGTGACATACTTTTAAACAGAGAGCATTTAAACACACACACACCTGTTTTAAGAATTTTTTACCAGTCTGGATTTCCCTATAATGTTTTTTCTTGTTTATACGCAGGCATTTCAATAGTTCTTTTTTATTTTTTACCAATATTTTAACAGCTACAAACCAAGGAGTTAAACAGGTCTTTTATCTCCCCTTAAAAAAAAAAGATATATTTGGGTTTTTATTAATCGTTTATGTTTATATAAGAAGGAAATAATTTAGTGTGGATGTCCTTTTTTGTTTTTCTTTGCGTTCTTTTTTGGAAGATTTGACATTTGTTTTTTTTGTGTATTTGTGCTTGTATATTTAAGGTAGTAGCAGTTTGACTGTAACATGCTGTATTCTTACCTAGAGTTACCTAAAGCCATCATTATCTAATGGAAAAGAAAATGTAAAAAAAAAAAAAATTACAACACAAACCTCTCCCTCTTCCATCCCTCCTTCCCTCTTTAAGTCATCTCTCATCCCTCTATCCCTCCATCCTCTGCCCCCCTCCCCCAGTCCCCCCTCTCCTTAAACTTGTGTATATTGGATTGAAGACATTGCTCGGTTACAGAGTCGCCACTTGAAGGATTCACCTCAGAGAGTTCACTTCTGAATCTTCGTTTTCTATTTATTGTCAGACAACAAAAACACACACAGACACATACACTGTTTATACAACTATCTCCAAAACTGTCTCCGATATCTGTCCGTCAGACATTTTATCATAAACGTGGTCGTTTACACTGCTACCTTGAAACGTGTTTGTGCCCCCCTCCCCTCCCATCCATATAAATAAAGTCAATACATCAAATCAAAAGGAAATCAAATTGTATTCGTACAGCTGAATTATTTATTTTTTACAAGCAATGTCACAGACGACCATAGTACTGCCCCTACGTCATTATTCGAATGATGGATTAATTCGCTCGTCTGAGTCTGTGATTTAACGTAGAACTTGCGGGTCAAATCAGTCGTTTTTGTCATCACCATGGAGATGGAGGTGTACAGTGATCCCTTCATCCACCACAAGAGGGCGCCACAGACCCGTGTCGTAATCAGCTGTTATTTTGCTTTGTCTTCCTGTGACGCCCCCTCCCGCACCCCTTCCCCTGTTACACACGTGGGTCGCTTTGTAACGTCTTAATTTCGGTCCGAGAGTTGACATAAGACGGCAAACTTGTCTTTTTTATTTTTTATTTTCTATGCCGTTTTTCAGGAGGAGCTGCGGTTGTGAGTGAATGGTGACTTCTCGTACCCTCAGCAGAATCTGTAGAAAACAAAACAACAAACAAAAAAAAAGACAAAATCCTTGTTTGCTTTTTTTCTGCCCTTTATTAATGTATGGTACAAATAAAAAGATACATTTTCACTTTAAAAATTGAAATGGAGTTTTTGTCGTTTGTGCGGGTCCGGCCCTGAAGCCCCCCCACCTTCCCTTCCCCTCCCCACACAAACTCACTTGGTTGCAGAAATAACGCACAACGGTTCAAATGTAATGGATGTGGAGAAACAGAGAAGAGCCGAGATGCAGAGGAGAGAAAGGTAACCCAAGGGAAACGAAAAGGATTGTGATTGACCTTTCAAATTCTGCTAGATTTTGCCCACTCAGTCTGACATTCCCAGACGCGGTCGTATTGTCTTCGGACAAACAATCTTTGACGGTCAATCTGATGACATTTTCTCTGTTACCGCAATTTAGCACAATGAGACGATATGGTAAAAAGGCCTTTTCACACTCTACAGATCAATTTCAAACTGAAAAAACTGCCTTGCGATAACAACGCAATAATGTAGCCGGATATCATTGTCTAACACTAGACACGCTTAGAAAAAAAGGTGTCAAAAGGTTGGCAAGTTCTCTGGACACTTGAAATAAAAATACAATGGATTTCTATGCAGTCCAAACGATTGACGCTGTGGACTCTGACGTTTGGCAGTTGCGGGCGTTAAGACCACGCGGACATGCGAGCGCGCGAAGGCAGTCGAATCGCTGTCCGAGCTCGCGCCTGGCTAACAAGCTAACCTCCTCAGACCCCAAATTAAAACTGCCCATTTCGCCCGCTTCATTCCCCCTTTAACGCTATGGAATCCTAAAAACATCCTTCGAAAGAGGTGAGAAACGTCCATAAACCCGCCATAAAGCCTCTGTTGAACGTTGTCTTGCCTTTTTTAGCTACGCGTAATGTTGACAGTCTGGTAGACCAGCTCGGTGTTTTTGCCCTGAAAGTAGGTTGCGACGAGCTAAGCTAGCTAGCATGCTAACCTCGCTAGCTGTCGGTTCATTATAGATTAACGTTGCTAGGATAGTTCTACCTCTGGAGCTACGAAAGCCACAGCTCCGACACAGACGACAACCCAGTCATTTGGGAAGTGTCACCGAGTAAGACAGCTAACTTTAGCTAGCCTAGCCACCTTGGGGCTCAGGTACCTTCATGTTGTGCTAATCAGCTGGATTTGGCAGTAGCCAGTCACTGTTAGTTAGCCTAGTATTGGGACATGCAGTGCAGCTGCAACGCCCGAAACCTATCAACGACTCCCGTAAAACTCCTGACCACGCAGCCCGTGTTTGGACACGATTAAAATAAGTGGGATGGAATTGGAATCGATTTGATATGAGTCAAAGGCCTTAGATGAATCTAGAGTAGTGGGATTCGTACTGTCTGTGTGTGCCTGTGTGTGTGTGTGTGTGTGTGTGTGTGTGTGTGTGTGTGTGTGTGTGTGTGTGTGTGTGTGTGTGTGTCTGTGTCTGTGTCTGTGTGTGTGTGTGTGTGTCTGTGTCTGTCTGTCTGTCTGTCTGTCTGTCTGTCTGTCTGTGTATGTGCGATTGTGCCTGTGTGTGCCTGTGTGGTTGTCAGTTCAGGCAGGATGTAATGGGAACGGATGTGTAGTAAAGTAGATAATCAGCAGGACATGGCAGTAGTCTAGTTATTCACATGCGAGGCGATTGGACTTAGTTAGGACGTTTGGTGTTCTAGCACGGTCCTTTCCTTAATGTAGGCTACGTTACTGCAGCTGGGATGGGATTAGGGAAAGGATTGATTTTTCTGCGAAACCGAAGCCAACAGGTTGCTCGTATGGGACCGTCACAGTTATCATGCTTATCTAATTATGCCTCCACACGAAGGAATGACTCATAACTACATTCCAGCTAGCCGAGCTACTTGATGATCTATGGAAGGATCTAGGGGTGTGACTGCAGAGAAACGGGCCGGGAACCGTGTACTAATGACCTCGGTAACGTCTGTATCTACTGGTGGGCTGACTGTTAAAAAGTGTTTGTATTTTTTTCTTCTGTGCGGGTCATTACTAATAGCGATGCCAACACATAACTGTGTGTGTGTGTGTGTGTGTAACTGTGTGTACGCTTTAACTGTGTGTGTAACTGTGTGTGTTTGCTTGTGTGCGAGTGTGTGTGTACCTGTGCGTGTTTGTGTGCAACTGAAGCTCTTTTGTAAAGCTCTCTCTTGTAAGTCGCTTTGGATAAAAGCGTCTGCTAAATGAAAACATGTCAATGTAAATGCATGTGTGTACCTGAGGGTGTGTGTGTTTGTGTGTTTTAGACCCAGCCATGTCTCAGGTGGAAAAGAAAGCAGGTCTTCTGAGGAGAACATCCTCTTCTAAGAAACCCCTGAAGGAGAAGGTGGTGCTGATGTACGATGAGATCTTTGGGGTAAGAAGATGGAGGGATGAAGGGAGATGGGGGGGGGGGGGAGAAGGGGGAGAGGGAGGATGGAGAAAGAGGGAGGGAGAGGGAGGGAAGGGTGGAGAGGGCAGGAGCGAGAGAAGATGGGGGGAGGGGGGAATGGATGGAGGAAGAGGAGGGGGGGTGGAGAGAGTTACAGAGAGAGGAGTGAAGGAAAAAAGGGATGGCTAACTGAGGGAAGGAAGGATGGAGGTGTGGGTAAAGTAAATCCAGAGCTGATTCCAATGTTTTTCTCCTTCAGAAAGAGGATCCAGCCAAGAACAACCCTCGCTTCTGGGATGAACTCTTCCTCATGAAGGTGAGTGAGGCTGTGGACGACTCTGGGGGTGTTACGACACACGCTCGTCACACGCGTCCCCCTCACCTTCCTCCTCCCCCTCTCCTCTCCTCTCCCAGGTGAATCTGGAGTACCTGGAGTCCAAGCTGGAGAGTGTAGATGGAGAGGAAGTGCAGAAGATCCAGGAGAACATCAACAGTCTGTTCCATCACTGTGTCCAGGCGCTGGCTGAGGAGCATCAGATCAAAGTGGTTAATGCCCTGCAGGTACACTCACTCACTCACTCACTCACTCTTTCTCTCGCCCGCTCACTCACTCACTCACTCACTCACTCACTCACTCACTCACTCACTCACTCACTCACTCACTCACAGGCTTGCTCACTCACTCACACACACACACACACACACACTCACAATCACTCACTCACACACACTCTGATGAGCAAAATAAGTTTCAGCAAGGTTTAGTTAGATTTCTTCTCCTCCCTCTACTCCTCCTCCTCCTCTCTGCTCCTCAGACCTTGTGTGCGTTGTTCAGAGGGGTTCATCAGAAGAACAAGTCAGCCTCAGGGTTCGACATCATCAACATGCTGATGGGCTTCGACAAGGCAGAGCTCCGGATGAAGGTCTGCCTACCTGTCTGCATGTCTGTTTGTCTACCTGCCTGTCTATCTGCCTGCCTGTCTGCATGTCTGTCAATCTGTCTTTCTGTCTGTTTGTCTCTGCCTACCTGCCTGTCTATCTGTCTGTCTGTCTGTCTGTCTGTCTGTCTGTCTGTCTGTCTGTCTGTCTGTCTGTCTGCCTGCCTTCCTTCCTGTCTGTCTTCTGTCTGCTTGCCTGCCTGCCTGCCTTCCTGTCTGTCTGTCTTCCTGTCTTACTGCCTGCCTGTCTTCCTGTCTGTCTGTCATACTGCCTGCCTGTCTGTCTTCCTGCCTGTCTGCCTGCCTGTCTGTCTTCCTGCCTGTCTGCCTGTCTGCCTGCCTGTCTTCCTGTCTTCCTGCCTGTGTCTGCCTGTGTGTTCTAAGTGTGTTCCTGTGTTCAGGATCTGATGGAGAGTCTGGACAGTCTGCTGTGTGGAGACGGATCAGAGAGTCTGAAGAGCCTCTGTCTCAAGCTGCTGCTGTGTTTAGTGACGGTGAGGGCACACACACTAGCACACACACACACACCCTCATTATCGTACAGAAAACAGGCTATGATGTGTGTGTGTGTTTGTGTGTGTGTGTGTAGGTAACGGACAACATCAGCCTGAACACTCTCCTAGAGTATGTGATGATCAACAGCATCTTTGAGGCCATCCTGCAGGTGAGACCTCAGTGGTTCAGCTCCACTGGTACAGCTGAGACTCCCAGGTTCAAATCCCCCCATGTGCTGTACATCACATCAGATATCTTTCCCCCTCTTTCCCTCTCTCTCTCTCTCTCTCTCTCTCTCTCTCTCTCTCTCTCTCTCTCTCTCTCTCTCTCTCTCTTTCCCCCTTTCCCTCTCTCAGATCCTGTCAGATGTGTCCAGCAGGGGGCAGCATGGTCATGATGCTGTGGTCCTTCTGGCCCTTCTGGTCAACTACCGGAAATACGAGGTGTGTGTGTTTGTGTGTGTGTCCACTGAGGACTCCCCTACTATGTTCTACTGCTGTGGTAACCCTGGTAACCTGCTAACCTTCTGCGTGTGTGTGTGTCCTGCTGTGTTGGCAGTCTGTGAACCCCTACATCGTGAAGCTGTCCATCGTGGATGATGAACCCACTCTGGACGTGAGTGTGTTTTACACACTCACACACACACACACACACACACACACACCTCCCTGCTGCTGTTGCTGTGTTGTCCTATCAGAAGATGACTTTGTGCGTGTGTGTGTGTGTGTTCTTTTCCAGGGAATGGGCATGGTTGTCCATCAAGCTCTGACTGAATACAACAGGTAAGAACTTTAAAACCTTCAAACTGTCAAAAATCTAGAAGTTCATTTCCAAGAGTAGCTTCAAACTGTAGGAGGCCTCATGTCAGTATTTCCAGTCTCAAACTTCTATTTTTATGCTTCAAAGGAGCAGGTATATCGAACCACAGCTTGATGTGTGTCAGCCTGTCTTCTAGGCTCTTAGCGGTGCTTATCAAGGATGGAAACATAGTTATCAGAAGGATGGGGAGAATGTGCCTTAGATATCTTCATCTTCTAAATACCATCTCTTACATTTACATGTAGTCATTTAGCAGATGCTCTTATCCAGAACGACTTACAGCAAGTACAGGAAACAGTCCCCCCCTGAGGCAAGCAGGGTGAAGTGCCTTGCCCAAGGACACAATGTCATGTTGGCACAGCCGGGGTTCAAACCGGGTACATTCTAATTACAAGCCCGACACCATAATCACTCCTCTCCTCCAGGCAATATAAGGACAAAGAAGAAGAGAATCAGGGAGGGTTCTTCTCCACTCTGACCAGCATGGTGAGAACTCAGGACATCCTGGCCCCATGCTCAGCAAGAACAGCCTCCTCACTTCCTGTTCCTTCCAACCTCATTTCCTGTCCCTTACATCCCCACTTCCTGTCCCTTCCATCCTCACTTCCTGTCCCTTACAGCCTCGCTTCCTTCCCTTCCAGCCTCACTTCCGGTCCTTTCCATCCCCACTTCCTGTCCCTTTCCAGCCTCACTTCCTGTCCCTTCCATCCCCACTTCCTGTCCCTTTCCAGCCCCACTTCCTGTCCCTTCCAGCCTCACTTCCTGTCCCTTTCCAGCCCATGACCCTTGAGTTTGTTATTCCTGATCTGAACCTCTATTTGTTCAGTGTCACTTGAGATTAAAGCCAAATGCATTAAATATACAAAGTAAATACCGCCCCCTCCACAGGTGGGCAGTATGTTCATAGCCGACGCAGATGAGAAGCTGTCTGTTCAGTAAGTACATCCAGACCTGAACCGCCTCCTTGTCCGAATGGGACTCATCCTCCCTTGACTGTGATTGGCTGATTGACCTATGTCCCCCGCCTCTGTTCCTCCTCAGGACCAATGAGGCGATCCTGCTGGCTCTGTACGAGGCTGTGCATCTCAACAGGAACTTCATCACCGTTCTGGCTCAGGTGATGGCTTCTGCTGGGTTCTACTGGGGTCTGTTGTTTGCAAATGGTCTCTATTGGTTTTATTTGCTCTCTCCTGTTGCCTGACATTTCAAACTGAAACATGCCCCATCTGTATCCTCCTTCTGTCTCCACCAGTCACTCTCTCTCACTCCCTTTCGCTATCTCCCTCCCTCTCTCTCTCTCTCTCTCTCTCTCTCTCTCTCTCTCTCTCTCTCTCTCTCTCTCTCTCTCCCCCCCTCTCTCTTTCTCTGCCTGATTTCCTCTCCCTCCTTCACGCTCTCCCTCTCCCCCTTTCTGTCTCGCTCTTTCTCCCTCTCTCTCTCTCTCTCTCTCTCTCTCTCTCTCTCTCTCTCTCTCTCTCCCCCCCTCTCTCTTTCTCTGCCTGATTTCCTCTCCCTCCTTCACGCTCTCCCTCTCCCCCTTTCTGTCTCGCTCTTTCTCCCTCTCTCTCCCTCTCGCTATGTGTCTGAGAGACAGATTGACCCTTTTCTCCTTTTGTCATTTGTGTTTTTCGTATATCAGTCATGTCATCTGTGATGACTGATGGAGTGATGGAGCGATAGAGGAAAATAATGGAGAGAGAGAGAGAGAGAGAGAGAGAGAGAGAGAGAGAGAGAGAGAGAGAGAGAGAGAGAGAGAGAGAGAGAGAGAGAGCAGAGTCCAACGCTGACTGGAAAAGGAGAACAGATTTGTTTTCTTTCAAATGTATTATTAGCACGTACTTTTCTTTGTTCGTGCTATCTGTAGAAATCTCTCCTTCCTGCCTAGTTAAGGTCAGGAGACAAAAATAACTCTCTTCTCTCTCTCATCTCTTCCCCTCTCTCTCACTCTCTCCCTGTCATCTCCCTGTCCCTGTTCTCATCAACAGAGTCACCCAGAGATTGACATGGCAACCGCTCCCGCCTTACCGGTTCCGACCACTCCCACAACGCCACTGGGGACGACCCCGCCCAACCTGGACAGTGAGTGACGGGATTGGTCAAACTGACGATGTCATCGTTTTGCACCAAGTGTATTTGCGCCACAGTTGTACCTGGTTTAACCCTTGTTGCTAGGGCAACTAGAACTCTCAGCCTCTTTTAACCTTCTAAAATAGGAAAGGAGTTGAGAGTGTTCTAGAATCGTCTTCGAACCGCGTTTCAGCATCCATTTTTGATAAACCTTGCATACTGTGTGTGTGTGTTTGTGTGTGCGTGTGTGTGCGTGTGCGTGTGTGTGTGTGCTTGCGCCTCCTATGTAAGACTGTGATTTACACACACCGTAATCCAGGTCACTCAACACATATATACTTAAACACTGTAGCAACTCTGTACTCACACACACACTCAAACACGCACAAACCCTCACACACACAGGCACGCACACACACACATTCACACACGCACACACGTGTGCTGGTGCTGTTTAAACATGTACATCTCCCTGGATCTGAGCTCAGAAGGAAGTCTCACTGGATGAAATATTAACCTGCATCTGCTAATAGACAGGAACCTCACACACACATCCTGACGACACACACATCCTGACTACACACACACACACACACACACACACACACACACACATGCTGCCGACACAGGACAAACACAGTCTCACATCTCACATGATTATGAAGTGATGGTAATGTGATTATGAGATGTTAATAATGTGATTATGAAGTGATAGTAATGTGATTATGAGATGTTAGTAATGTAATTATGAGGTGATAGTAATGTGATTATGAGATGCTAGTAATGTGATTATAAGGTGATAGTAATGTGATTATGAGGTGATAGTAATGTGATTATGAGGTGATAGTAATAGGATTATGAGGTGATGGTAATGTGATTATGAGGTGATAGTAATGTGATTATGAGATGTTAGTAATGTGATTATGAGGTGATAGTAATGTGATTATGAGATGTTAGTAATGTGATTATGAGGTGATAGTAATGTGATTATAAGGTGATGGTTATGTGATTATGAAGTGATAGTATGTGATTATGAGGTGATAATAATAGGATTATGAGGTGATAGTAATGTGATTATGAGATGTTAGTAATGTGATTATGAGGTGATAGTAATGTGATTATAAGGTGATGGTAATGTGATTATGAGGTGATAGTAATGTGATTATAAGGTGATGGTAATGTGATTATGAGGTGATAGTAATGTGATTATAAGGTGATGGTAATGTGATTGTGAGGTGATAGTAATGTGGTTATGAGGTGATAGTAATGTGATTATAAGGTGATAGTAATGTGATAATGAAGTGATACTAATGTGATTATGAGGTGATAGTAATGTGATTATGAGGTGATAGTAATGTGATTATGAGGTGATAGTAATAGGGTTATGAGGTGATAGTAATGTGATTATGAGGTCATAGTAATAGGATTATGAGGTGATAATAATGTGATTATGAGGTGATAGTAATGTGATTATGAGGTGATAGTAATGTGATTATGAGATGCTAGTAATGTGATTATGAGGTGATAGTAATGTGATTATGAAGTGATAGTAATGTGATTATGAGGTGATATTAATGTGATGGTTCATGCGTGTGCAGTGATGAACAACCCAGAGCTGCCTCTAGACCCAAACCTGCAGACCAGCAACCTGCTCATCACCTTTCTCAAATACTCCTCTATCATCATGCAGGATACTAAAGGTAGGAGAGACCCTCCACACCTCTCCTGTCTCTTTCTCTCTCCCCCACCATTCTCTTTCCTGTGTGTCTCTCTCTCTCTCTCTCCCATCCTCGCTCTCTTCTCCCCCTCTCTCCCCCTCTCTGACTCTTGTCTGTTGTTGTTTCAGATGAACACAGACTTAACAGTGCCAGGCTGTGTCTCATCATCCTCACCTGCATAGCAGAGGTAAGGACTCATGTGTCCCCCCCCGGTCTCCCCCTCTACCCCCCCCCCCGTCTCCCCATTTGCTCTCTCCCCCCCAGCAGCATCTCCCTCTGATCTCTCTCTCTCTGATCTCTCTGTTGAACAGGACCAGTATGCTGATGCCTTCCTGCACGATGACAACATGAACTTTAGAGTGAACTTGCACAGAATGGTACGGATGTCTGTCTGTTCTTCTGTGTCTCTGCTTGCCTGTCTGTCTGTCCATCTGTTCGTCCATGCCTGCCTGCCTGCTTGCCTGCCTGTCTGTCTGTCTGTCTGTCTGTCTGTCTGTCTGTCTGTCTGTCTGTGCCTGCCTGCCTGCCTGCCTGCCTGCCTGCCTGTCTGTCTGTCTGTCTGTCTGTCTGTCTGTCTGTCTGCCTGTGCCTGCCTGCCTGCCTGTCTGTCTGTGCCTGCCTGCCTGCCTGCCTGCCTGCCTGCCTGCCTGTCTGTCTGTCTGTCTGTCTGTCTGTCTGTCTGTCTGTCTCTGCCTGCCTGCCTGCCTGCCTGCCTGCCTGCCTGCCTGCCTGCCTGTCTCTTGACCCTCTCTGCTCTGACTCCCTTCAGCCCATGAGACACAGGAAAAAGGCTGTGGATAAAAACATCCCCTCCCGTCCTCTGGTGTGTGCTGTTCTAGGTAGGTGGAACCTGGTTCTACGAGCTCCACACCTTCACCAGTGTTCTGCAGTGTCTGTCTGCTGTAAACCCTGTCCTGCTCTCTGTCTACACCCCTCCTTTCTTCTCCCTCCCTCCCCCCTCCTCTCCCTCTCTCCCTCCTCTTCCTCCCTCTCTCTCTAGATCTGATGGTAGAGTTCATCGTCACTCATATGATGAAGGAGTTTCCTATGGACCTTTACCTGTAAGATGGACACACACACACACACACTAGACTAAATGACCCTGTAGACTTGCACTCTATCATACACTGTCACTAGAGTACATACTGATGATTACGGTGCACGTGTGTGTGTGCGCGTGTGTGCGTGTGCGCGTGTGTGTGCAGGCGCTGTATCCAGATCATCCATAAACTGATCTGTTACCAGAAGAAGTGTCGGATCAGACTGCACTACACCTGGAGAGAACTCTGGTCAGGTAGGAACACACACACACACTCCGCACACGCCACACACACTCCACACATACACACACGCTCTTCACTTGGACATGTGTGAAGGATGCAGTGAACATTGTGTGTGTGTGTGGTCTTGTTTTAGTGTTTAGTGTCTCTGAGAGGGCTGCTGTAATAAGAACACTTCATCAATATATTCATGAGAACAGAGAGACACTGAAGATAAGCTGTGTGCTAATATAAGAATATAAGGCTGTTGACAGGAGGCTAATGTGTGTGTGTGTGTGTGTGTGTGTGAGTGTGTGTGTGTGTGTGTGTGTGTGTGTGTGAGTGTGTGTGTGTGAGTGTGTGTGTGTGTGTATGGGATGTTTGTGTGTGTGTGTACGGGATGTTTGTGTGTGTGTGTGTGTGTACGGGATGTTTGTGTGTGTGTGTACGGGATGTTTGTGTGTGTGTGTACGGGATGTTTGTGTGTGTGTGTACGGGATGTTTGTGTGTGTGTGTACGGGATGTTTGTGTGTGTGTGTGTGTGTGTGTGTACGGGATGTTTATATATGTGTGTGTACGGGATGTTTGTGTGTGTGTGTGTGTACGGAATGTGTGTGTGTGTTTATGTGTGTGTACAGGATGTTAATGTGTGTGTTTATGTGTGTGTACAGGATGTTAATGTGTGTGTTTATGTGTGCGTACAGGATGTTAATGTGTGTGTTTATGTGTGTGTACAGGATGTTAATGTGTGTGTTTATGTGTGTGTACAGGAT
Source organism: Neosalanx taihuensis (assembly GCA_030340665.1). Taxonomy (NCBI): domain Eukaryota; kingdom Metazoa; phylum Chordata; class Actinopteri; order Osmeriformes; family Salangidae; genus Neosalanx; species Neosalanx taihuensis. The sequence goes on from CM059314.1 coordinate 5,101,914, forward strand.
GTTAATGTGTGTGTTTATGTGTGTGTACAGGATGTTAATGTGTGTGTTTATGTGTGTGTACAGGATGTTAATGTGTGTGTTTATGTGTGTGTACAGGATGTTAATGTGTGTGTTTATGTGTGTGTACAGGATGTTAATGTGTGTGTTTGTGTGCTCCACAGCTCTGATCAACCTGCTGAAGTTCCTGTTGTCTAATGAGACCCTCCTGCTGGCCAAACACAACATCTTCCACCTGGCTCTGCTGGTGAGACCCTTGGCCTCCTCCCCCCTGCTCCCCCCCTGCTCCCCCCTGCTCCCCCCGCTCCTCCCCCCTGTTCCCCCCCTGCTCCCCCGCTGCTCCCAGATTGACCTGGTCCTGTTTGTTCCTCCTCCTTTAAGTCCTCTCTCTCTCTCTCTCTCTCTCTTTCTCTCTGACTCTCTCTCCATCTCTCTCTCTGTTTGTCCTTCTCTGTCCCCCCCCCCCCCCTCCCCCCTGGTCCTACCTCGCTCCAGCGTGGAACTTGGCATTCTGTTCTGTGACGTGATTGGTTGAGACGAGAGGCTTTAGAAATCCTGCTCTAATCTGATGGCTGCAGGAGAACTGCTGTATCAGTATCAGTGCTGCTGCAGCCTATCTATATGTATGAGACGCACACACACACATACTACACACACACCACACACTACACACGCTTACCTTTATTTCTGCCCCACAAACTCTTGACAAACAACAAAGTAGCGATTCTTTTTCTTTTCTCTCTTTTTTTCTGTCTTTCATGGAAACACACAGACACTGCACACACACAAACACACACATACACATACACACACACACAGGATCATTTGAGGAAGCTTATCAGACTTGTGTCTCTCTCTCTCTCTCTCCCTCTCTCTTTCTAACTCTATTGTGAATGTGATAGAGAGAAAGGGATTTGGATAAAGCTTATATTGTGTCTGTGATTTGTGTGGTGTGTGGTGTGTGGTGTGTGGTATGGTGTATGGTGTGTGTGTGTGTGTGTGTGTGTGTGTGTGTGCACGCAGGTGGTGAACCTGTTCAACATGTTCATCACATACGGGGACACCTTCTTGCCGACCTCCAACAGCTACGATGAGTTGTACTACGAGATAGTCAGGATGCACCAGGTGTTTGACAACCTCTACTGCATGGGTGAGACGGCAACACACACACTGTCACACACACTCTCACACACACTCTCACACACACTCTCACACACACACACTGTAAGACGTTACTTTCCTGGGCTCTCATACTCTCTCCTGCTATGTTGTCTCTCCTCCCCCATCTCCCTCTCCTCCCTCCCTCTCTCTCTCTCTCTCTCTCTCTCTCTCTCTCTCTCTCTCTCTCTCTCTCTCTCCCCTCCTCCTCCCTCTCCTCCCTTTCCTCCCTCTCTCTCTCTCTCCCCTCCCCTCCCCTTTCCCCCCCCTCCTCCTCCCTCTCCTCCCTTTCCTCCCTCTCTCTCTCTCTCTCTCTCCCCTCCCCTCCCCTTTCCCCCCCCTCCTTCTCCCTCTCCTCCCTTTCCTCCCTATCTCTCTCTCCCCTCCCCTCTCCTCTCCTCCAGTCCTCAGAGTATCCACTAACACAGGCCAGTGGAAGGAGCCAGCCAGCAAAGTCACTCATGCTCTCGTCAACGTCAGGTGAGACACACACTGTACACACACACACACTGTACACACACACTGTACACACACACTGTACACACACTGTACACACACACACACACACACACACACACACACTACATACACATGAGCTGTGTGTGCATCTGTAGAGAATGTATTGGGGGTTGGATTGAGCTGTATAGCGTGTGTGTGTGTTTCAGGGCCATTGTTAACCATTTTAACCCCAAGATTGAGTCGTACGCGGCTGTAAACCACATCTCCCAACTGTCTGAGGACCAGGTACGTACTGATGAAGGACCCCCCCCCCCCTGCAGTAATGACTCCCAGGGTTGTCTTCAGGAGCTCAGTGAATACAGAGGAGAGTTCTGGTTCATGTAGATCTGATACACCAGTGATGGATCTCGTCATTACCCTCTAACTACCCCCCCCCCCACACACACACACACACACACACACACACAGACAGACACACACTCACAAAACTAATCACACACACGCGCAACCACCACCACCGTTAGTGCTATTTGCACTATCTGTTCTGCTCATTGCATCCTTTGCACTAACTGTACATACATGCAACTCTGTAAATTCTGTTAAAATACTGTAGTCATCTTGTACAATACAGCTGTACATTTGTTTTAAATCACTTTAATCTGTTCATACCCTGTATATTCTGATTATACTGTTCATACTGTGTATATTCTGAGTATACTTATATTTAATAAATTCTGTTGTTATAACTGTTTTGCACTTCTGGTTGGATGCTACCTGTATTTCGTTACCCTGTACTTGTACCTGTGTAATGACAATAAAGTTGAATCTAATCTAATCTTGCCCCCCCCCCCCCCTCAGGTGCTGGAGGTGGTACGGTCCAGCTACGACACGCTCACCCTGAAGCTGCAGGATGGTCTGGACCAGTATGAGAGATACTCAGAGCAGCCGAGGGAGGCTGGCTTCTTTAAGGAGCTGGTGAGAGACGGGGCAGGGGGGAAGTGTGTGTCTGTTAGCTCTGGGCGTGTGCGCGTGTTAGCTTTGTTTGTGCGCGTGTGTTAGCTCTGGGTGTGTGTGTGTTTCTGTTAACTCTGGCTGTGTGTCTACCTGTCTGTTAGCTGTGTGTGTGTGTGTCTGTTAGCTGTGTGTGTGTGTCTGTTAGCTGTGTGTCTATATGTCTGTTAGCTGTGTGTGTGTGTGTCTGTTAGCTGTGTGTGTATGTGTCTGTTAGCTGTGTGTGTGTGTGTGTCTGTTAGCTGTGTGTGTGTCTGTTAGCTGTGTGTGTGTGTCTGTTAGCTGTGTGTGTCTGTTAGCTGTGTGTGTGTGTTAGCCGTGTGTGTGTGTGTTAACAGGTTCTGTGTTTCCAGGTTCGCTCCATCAGTGTGAACGTGAGGAAAAACGTCTCCCCCAACACACTGAGTCAAGACGTGCTGCTCAAAGAGTTCTCCACCATCTCCTGAGGAGCACACACACACACACACACACAGCTAACAGACACACGCACACACCTCCTCCACCATCTCCTGAGGAGCACACACACACAAACACACACACACAGCTAACAGACAAACACACACACACACACACACAGCTAACAGACACACACACACACACACACCTCCTCCACCATCTCCTGAGGAGCACACACACACAGCTAACAGACACACACACACACCTCCTCCACCATCTCCTGAGGAGCACACACACACAGCTAACAGACACACACACACACCTCCTCCACCATCTCCTGAGGAGTACACACACACACAAACACACACACACAGCTAACAGACAAACACACACACACACACACACAGCTAACAGACACACGCACACACCTCCTCCACCATCTCCTGAGGAGCACACACACACACCTAACAGACACACACACCTCCACCATCTCCTGAGGAGCACACACACACACCTAACAGACACACACACCTCCACCATCTCCTGAGGAGAAATGCATGTTTTTAAGGGCAACAAACACACACAAGAACACACATGCTCAAAAACAAACACACACATACCTGATAGATTCATTCAGCGAGCGTGTGTGTGTGCTGTGGCGTGACTGTCCAGACATAACGGGCCCCCCCCCCACCACCCCATCAACACTGTTAATATTGTAACTAACTTCTGTTGCCATAGCGATCATGGCTTTCCAGTGATTCTGTATTGTGTTCAGTGATGGAAGATTTTATTGGTTGATTGATGATTTGCCGTGTTTCTAACAAAGCTTGACACCTGTTTGACGGACTCTTCCTTCTTCTTTGGTTTCTGGAAAAGACCAGAATCGACATCCAGTAGTTTTTACTTGAGTGAATGTGCAGATTTCTCTCCTGACCCCCCCCACACACACAAACACACACACACACACCCCTACAGCAACAGAATAACTGAATCGTTCACATTCTGTTGCCATCGACTGAATGTTTTTGGGGGGAAGGATGCGAAATGTGTTTTTGGTGAACAGTGCAACGCGTTTGCTGTTGTGAACGAAGCCCTGATGGGGGAGACCGATGTCGCACGAGTCTCTCTCTCACGTGTCAAAGGCCAAATAACTGGAAACAGCAAAAACACAACAAGGAATCCGAAAAACGGACACAGCAAAACACAACCCCGGTCTTCCTTGCGGAAATCTCAACCGTCTAACTCACATCTGCAACGCGACTGGACGCTTTAGGACTCCGAAAACCGACTCTGAAAGAATGTTCCGGGTCTGGCGGACTGGGGGGGGGGGGGGGGGGGGGGGGTACGTTCCCCGTAGTCTCTCGGTTTTGGAACAGGTTTTTTGATCGCCGTCTCGCAGTCTTAACAAACATTCGTCAGACCCATTCTTCCTCTTTTACTGGAGATCAATCCGAAACGATTTAGGTTTTAGATTTAGTCGTGGAAGTGTAGTGGGACAAATCTCACCCTCGGCCTCTCTCCTTCTCTCTCTCGTTCTAATAAGTTGGAATGTTTGTCTGTTTTCTTCTTTTAAAAAAAAATAAAAATCTGTTTCCTACTTCTATCGATCCGATCGATATCGATGTCCCTTTTTTATGTTGTCGTGGTTTTACACTGCTGTGTGTGTGTGTGTGTGTGTGCGTGCGTGTGTGTGTGTGTGTAAGCCGGACGTGTGATGCTTATGGGTGGGCACACTGTCTCCTTCACGCCTTCTCTTCTTATCTGCCCCCCCCCCCAAAAGGTAATTAGCCAGAATCTCTGGTAAACTCGATCTCGTTAACGACTTCTCGATGCCGTTTCCACAGAATCGCAAGGGAAGTGCGAGCGTTTAGGGAGTGTCTGAGCTGTGGGTCAGGGTGACCTGGGGAGGGGGGGAGGAAGAGGGAGGAGGATACATTCTTCTACTGTGTGTGTGTGTGTGTGTGTGTGTGTGTGTGTGTGTGTGTGTTGTTTGTGTGTGTTCCTGGGTGGCTTCACTTCCCAACCAAATGTTGTCTTTGAGTAGTCGGGAGAGTAAAGGAGAGAAAGAGAGGGGATTAAGGGAGAGAGAAAGTGGGGAGGGGAAAGGAAGGAGGGGGGAGGGAGGGAGGGAGGAAGGGAGAGGAGGAATGGAGGAAAAAGCATGGCAAGAGCGAGGGATGGAGGGATGGTTGTGATTTAATGCGTAGCTGTAATGGACAGAGATGCTTCTGCTCTCAGCGTATCCTCTGAGGACAACTGTGTGTGTGCGCGTAAAAGGAGAAAGTGATGGAGGAAAAGTAGTTGAGTTTGAATGATTGTGCTGCATCCTCATAGCGGACACTTTGCAGCATGTGTGTGTGTGTGTTCTAATCCATGCGGTGTAAGGGGGGGGGGGGGGGGGGGGTTGAGCTGCCCCTCCACCTCCTTTTGTTCCAAAACTCCAGGGCCTGCCTGGAGGGAAGGGAGGAGGGGGAAGAGATTCAGATTCAGAATAATACTTAGGGTGCTTTCACACATACACTGTTTAGGTCGGCCCAAATGACGTGTCGCTCCGAGTACGGTTCGTTTGGGTCAGTGTGAACACAACAGCCGCACTCTGGTGCGCACTAAACGGCCGCTCCGAGACCGCTCTAAACAGGTGGTCTGAGAGCGGTCTCGGAGCGGTCTCGGAGCAACACATCTGTGGTGTGAACGCTGCTCGACCTCGGGCCGAACCAAATACAGGAAGTTCTTCACATGTCACTGAGATTCGCTGTCTACTGGATATTTGGAGCGATGATTTTATTAATGTACAGCTGTCTTCCACCCACAAAAACAGTGATGTTTACGCGGGTTTAGCAAACGGCTCCGTGAGAGTCGTAAAAGAGAGAGTCCGTGAGAGTCGTTCGAGAGTCGACCCTAAAATTTGGCATTGCGTCCTGTAATGCATCAGCACGTTCCTCTCCCGACGTAGACGGATCTCATTTTCAAACTGAACAATTTGCCAAAAGTTTAATAAACACATTATATAAAAACTAATAACCAGCGCCAGGGTAAACATACGTGCTTTGTTTATTTCCATCTCTCTAGCTTCCGCGTGTTAGGCTGGTTGTCATGGAAACATGTGGGGGGTGGTCATGGGGGTCAGAGCTGTCAGAGACCAATGATAGCGTTGACAGTTGTCACATGGTGTACAGTGCGGCGTTTCGAGTACAGTAAAAAAAAACATATGTGAACACGGACCGCACTAACTGAAAAATGATACAATGTATTTTGGAGCGCTCCAAAGCCGCACCACAGTGCGCACCAACATATGTGAAAACAGCCTAAGAATACTTTATTAATCCCCGAGGGGAAACTCTTTAACATTAACGGCACACAGTCTCGTCAAAGCACGCAGGGCTAAGGGTGTGAAGTAAAAGAGTAGAATAGTGCACACAGGGATAAAGGAATGGGGGGCAACATAAGTAAGTGAATGCACACAAGGGGTAAAGGCTGGGATCAAACTAGAGTGCTGGAAAACAATACATACAGATCTTGAGATGAAAAATAGTCAGGAGATAAATAGTTATCTCTATCTGTAATAGATACAACCCTGTTGAGTTAGGGTCATACATACTACTAGGGGTTGTAATGTGGAATATTCACAATTTAAATGCAGTGTGGGTTTTTATGTACAGACTATACAAAGGTGGAGAGGCGGGAGGGAGGTAGGGTCAGACCTCTGGAACTCCTTCAAGCTCTACCACTCCCTCTCTTTCCCTCCCCTATTCCTCCTTCTCTCTCTCCCTCCCCATCTCTCTCTGATGTTCCTTCCTCTCCTCTTTCCTTCCATTTGTTCCGTCTCTTGTGATCTTCTCTTCAGACTGGCCACTTGGAAGGTCCATTCTAGTTGCCAGAACCGGCAGAGCTAAAAAAAAAAAACATAACTCGTGTTGGTTAACTTCTTCTTGAAGAAAGAAAGGAGGGTTTTAGCCCCGAACTTGGCAACCGCTGAGTAAAAAAATCACTAACGGAATGCCTGACTTGATTTGTGAGTTTGGAGGCTTGTGGTGAAATGATTCGCATTATATAAACACCATCCAGTCGGTTGATGCATTCGTTTTCTGTCGCTCTTTCTCCCCTCCCTCTGTCTTATCACTCCATCTCTTTAGGTTTTCCACTCTTCGATTTCCTTTCGCTTCCCTCCTTTCTACCCCCTCCTCTCCTTACTTTTTCTCCCTTTCTCCTCCTCTCCTCTCTCCGCTCACCTTATTTTTGTTCCCCTCCCTCCCTCTCTCTCTGTCAAATGAAAAGCTCCACTTGTACAGCTCTGCCTCCATTAGGCTCTCCCCTCCCTCTCCACCCCCCCCCCCTCACCCATCCTCCCTCCTTCTCTTCCCTCTGGGCATGTCGACTTTAGATGGCTCCCTGTTCTGTCTCACACGCTAACCATCCTCCAGATGAACACGCTATGAACACGCTAAGAGCATGTCTAAGGGGACACGCCATCCACACGCTAAGGCATTTGTGTGGAGTGTTCGCATGTAGGCGTCGTGTGATGAGAATGCCTGGGGGAGCTATTAGAGTGTGGATGTGTTAGGATGGGACTGTCGTGTGTGTGTGTATGTGTGCGTGTGTTGATGTGTTAAGATGGGACTGTCATGTGTGTGTGTATGTGTGCGTGTGTGGATGTGTTAAGATGGGACTGTTGTGTGTGTGTGTGTATGTGTGCGTGTGTGGATGTGTTAAGATGGGACTGTCGTGTGTGTGTGTATGTGTGCGTGTGTGGATGTGTTAAGATGGGACTGTCGTGTGTCTGTATGTGTGGGTGTGTGGATGTGTTAAGATGGGACTGTTGTGTGTGTGTGTGTGTATGTGTGCGTGTGTGGATGTGTTAAGATGGGACTGTCGTGTGTGTGTGTATGTGTGCGTGTGTGGATTTGTTAAGATGGGACTGTCGTGTGTGTGTTTGTGTCGGTCTAATGTCCTTTATGGGCTAGTGTTGCACACCAAAATGTATATCAACTGAGACACTGCTCTGAGCCACAGATACTCAGAGTGGACAATCTGTTGAATATCTAATGAGGAGGCCGATGTGTTCACAGGCAAAACTGCTGCCTCTTATTGTCCGTGTGGGTGCGGGTGCGTTTGTCGGTGTGTGGCTGTGTGTAAGTGTATGGGTGTGTGAGGTGAATGTGTGTGTTTTGTGTGTGTGTGTGTGGGTGTTTGTGTGTGTGTGTTTGAGTGTGTGGGTGTGTGAGGTGAATGTGTGTTTTGTGTGTGTGTGGGTGTGTGGCTGTTTGTGGGTGTGTGGCTGTGTGTGTGTGGGTGTGTGGCTCTGTGAGTGTGTGGGTGTCTGAGGTGAATGTGTGTGTGGGTGTACTTCTAAGTCCTCCCTTGGCAGTTTGTAAACAAATAAACACCGTAAATACTAGGGGCTTATTTACTGCATTTTCCTTCTTTTCTCTCCTCTCTCCCTCTTTATCTCCCTCATTCCCTCTCTCTCCATCGCTCTCCCTCTCTCTCTTTATCTACCCTCGTTCCCTCTCTCTCCATCGCTCTTGCTCTCTCTTTATCTCCCTCATTCCCTCTCCATCTCCCTCATTTCTTCTCTATCGCTCTCCCCTCTCTCTTTCTCTCCCTCATTCCCTCTCTCCATCTCTCCCCTCTCTTTCTCTCCCTCATTCCCTCTCTCCATCTCTCCCCTCTCTTTCTCTCCCTCATTCCCTCTCTCCATCTCTCTCCCCTCTCTCTTTCTCTCCCTCATTCCCTCTCTCCATCTCTCTCCTCTCTCTCTTTATCTCCCTCATTCTCTCTCTCTCTCTCTTTAGCCAGCTGTGGTGTGCCCTCTTGTCTCTTCCAGCTGACGACATCATAATCCGTCTCCTGTCTGTCAGACAGATTTAATTCATTACTGCTCTGACAGTTTGCATGTGTTTGTGTCTTTATCTTCCTCCGGAGCTTTATTTAAGAATAATCTTCAGAAAAGTCTATTTTACTGGAATGGCGGATTGCTAGAACTGCTGTTATCAACATCGCTGCCTTTTGTTTATTTGAAGGAGGAGCGCTGCTATGGCAACCCAGATGTTTGTGTTTTTATGTTCTAGAACAGTGGTTCTCAATCCTGGTCTTCAGGGCCCACTGTCCTGCATGTTTTAGATGTTTCCCTGCTCCAACACACCTGATTCAAATGAATGGGTCCTTATGAAGCTCAACAGAAGCCTGATAATGACCCTTTAGAATCAGGTGTGTTGGAAGGGGGAAACATCAAAACATGCAGGACAGTGGGCCCTGAGGACCGGAATTGAGAACCACTGTTATAGAACATTCCGTGAACCTGAACGTTCTAGAACGTAGACTTCACAAGCTGAGTCTCTGAGGTCTCTGAAGGACTTGAAGCGGTTGTGGCCTCAGTGTTCTAAGCACTCAGGACCCTGTTCTTAACAGTCTGAAGTTCTCCGACGTTCTGCAGAAGCACTTGATTCAAATGGAACGGTCACAAGCAGGCGTCAGGTCATTAGAATCAGGGAAACATCTAGAACATGCACGACCCTGGTTAGGAACCAGTGGTTCCGAACCACTGCCCTAGACGTAGTATCGCCTCGCGAGACGCTCACAAATTTAATCTGTTTAAGGGAGATTATTATTTATATATTTTTTAAGTCTGACCGTCGCTTTCCTAACTCATATTCTTAAAAAAATAGCTCTCTTATCACTGATATCCGGCTTAAATCCTTTAAAAGGATTAATGCGCCGCTAAACGCTTGGCGCGTGCTCACGCATTTCAACGGTGCCCATGTGGCTCGAGGTGAGAGGAAAGTCGATTTCACCCTTTCTTTCTTTCCTTCCATCCTTTTCTCTTCTGTCATGTCCGCTATAGCTCGCGATGTCTGCCAGCCAGAGCTCGAAGGGGCAGAATCTCAATGCCGTTCACGGTGACTGAATATCTCATTAAAGTGTTGTTGTGAAGAGATTTCCAACTTCAAGTTAATGATCTTCGCGCAAGGCTCATCATTCACCGCCCCCCCCCCCCACCTCGCTTTTGCTCGTGTTATTTGTGTGTGCCTGTGTTTTTGTGTGAGCCTGTGTGTTTGTGTGTGTGTGTGTGTGTGTGTGCGCGTATGTGCCTGTTTTGTTTGTGAGCCAGCGCGTGTGTGCGTGCCTGTGTTTTTGTGTGAGCCTGTGTGTGTGTGTGTTCGTTTGTGTGCGTGGCTGTGTTCATTCGGAGGAAGGCCCATCATTACAGAACGAGTTCTTCCTCAAATCTAAACACCCCAGTCGTCAACAAAACGTCGAACGTAACCAAACGGCCGGGTCAGATGGGGAACGAATTCCGTTGCTTTGTGACCCGGTTCTTAATAATTAATTTAACTTGACTGAACCGTTCATGAGGAAAGCCGTTAACTTGAGCGCGCCGCGGGAAACGGACTGGCACCTGCGCGCGCGCTGAGATAAGTTCACTCTGGAGAGGCGCGCGCCGAGAGCGCACGTGAGCGCCGTCTCCGGCCGGAGAGCTTCCACCTTCCCGCCACCGAGGGCCGGTGTGTTCAGAAGGTGAAAAAAGGCCATTGAGCCGTAAGAAGGTTGATGTACGAATAAATCTACTTGAAATCCGGTCTTTATTTAGAGAAAAAAAATATTATTATTAATTATTATCTCTCCCCGCAAACAAGCAACGGACGCTCTTGACTTGATTGAACAGCGGCGAATCACGGAGGAGCGACTCGAGGACGGAGGGAGGAACGTGGATCTTTCACCGCTTGGTCTCGTGAGCCCGTCGCCCGAACATGAAGTCAAAAAGCCGGGATGAGAGTTTGTCTGACTCGCGTGCTGATTCCAGAGAGCTGGACGGTTCGTACGACCCGCTGACCGGTAAGTGAACGGGCAGCTCCGTAAACCTGTTTAAAACGTTGTTTCGAATGTACCATGTCAATGTTTACTATGTTTTTAACGTGAAACTTTTATGATGATTTTATTGTCTGTAAAGCGACTTTGAGTACCTTGAAAAGCGCTATATAAATAAAATGCATTATTATTATTATTAAAACATCTAGGGTGGGGTTGGGGGGTTCATGGAAAGTTTCTTGACCTGGCTTGAGGAGTTTGGTTTAAAACTGCTTATTACTAAGAAGTTAATACACCAATAGGTTCTCTACAACCTGACAGATGAAGGTTAAGTCTATAACCTTTGGATATTATAATCTTATTTTTTTGGATTGGATTTACCGTCGATACAATGTCCGTGGACGGAATTTAATTTGAATGGAGTTTTATGATTCGCTGAGTCAGCTGTGTTATCTTGCCTTTCCATTAACTAATCGACCGGTTAATACCGGTTATCAGTGTGTGGGAGTGAGCTTATGAGCCCGTCATGTAAAGGTGCTGTTTCCTTTGCCCCACCATTATCAGTTCCTCTCCGGTGCCGGGGAAATTTTTACCGGCAAGGTCATCCGGGGTTTACCGGGTGCGTCTCAAACGGGGGGAACACACTGTAGTCTTCCTTGAAGACAAATTGCGAGCCAGTTTCAATAGTCTAAAACGATCTCCTTCACCCCCCTTTTCGTGCCCTAACCCCCCCCCCCCCCCCCAAGCACAGATCAGAATTACTTCCAGTCTCCTCACTTTCCTGTGTCTTATGATCACTATGTCTCTTCAGACTATACTTCTTCAAATGTGTGTGAGCAGCGTTCAAGATCGTGTGTTTTATTCATGTCTTGTATACATGTTTTATAGATGGACAGGATTTTGTCAACACGTCAGTTTTTCCAGGACGCTGCACATGTCACATATGCTATCAGGTTGTTGCTACGGTCACAGCGGTTGCCATGGTCTGGGGACAGGACACTGTAGAACAGCATAACACAATAAATTACAGGACTACAATAGAGTAGGACACTGTGGAACTACAGTAGAAGAAAACACTGGAGGAAAATCAAGCAGGACTAGAATCAGAATAGAACCCAGCAGGACTAGAGTCAGAATAGAACCCATGAAGACTAGAATCAGAATAGAACCCAGCAAGACTAGAATCAGAATAGAACCCAGCAGGACTAGAATCAGAATAGAACCCAGCAGGACTAGAATCAGAATAGAACACAACAACTCTTTTAAGGTGGTCCAAAATGTGAATGTTGAGAAATTGTGACACAAGAAAAATATGTGCGTGTGTGGGAAAGATGTCTTCAAAAGTCGCTGCAAATATATTCTTGTGTGTGTGTGTGTGTGTGTGTGCTATTAAAGAAGGTGTTTAAAGAGCCTAACGCTGTCGGTTAGCTGTTGTGTAACTATCAGGGTTGTGTAACTGATAATCAAAAGGAGCTCTTGCATAATTGATGTGATGACCGTACCATCTGCCCTGATCTCTGAGCCCAGCCTTCTAGCTGGGACCCTGACTGACACACACACACATCGACACACACACACATCGACACACACCGACACACACACAAACACACACACAGAGCGACACACACACACACACGTGTTGGTCACTCACACATCGTCACTGACCATATCAAAAAGTGTCATTTAAAGAGAGGATTACTCTCCCTCCCTCCCCCCCCTTCTCCCTCCTCCTTCCCCTCTCCCCCCTCCTCCCTCCTCCTCCCCCCTCTCCCCCCCTTCTCCCTCCTCCTTCCCCTTTCCCCCCTCCTTACTCTCCCACCGTCCTCCTCCCACTCTCAGGGTGAGCCTGAGTCTCAGGTGTTTCGAGCCTGGAAGGAAATGAATGTTTCAAATCCACCAATCAGAGCCATGTGTTGTGACGGATCCAGAAATACCTTCTGAGGTTAGACTGGACAAGAAAGAGGTAGAGAGAGAGAGAGAGAGAGAGAGAGAGAGAGAGAAAGAGAGACAGAGATAGGGAGAGAAAGGGAGGGAGAGAGAGAAAGAGAGACAGAGATAGGGAGAGAAAGGAAGGGGGGAGACAGGGAGAAAGGGAGGGACGGAGAGAAAAGGAGAGAGAGCGAGAAAAGGAGAGGGGGAGAAAGGGAGAGAGACAAAGAGAGAGAGTGATAGAGAGAGAGAGGGGGGAGATCTTCTAGACCTCCTCTCTTTGCGCTCCTTCTCTCTCTGTCTTTCCCTCTCAGTCCTCTTGTCATCCGTCTCATCCTCCTCTCTCAGTGTTCAGTCACTCAACAAAATCTCTCATTCTGTTGTTCTCTGTTCTGCCAAAGGGAAGAGGAAGCTGTGTGTGTGTGTGGAGTTATTGTGTGTGTCTGCGCAGGTGTATGTATGTGTGTGTGTATGTGTGTGTGACCCCCACAGAGTAGTGTTTGTTTTTCCATGGCAGAGCAGCTGCTGTGTTGTGGTGTTGCTGACAGATCCTAAGTGCCCTGTGGTCTCATTGAAGCACACACACACACACACACACACACACACACACACACACACACACACACACATCCTCTTGCACATCCTCACTTCTCTGTTCCTCACCTTACATGCTTGGCTCTGTCCATGGTCCTGAAATCCACAAGCCTTCAGCCAGTCCAGCCAAGCGCACCAGCATGCCAAACTAATCTGTGCTGTGATTGGTCACTTCCAGGGAACCCTTCGTCCAGTCAGAAGAAGAAGAGCATAAAGCAGAGATTCCTCAAGCTGCTGCCTTGCTTCCGCTCAGGCTCCGCCCCCTCGCTCAGACAAAGCAAGTTGCACCCCGTCTCATCTGCATAGCCGCACCCCCTCAACAGTCTCATCTGCATAGCCACACCCTTTCTGATGCTGACACATTAAATAGTCATATCAATACTTTATTATGTCCTGGCTAAACCTCTCCCCCCCCTCCTCTTTCCTCCTCCCCCTTCCCTCCCCTCCCTCTCTCTCCCACCCTTCTTTCTATCCCATCCCTCTCCTCCCTCCTTCCTCTCCCTTCCCTCCCCTCCCTCTCCTCTCCTCCCATTTCCTACCTCCCCCCCTCCCCTTTCCTCCACCCCTCCCCTCCCTCTCTCTCCCACCCTTTTCCTCTCCCATCCCTCTCCTCCCGCCTTCGTCTCCCTTCCCTCCCCTCCCTCTCCTCTCCTCCCCTACCATTTCCTACCCCCCCTCCCCTCCCCTCCCCTCTCCTCCCTCCCTCCCACCCCCCAGACAGCGTGGTGGAGGATGGGGGGCTCTCTGCTCTGAGCTACAGGCCGGAGGGCCTGGACCAGATGCAGCAGCGAAGCAGCTTTACCAGAGCAGAGCTGCAGGTCCTTTACAGGGGCTTCAAGAACGTACGGCTCCTCCGCTCCTCCCTCCTCTCGCACCCTGTTTCATCCCTCTCTATCGCTCTCTAGCTCATCCCCGTCTCTCTCTCCCTTCTCTCTCTCTCTCTATCTCTGTCTCTCTCTCTCTCTCTCTCTCTCTCTCTCTCTCTCTCATACTCCTCTCTCTCTCTCTCTGTCTGTCTCTCTCTCTCTCATACTCCTCTCTATCTGTCTCTCTCTCTCTCTCATACTCCTCTCTCTATCTGTCTCTCTCTCTCGCTCTCATACTCCTCTTTCTCTATCTCTGTCCCTGTCTCTCTTTATCTCATCCCCATATCTCTCTCTCTGTGTACGTGTGCATGTGTGTGTGTGTGTATGTGTGTGTGTGTGAGATCTGAGAGATCTGACCCCAGTCTTCTTCTCTACAGGAATGTCCCAGTGGCATGGTGGATGAGGACACCTTTAAGACCATCTACTCACAGTTCTTCCCCCAAGGAGGTCAGTTCTCCGCAAATAATATCTTCCGATTTTTTAATAATGAAATGATTCATTATGATTCTTTGAATACTTTCCTATCCCTATTAGTCCTACATTGTGCGTCTGTGTGTGCGTGCTTGTGTGTGCGCGCTTGGGTGTGCGCGTGTGTCAGACTCCAGCACCTACGCTCACTTCCTCTTTGAGGCCTTTGACACGAACAAACACGGAGCTGTCAGCTTTGAGGTAAAGCCCTCCTCTCCTTTCCTCTCCTTTCTTCTCCTCTCCTCCTCTCCCCCCGTTCTCCTCTCCTCTTCTCTCTTCTCCTTCTCTCCCCTCCCCTCTCCTCCTCTCCTTTCCTCTCCTATATTCTCCTCTCCTCCTCTCCCCCCCTATTCTCCTCTCCTCCTCTTTTTTCTCCTCCTCTCCCCCTCCCCTTCCCTCTCCTCTTTCACTTCCTCCCTCCACCGCTCCTGTTTGGTACCAGTACTCTAACTTCTCTCCACCCCTCCACCTCCACCCCTCCATGTTACAGGACTTTGTGGCAGGCCTGTCCATAATCTTGAGAGGCTCCGTCACAGACAAGCTGAACTGGGCGTTCAACCTGTATGACCTGAACAAGGATGGCTGCATTACTAAAGAGGTAAGCCTGTCGACACCTGCAGACTCGTTCCCAAGCTGACCAGCAGGGGGCACTCAGGAGAACATATTACGTTTTTGCATCTGAAAGTGTGTGTCTCTGTGTGTGTCTGTGCGTGCGTGTATGTGTATGTATGTCTCTCTGTGTGTGTGTGTGTGTATGTATGTCTATCTGTGTGGGTGTCTGTGTATGTGTCTGTGTGGGTGTGTATGTATGTGTTGGTGACTGTTTCCAGGAAATGACAGACATCATGCGCTCCATCTATGACATGATGGGGAGCTGTACGTACCCCTGCATGCAGGACAACGCACCCAGAGAACATGTGGAGAACTTCTTCCAGGTAACCCCCCCCCCTCCCCTCCACACACACACTACAACACACCAACACACACACAAGCACACATACTCATTCACAACACAGTCTCATACAGACACACACAAACACTGAATCATTTAATGTATGTTTCTGGTGTGCATCCTGTGTGCTTCCTGTGTGCTTCCTGTCTGCTTCCTGTGTGCTTCCTGTCTGCGTCCTGTCTGCTTCCTGTGTGCTTCATGTTGTCAGAAGATGGATATGAACCGTGATGGAGTGGTCACTATCGAGGAGTTCCTGGAGTCTTGTCTAAAGGTCTGTCATCTCGCTCACCAAGACACAGCCATCCTTAACACTTTGGAGGAAAAACAAAAACAATCCTATTATTTTGTCCCTCTCTGCCACCCATCCAGGACGAGAACATCATGCAGTCGATGCACATATTTGACGGCGTCATCTAACCTGCCGTGATGTCACGTGGGCCTCAGCCAATCAGACGGAACACCCGTCCTCTTTCTTTGACTCCGCCCCCAGAGACTTGCCTGACATCCTAACAAGGGGAGGTCAGGGGTCATCGTCACACTGACCCTGGGGGTTGTGAGGATGATGGTGAGGAGGGGGAGAGGGGGGAGGCGGAGCGCTTGTTGCTCTGTCAACTATAGAGGTCACACAGGAATCTAATCTCTGTATATTTCAGTTGGGGTAAAGACCAAATGTTTGTGTGACGTACTCAGCACTTAGTGATTGTACTGTTACCTTCACTCCAGTCAACCTTGTATGGAACCGAATCAGCATTTGTTTTCCTTCGGTCTCTGTCCTTCTGTTTTCCTTTCGGTGTGCCCTCTCCCTCCCTCCCTCCCTCCCTCCCTCCCTCCCTCCCTCCCTCCCTCCCTCCCTCCCTCCCTCCCTCCCTCCCTCCCTCCCTCCCTCCCTCCCTCACTCCCTCACTCCCTCACTCCCTTTCTCTCTCTCCCTCCCTCTCTCACTCCCTCTATCTCACTCCCTCTCTCTTACTTCCTCTCTCCTTCTCTCTCCCTCCCCCCCCTCTCTCTCTCCATCTTCCTCTCTCCCAGCCCCTCCATCTCTGCTGAGGAAATAAAGGTGGATTGTTAGGCTTAACAGGAAATGGTCACAGGTGAACAAGACGTTGAGGAACTGTTAGTCTGCACTCCGGAACGTTCCGTGTTCTTATAGTTCATGTTGGAATCTTCTCCCTCACAGTGTTCCGCGTCCGTTCACCTACCGTGGTCGTGTCTGCATGACGTAGTGTTCACCGAGGATTATGGGTAAAATATAATTGCATTAAGAACTGTCTAGTTTCTGAGAATGGTTCGTATAAGACTTAATTAGGCCGGATGTGATAATGATGGTGGTGTCTGATGATGATGATGATGATGAGGATGAGGATGATGATGATGATGATGATGATGATGATGATGATGATGATGATGATGACGATGAGGATGATGAGGATGAGGATGAAGAGGAGGATGAGGATGATGATGATGATGATGATGATGATGATGATGATGAGGATGAGGATGATGATGATGACGATGAGGATGAGGATGATGAGGATGAGGATGAAGAGGAGGAGGAGGATGAGGATGATGATGATGATGATGATGATGATGATGAATTAAACTCACAGTTGCTATGCAAACCTCTTCGGTTTCAAGCCTCATGAGCTGCTGCCTAAACCGAACGAAGAAGACAGCAGCTCGATCACATGCAAATTTAACTTTATTAATAAAAACTCTTATTCACGTAGCATCAAAGTTAGAAAAATATACTTCTACGTGTACTCACGAACAATATCAACAAACTAAAACAAACCAAAACAATAAGATTTGATCACCCACAGATAAAAAATAACATTTTAAGGGGTTTATAGGTACAAATCGATAACAGAAAAATTAGTGAACACTTTCTCTGATTGAGAATGACTTCTGGATGGGTGTCGAAAACTTCTTGAGAGTCCAGATGGACCCTGAAACCTCCTCTACACTTCCACAACAGGAAAATGAAGTCAGGACTTCGGTTTGTTGATGGTGCTGTAGAGAGCAGATGGATCTTCATTGGTCTGAACATCGACTCTGAAGACGGCCATTAAGAAACGTCAACACAGGTTCAACATTTATAAACCTGAATTTCCAGGGAGGATGAATAATGTATGAATGTGATCCTGTTCCATGTGATGTATTGACATGATGTGCTCACCGGGGGGCAGGATTGAGCTGGTTGAACTTTACAGCAGTGTACTGCACATCCTCTTCCTGGTTCTGGGGCTGCACTGATTGGACGGTGGAGTACAGGGGGACGTCCTTGGTCTTCGAGCGAGAGAAATCGATGTTGGCGTAGTGAATGTCATCCTGCTGGTCTGTGTGCGTGTCAGTTTGTGTGTCAGTGTGTGTGTCTGTGTGTGTCAGGGCGATGGCTAAAATGTTGTCATACACAGGACCACAGTCCCCCTGGAGGAGATAAAAAGAAAATTGCAAAGATATAATACAAACACACACGTATGCATGCACACACACACACATACATACATACACACCTGTTCGTTAAATGATGGTGGTCTGGTAGAAGAGGACGGTTTTAAAGTCTTCTTCCTGTTAATGGATTACTGAGTCTATTAATCATTAGTACTTACTTCACTACTTTTATTTGTCAGGATACACACTAAAACAGCTCTATAAGGAACTGCAATCCAGAGTATTTTTTGATACATTTAAATACAGTCGTCCTCAACTCTGGTCCTCAGGGCCCACTGTCCTGCATGTTTTAGCTGCATGCTCCACACCTGATTCAAGTGAATAGGTCGTTATCTAGATCTGAAGAATCCTGGTAACGAACATGCATTAGAATCAGGTGTGTGGGAAGACAATGGCTCCTGAGGACCAGAATTGTACACCGCTGTTTAAATACATTTTAATTTCAAAAATCTTCTCCGGTCCCTTGCTGACCTGCAGAGGAAGAAGGCAGAGAGGAGGATGAAAACCAGGAGAACGATCACCGTGGTTACGGCTGCTGCAGCCTGCAGAGCTACTGAGGTCCCTGAACAACACAACAAGGGGAAACACAACATTCATGCACTGGTGTGTACCGCTGTATTGTACAGTCAACGTGTTGAGATGCTAACAGGTGTCATACTAAAACTCCTCCACTAGGCGTCCCTGTTTAAAATCCTATGAGGCCTATGCAGATGCTCAGCATACCATGTGCCTTCGAGGGCCAAGAGGGTGCAGGTTTTCATGTCAGCCAAGCACTAGCCCAGTTGATTTCCCTAACGAGTTTCTCCTCTTCCGCTCAGCTGGTGTAGTTGCTTGGTTGATATGAAAACCTGCACCCTCTTGGCCCTCGATTTCACATGGTTCGACACCACTGGACTATCCACTAATTGATGATGAATGATTCATAATATCTTACCTGTAAGAAGAGTGATCATTACAACAGCTGACTTATTAGTTCCTACTGTGTTCCCAGCCTGACAGAAGTATCCTCCACTGTCCTCAGATCTGAAGGTAGTGATGGTGTATTTCTGTCCACTGTCCTCAGATCTGCTGGTAGTGATGGTGTATTTCTGTCCACTGTCCTCAGATCTGCTGGTAGTGATTGTGTAGTTCTCTCCAGGTGTTTCAGATGAGGCGATGGTCTTCTTGTACCAGGTGTACGTCTGCACTGGTGGGTTAGCATCACTGTTGCAGGTTAGAGTCACTGAGCTTCCCTCCACCACGGCACCAGAGGGATTGACTGACACAGAGAGGCTTCTTGGAGCATCTAGTGGATAAAAAAAGCCGATTGACTAATTTCATAGAAAGTCGAGCAATTGATTTTCTATCCCTGAACCAGATGGGCATCACTGGCACTGCGCTTGAATGGATCTCATCCTACCTGATGGGAACATCCTATCAAGTCTCCTGGGGACGAAAAACATCTGGTCCTCGCCAGCTCTCCACTGGGGTCCCACAGGGTTCTGACCTTGGACCGCTCCTATTCTCCTTAGACACCACCTGACTTGGGCCAATCATCTCCTCCCATGGCTTCCCCTATCACTGTTATGCTGACGACACACAGCTACTCGTATATCTATCCTTCCCCCCGACCGATCCAGGGATCTCTACTAGAATCAAGGCCTGCCTCACCGACATCTTGGCCTGGATGACCAGACACCACCTCCAGCTGAACCTCACCAAAACAGAACTCCTTATCATTCAGGCCAAACCCTCAATCACCCATGATCTCTCTATCACTATGGGATCTGCAACAGTGACCCCCTTCATCTTCTGCCAGGAACCTGGGGGTCACCTTGGACGACAAGCTCTCCCTCACACTACACATTGCCGCAGTCTCTTGGTCATGTAGATTCACCCTCTACAACATCCGGAAAATCAGAAAATACCTGTCTCAAGATTCCACTCAACTGCTAGTCCAAGCCCTTGTCCTCTCAAATCTGGACTACTGCAACTCGCTACTAGCCGGCCTTTCTGCAAGTGCAATCCGTCCCCTTCAGAGGATCCAAAATACAGCCACTCATCTGGTTTTCAACCTACCCAGAGGCTGCCACGTCACCCCGCTCCTCATCCTCCACTGGCTTCCCATCATGGCCCGTATCAGATTCAAGACCCTGGTGCTGACCTTCCTAGCAGTAAACAGGACTGCCCTGAGCTATATCAACTCGCTCCTCCGGCCCTATAGCCCGCCCGCCACCTACGGTCATCTGCTGACCACCGTCTTACGGTACCCCCCTTCAAGAGCGCCAAAGCCCAACACAATCTCTTCCACTGCCTGGCTCCCCAATGGTGGAATTAACTCCCCACCTCCATCAGAAGCACAGACTGCCTCAGTGACCGATGCTCTTTGTAAAAGCTCTCTCTTGTAAGTCGCTTTGGATAAAAGCGTCTGCTAAATGAATAAATGTAAATGTAACTTCAACAGGGTCATATATCCAACTGACAATGGCCAAACCTCAAAAAGAATGTTGAGGTTCAAAGAATCCGCGTACGTAAACAGATTTGACTCCCCACCTCCATCAAAAACGCTGACCCTCTCACTTCAAGAAAAGACTCAAGACTCACTTGTTCTGAGAGTTCAATGCAGGGGTGCCCAATCCTGGTCCTCGAGAGCCCCTATCCTGACAGTTTTAGATGTTTCCCTTCTCCAGCACACCTGATTCTAACGAAGGATCATTATGAGGCATCTACAGAGCTTGATAACGACCCTTCATTAGAGCAGGGAAACATCCAAAACTGTCAGGACAGGGGCTCTCGAGGGTCAGGATTGGGCACCCCTGGTTCAGTGGTACTTAGGAATAACTGCTGGACCTAATAATAGCCCCTCCCCAGGGTCACAAGGATTCCTACTGGGGGACCTGTTGCCTTTTTGATGGTCTTAACCTGTGTAGGATTTTTGGTACTCGCAGTCAGGTGCACTGCTGTTGCTGTTTTGTTGTTTGCTTTCTACAGGTACACTATTGCCTGTCGGAGGTACCTGCCTTATATTTGAAAACTTGTTCGGCTGAATGCTCTTATGGCTCTTCCTTTGGCACTTATTGGTTTCTTACAATGTAAGTTTCGTAATCTATAAACCCGCTATGTTTGGGGTCTATCACATTGCTATGTTCAAGGACCGATGCACTTTTGTAAAGCGCTCTCTTGGAAGTCACTTTGGATAAAAGCGTCTGCTAAATGAATACATGTAAATGTAATTCTCTCGTGAAAACAAGGTGTCAAAGTGGCAATTAAATGCTAGAAACGTTCGTTGAACTTGTTTGTGTTTAAAAATGTGCACTCTCGTACGATGGACCTATTTAACACCTCCTGGTGTTACGTGTAAAACACTTTGAAATCATCATGGTATCGCCTGTTAGCATGTGTATGTATTCTACATACTTTATAAAGGGAACTGCAGAGACGGGGGTTACCGAGACTTACAGTGAACATTCAGGACCACAGAAGAAGAGTTGGTTCTTCCTTGTTGGTTTTCAGCCTGACAGAAGTATCCTCCACTGTCCTCAGATCTGATGGTAGCGATGGTGTAGTTCTGTCCACTGTCCTCAGATCTGCTGGTAGTGATGGTGTAGTTCTGTCCACTGTCCTCAGATCTGCTGGTAGTGATGGTGTTATCCTGTCCAGATGATTCAGATGAGGCGATGGTCTTCTTGTACCAGGTGTACGTCTGCACTGGTGGGTTAGCATCACTGTTGCAGGTTAAAGTCACTGAGCTGCCCTCCACCACGGCACCAGAGGGACTGACTGAGATTTTGATGTCCTTCGGTTTATCTGGGGTCAATAAAGAGAAGAACCGCTTGAAGTTACAAGACAAGGTTGACCAAGGTTGTTTTGAGGCAGCCCTATGGGCGTATGTGAAGCCCTCTTTGACATTGCTAGTAAAAAGGCCTGTAGCAACACAGTTTTCCAAATGTATTTACGGTCGTTTATACACCATGGAAGTCAGAAGTCTTACACATGACGTCGAGAGTCTTTTCAGGTGAGTGGAGAACCGGGTGTTCTGTCAGAGCGCAGGAGTATCTGCCTGCATCCTCTCTCCTGACTGAATCCAGGTAAAGGATATCCCATCTGGCACCTCTGTTGGTCACTAGGTCTCCGTTCCTGAACCAGGAAACGCTGACACCCAGCGGACACACGGTCCTGCATGTCATGGAGACTTTGTTTCCCTCGGTTACCAATCTCTGTTCGATCTCCACCTGGATGTCTGTTGACGACAGGACAGATGGACGATCTGCTGGAAGCCGCGGTTTGCGGCGCTGCGATCGGACGGGTGTGCGTAGAGTTACCTGTGACGGTCAGCTGTACTCCAGCAGAGCCAGTGTACCCTCCAGAAGTGGTTATCATTCTGAACTTGTACACTGCTGAATCAGCGGTTCCCAGGTTAGTGATCTTCATCGCGTGATGGTTCACCTTACTGCTACTGTATTCGACACGACTTGAGTATCTGTAATCGACCGTCAGGTCCTTTTTATCATTGTCCCCAATAAACCAGAATGCCTTGGTGACTGTAAGGTAACTAGGGTGTGTGTAGGTGCAGGACAGATCCACTGATGAACCCAGCAAGGCACACACCTTCCTGTTGGAGTAATTCACACTCCAGCAGTTCTGACCAGAAACACCTGTAAAAAATTGCACCGTAAAACATGAGATGCACAACTTCTCTACCCCCTGACAACCAACAAACCTCTGCCAAACTCGTCAGCTTTCTGAACTAAACCTTTTCTGACGCCGGGGGGGGGGGGGGGGGGGATACGAGCAAAACACTCCTGCCCTTGAAGTGAGACAGACACGATTGAATTCACGAACGGAGCTCGTCCTGAAATACGAAAGACTGAGATGTCATCCACACTCACACACTGCAGGAGAGGGGAGATCATCATGTCCTTTTACAGCACAGGAGTAACTGTTGACATCATTTTTGTCGACATATTCATACTGGTTCCTGGTTCCTTCTCGCAGGTATTGGTTGTTTTTGTACCAGATGTAGTAGACGGAGCCAGTCAGAGAACAGGTGGAGCTACAGGTCAGGGTTGCATGCCAGTATCCCTCTGTTACTGTCACCTGTAGAGCTGGGTAAGGTAGATAAAGAGATCAGCTCAGTCTATCCTGGTTCACTCTACTCAAGCTGGGAACCCTGGAATGATACCAGGGTCCTACAAGACTGTGGTACCTGTGACTGAGAGATATATTCCTCGTGAGTCAGTTTCCCCGTACGAAGAGAATGCTGTTTCAAAGTAGAAGTAGAAGTGTCCTGAGTCAGTGTCTCTCAGGTCTGTGATGGTCAGGGTGCCCTCTCTCTCCTTATCCCCACCGTACTGAACTCGGCCTGCATACTCTGGTTGGTCCTGGAGGTTGTTAGGGTGTCCTTGACCAACCTTCCTCCACTCTGTTCTAGTGACCGTGGAACCTCTGGGGTAAGTATAGGAGCAGGAGAGGGTCGCTGATGCACCTTCCAAGGCACAGACACTCTGGAGGGGGTAAGTCACACCCCAGTTCTGACCCAGCACCACTGCAAACACAGTCACATAGCACCAGCACGTTAGCGAAAGCACAAACCTAACGGTTCACATGCAGCTTTGCTTCCTTGGGTGAGGGATGGGCTTTTAGCTTGGTGAGCTAACTCTGTCTCATCACACATGCTAACATGGTGGGTTTGAACTCTTGGCAGTTGATCACATTAGATTAGATGAACGTTTATTTGTCCTCCAGGGGGTGGAAATTGCAGTTCACAACAGCAGCAGGGTAAAGTACAGCACACAGAGTTGCAGGGTAATATACATAATGACAATAACATAACAATAGCAATAACAATAGCAATAGCAATAGGCGGGCTCGATAAGGTCAGATATAAAAACATAAGAAAATAAGTAATTTAAGTAGTCTGGTTAAGTAGTCCAGTAAAAAAAATAAGTAAATGGGTGCTAGTGTTGCTGGTGTCGTTTTTAACCATCGCCAAAAAGCTTTATCAATCAAATACTGTATTAAGTAGATACTTATTGTTGAGAAACACATTCTAAAGCCCACTATGTTCAGGGTCTTATCACGTTGCTAAGCTCAGTGACCGACGCTCTTTGTAAGCTCTCTCTTGTAAGTCGCTTTGGATAAAAGGGGGCGTGAGATAGCTCAACGGTTAAGGCTTTGGCCTCATGATCGGAAGGTTGTGAGATCGAGCCCCGGCTGTGGCTATATGACGTTGTGTCCTTGGGCAAGGCACTTCACCCTACTTGCCTCAGGGCCAATGTCCCTGTACTTACTGTAAGTCGCTTTGGATAAAAGCGTCTGCTAAATGAATAAATGTAAATGTAAAAGCATCTGCTAAATGAAGACATTTAAAATGTATATAACTCTTGAGACAGAGCACTATAACTTAGATTAATATTGGTATTAATAAAAAAAATGATGTCCCTTTAATCCATGTGATCAACTGCCCAGAGTTCAAGCCCATCATGTCAGCATGTGTGATTAGATGATATGTGTGCATCTATGTGTGACTGTGTGTGTGTGGGGGAATCTCAACACTACAAGGCCTTTGACTAGAGATCCACACCTGTTCAGGTGTGTCTACCCAGCATGCTGTGTGTCTGGCTGGAGTCAAAGATCAGTGTAAGCAAAGAGATGAAACTTTTAACCCTTGAAAGAGGAATGAATTGAAGAGATGCTGTGGATGTACTTAATGTTCCTGTTTATTCAAGGGCATCATGTAAATGTGTTAAAGAGGAAGGAAGCCATGATAATGCTGACTTTCTGGTTGCTCAGAAGTTGTGCTGAAACTCTCTCTCACACACACATTAGATTTTTTAACCGTAATTCTAATAAGGACTCAAGTCACAGGTCAGAGGTGGAGAGAGATAAACCAGGTCATACATACCTTCCACAGAGCAGAACAAGACCACAAACACACTTCCTGTGGTTCTCAAATCCATAGCTCCCCCACCTCGCTGCGGTCTGACGGACACAACACTAACAGATGTCCACAAAAAACACAATAATAACTGAATACTTGCCCTGGTGAACACAACACGATTCTACATTAGCAACTTAAAACCATGAAATGCAACATGTTCACCATCCTTATAGTCGACAAACTGGCACTTTGCTAAGGAACCAACAAGAAGCAACGACAAATAATACAAACAAATAACAACAAATTAGAATGCTCTAAAAGACATCTAAAAAAAATAACATACATACAGATTGTGAAGCCTCTCTCACTTAGTGCTTGGACGTACGAGGCTGTCGTTAGGTTTCCTGGCACCGTGAGGTCTGAGGGGAAGACTGCTTCTGAGCAACCAGAAAGTCAGTTGTTCTAGCATAATCATGGCTTCCTTCCTCTTTAACACATTTACATGATGCCCTCAAATAAACAGGAACATCCACAGCATCTCTTCAGTTCATTCCTCTACCAAAGGGTTGAAAGTTTCATCTCTTCGATCACATTGGTGTTACACACACAGTCACACACAGATGCACACATAAACACCCTCAAACCAACCCATACAGACACACACACACACACACACACACAGTCACACACTATTACAGAACTAGAATAAGATCTACATGAATATCTGTGAGTGTATGACAGTGTATGACATGATCGTATAAATAGTTTGATTGACACAAACACATTAAACAGAAGGAAACCAAATGTAAAAACCCTGTTTTATTATATGTTTCTGTAAAGGCATTTTCATGTATTTTACAAGACAAAGCGCAAAGCTCTGCAGCGGGTGGTGAAAACTGTCCAACGCATCACAGGGACTCCTCTTCGAACCCTCGAGGAAATCCAGAGGAAGCGCTGTCTGCTAGGAGTTCACAGCATCCAGAAGGTTTCCTCCCACCCCACCCACAAACTGTTTTCCCTCTTGCTCTCCGGCAGGCGCCTCAGGAGCTTCAGGTCTAAGACCAGTAGACTGAGGAACAGCTTCTTCCCCAGAACCGTGACACTCCTGAACTCCACCCTGCTTTAAGCCCCGCCCCTCTATATTTGCACTATTGTCTACATTCTGCACTACCTCTGCCATTTTGCACCATCTGTTCCATTTTGCACATCTGCATATAGTACCATTTTGCTCTATCTGTACATATCCAAATCAAATCAAGCCGCCAACTTCTACAACTTTCTTCACTGTAGCTTTCGGCTACCATGATTAATGAACCTCTCTAATTCACCAACTCTGTAAGGGAGAATTCTTCACGATTTGTTCGTTAAATGATGATTATCTGGTAGCAGAGGACGGTTTTAAAGTCTTCTTCCTGTTAATGGATTAAAAACATGGATTAATGGATTAATTAATCATTAGTACTTACTTCACTACTTTTATTTGTCAGGATTCACACTAAAACAGCTCTATAAGGAACTGAGCACCAATCTATGGTATGTTTAATACATTTAAATACAGTGGTCTCCAACTCTGGTCCTCAGGGCCCAATGTCCTGCATGTTTTAGATGTTTCCCAGTTCCAACACACCTGATTCAAGTGAATTGGTCGTTATCTAGCTCTGAATAATCCTGGTAACGAACATGCATTAGAATCAGGTGTGTGGGAAGAGGGGCAACATCTAAAACATGCAGGACAGTGGCTCCTGAGGACCAGAAATGTACTGTTGTAATTTCAAACAATATTTTCCGGTCCCTTGCTGACCTGCAGAGGAGGAAGGCAGAGAGGAGGATGAAAACCAGCAGAACGATCACCTTGGTCACTGCTGATGCAGCCTGCAGAGCTACTGACGTCCCTGAACAACACAACAAGGGGAAACACAACATTCATGCACTGGTGTGTACCGCTGTATTGTACAGTCAAGGTGTTGAGATGCTAACAGGTGTCATACTACAACTCCTCCACTAGACGTCACTGTTTAAAATCTTATGAGGCCTACGCTGATACTCAGGAAGATGGTAAGATAGTACCCACCCCTTGTTAAACCATCTGCCATCGAGGGCCAAGAGGGTGCTGGTTTTCTGTCAGCCAAGCACTACACCAGTTGATTTCCCTAACAAGTTTCTCCTCTTCCGCTCAGCTGGTGTAGTGGCTTGGTTGACGTGAAAACCTGCACCCTCTTGGCCCTCGATTTCACATGGTTCGACACCACTGGACTATCCACTAATTGATGATGAATGATTCATAATATCTTACCTGTAAGAAGAGTGATCATTACAACAGCTGACTTATTAGTTCCTACTGTGTTCCCAGCCTGACAGAAGTATCCTCCACTGTCCTCAGATCTGAAGGTAGTGATGGTATATTTCTGTCCACTGTCCTCAGATCTGCTGGTAGTGATGGTGTAGTTCTCTCCAGGTGTTTCAGATGAGGCGATGGTCTTCTTGTACCAGGTGTACGTCTGCACTGGTGGGTTAGCATCACTGTTGCAGGTTAGAGTCACTGAGCTGCCCTCCACCACGGCACCAGAGGGACTGACTGAGATTTTGATGTCCTTCGGTTTATCTGGGGTCAATAAAGAGAAGAACCGCTTGAAGTTACAAGACAAGGTTGACCAAGGTTGTTTTGAGGCAGCCCTATGGGCGTATGTGAAGCCCTCTTTGACATTGCTAGTAAAAAGGCCTGTAGCAACACAGTTTTCCAAATGTATTTACGGTCGTTTATACACCATGGAAGTCAGAAGTCTTACACATGACGTCGAGAGTCTTTTCAGGTGAGTGGAGAACCGGGTGTTCTGTCAGAGCGCAGGAGTATCTGCCTGCATCCTCTCTCCTGACTGAATCCAGGTAAAGGATATCCCATCTGGCACCTCTGTTGGTCACTAGGTCTCCGTTCCTGAACCAGGAAACGCTGACACCCAGCGGACACACGGTCCTGCATGTCATGGAGACTTTGTTTCCCTCGGTTACGAATCTCCGTTCGATCTCCACCTGGATGTCTGTTGACGACAGGACAGATGGACGATCTGCTGGAAGCCGCGGTTTGCGGCGCTGCGATCGGACGGGTGTGCGTAGAGTTACCTGTGACGGTCAGCTGTACTCCAGCAGAGCCAGTGTACCCTCCAGAAGTGGTTATCATTCTGAACTTGTACACTGCTGAATCAGCGGTTCCCAGGTTAGTGATCTTCATCGCGTGATGGTTCACCTTACTGCTACTGTATTCGACACGACTTGAGTATCTGTAATCGACCTGCAGGTCCTTTTTATCATAGTCCCCAATAAACCAGAATGCCTTGGTGACTGTAAGGTCACTAGGGTGTGTGTAGGTGCAGGACAGATCCACTGATGAACCCAGCAAGGCACACACCTTCCTGTTGGAGTAATTCACACTCCAGCAGTTCTGACCAGAAACACCTGTAAAAAATTGCACCGTAAAACATGAGATGCACAACTTCTCTACCCCCTGACAACCAACAAACCTCTGCCAAACTCGTCAGCTTTCTGAACTAAACCTTTTCTGACGCCGGGGGGGGGGGGGGATACGAGCAAAACACTCCTGCCCTTGAAGTGAGACAGACACGATTGAATTCACGAACGGAGCTCGTCCTGAACTACGAAAGACTGAGATGTCATCCACACTCACACACTGCAGGAGAGGGGAGATCATCATGTCCTTTTACAGCACAGGAGTAACTGTTGACATCATTTTTGTCGACATATTCATACTGGTTCCTGGTTCCTTCTCGCAGGTATCGGTTGTTTTTGTACCAGATGTAGTAGACGGAGCCAGTCAGAGAACAGGTGGAGCTACAGGTCAGGGTTGCATGCCAGTATCCCTCTGTTACTGTCACCTGTAGAGCTGGGTAAGGTAGATAAAGAGATCAGCTCAGTCTATCCTGGTTCACTCTACTCAAGCTGGGAACCCTGGAATGATACCAGGGTCCTACAAGACTGTGGTACCTGTGACTGAGAGATATATTCCTCGTGAGACAGTTTCCCCGTACGAAGAGAATGCTGTTTCAAAGTAGAAGTAGAAGTGTCCTGAGTCAGTGTCTCTCAGGTCTGTGATGGTCAGGGTGCCCTCTCTCTCCTTATCCCCACCGTACTGAACTCGGCCTGCATACTCTGGTTGGTCCTGGAGGTTGTAAGGGTGTCCTTGACCAACCTTCCTCCACTCTGTTCTAGTGACCGTGTAACCTCTGGGGTAAGTATAGGAGCAGGAGAGGGTCGCTGATGCACCTTCCAAGGCACAGACACTCTGGAGGGGGTAAGTCACACCCCAGTTCTGACCCAGCACCACTGCAAACACAGTCACATAGCACCAGCACGTTAGCGAAAGCACGAACCTAACGGTTCACATGCAGCTTTGCTTCCTTGGGTGAGGGATGGGCTTTTAGCTCGGTGAGCTAACTCTGTCTCATCACACATGCTAACATGGTGGGTTTGAACTCTTGGCAGTTGATCACATTAGATTAGATGAACGTTTATTTGTCCTCCAGGGGGTGGAAATTGCAGTTCACAACAGCAGCAGGGACAGCACACAGAGTTGCAGGGTAATATACATAATGACAATAACATAACAATAGCAATAACAATAGCAATAGCAATAGGCGGGCTCGATAAGGTCAGATATAAAAACATAAGAAAATAAGTAATTTAAGTAGTCTGGTTAAGTAGTCCAGTAAAAAAAATAAGTAAATGGGTGCTAGTGTTGCTGGTGTCGTTTTTAACCATCACCAAAAAGCTTTATCAATCAAATACTGTATTAAGTAGATACTTATTGTTGAGAAACACATTCTAAAGCCCACTATGTTCAGGGTCTTATCACGTTGCTAAGCTCAGTGACCAACGCTCTTTGTAAGCTCTCTCTTGTAAGTCGCTTTGGATAAAAGGGGGCGTGAGATAGCTCAACGGTTAAGGCTTTGGCCTCATGATCGGAAGGTTGTGAGATCGAGCCCCGGCTGTGGCTATATGACGTTGTGTCCTTGGGCTAGGCACTTCACCCTACTTGCCTCAGGGCCAATGTCCCTGTACTTACTGTAAGTCGCTTTGGATAAAAGCGTCTGCTAAATGAATAAATGTAAATGTAAAAGCATCTGCTAAATGAAGACATTTAAAATGTATATAACTTTTGAGACAGAGCACTATAACTTAGATTAATATTGGTATTAATAAAAAAAAATGATGTCCGTTTAATCCATGTGATCAACTGCCCAGAGTTCAAGCCCATCATGTCAGCATGTGTGATTAGATGATATGTGTGCATCTATGTGTGACTGTGTGTGTGTGGGGGAATCTCAACACTACAAGGCCTTTTGACTAGAGATCCACAACTGTTCAGGTGTGTCTACCCAGCATGCTGTGTGTCTGGCTGGAGTCAAAGATCAGTGTAAGCAAAGAGATGAAACTTTTAACCCTTGAAAGAGGAATGAATTGAAGAGATGCTGTGGATGTACTTAATGTTCCTGTTTATTCAAGGGCATCATGTAAATGTGTTAAAGAGGAAGGAAGCCATGATAATGCTGACTTTCTGGTTGCTCAGAAGTTGTGCTGAAACTCTCTCTCACACACACATTAGATTTTTGAACCGTAATTCTAATAAGGACTCAAGTCACAGGTCAGAGGTGGAGAGAGATAAACCAGGTCATACATACCTTCCACAGAGCAGAACAAGACCACAAACACACTTCCTGTGGTTCTCAAATCCATAGCTCCCCCACCTCGCTGCGGTCTGACGGACACAACACTAACAGATGTCCACAAAAAACACAATAATAACTGAATACTTGCCCTGGTGAACACAACACGATTCTACATTAGCAACTTAAAACCATGAAATGCAACATGTTCACCATCCTTATAGTCGACAAACTGGCACTTTGCTAAGGAACCAACAAGAAGCAACGACAAATAATACAAACAAATAACAACAAATTAGAACGAACTAAAAGACATCTAAAAAAAATAACATACATACAGATTGTGAAGCCTCTCTCACTTAGTGCTTGGACGTACGAGGCTGTCGTTAGGTTTCCTGGCACCGTGAGGTCTGAGTGGAAGACTGCTTCTGAGCAACCAGAAAGTCAGTTGCTCTAGCATAATCATGGCTTCCTTCCTCTTTAACACATTTACATGATGCCCTCAAATAAACAGGAACATCCACAGCATCTCTTCAGTTCATTCCTCTACCAATGGGTTAAAAGTTTCATCTCTTCGATCACACTGATCTTTGACTCCAGCCAGACACACAGAATGCTGGGTATTTGCATTTAGTCATTTAGCAGACGCTTTTATCCAAAGCAACTTACAGTAAGGACATTCTCCCTGAGGCAAGTAGGGTGAAGTGCCTTGCCCAAGGACACAAAGTCATATAGCCACAGCAGGGGCTCGATCTCACAACCTTGCGTTCATGAAGACAACGCGCTAACCCGTTGAGCCTGACTCCCCAGGGTAGACAGATCTCTAGTCAAAGGCCTTGTAGTGTTGAAATTTCCCTTGGTGATACAAACACACAGTCAAACATAGATGCACACACCCAAACCCACCCACACACACAAACACACACAGTCACACTATTATAATTAGGATTCCTCCGTCAGGAGGAAACCTATTGTTATTGCAGGTATTATTATTATTATTATTATACCAATTGTAGCATGGGTTTGATGGCAGCCTTTGATCACAGCGGTGAGATTTTTGGCATGGTAAAACAGTACAACATTTTAAACTACCACACCCATTTTGGTTCCCTTGAGACCAAAGGGGGCGCTACAGGCCACGCCTTAATTTGACCAACCATTTGTGTCCTTTTTCAAAGTGATGTCATTTGTAGTCCTTTTGTCCTAAAATCCTGAAATTCATTACAGATGCCTTATTTGTCACAATGAACAAAAAAGTCTCAACAACTTACAATGGCAAGTCCTTAGATTTTTCTGTACATCATAAATTCATGAGACGTGTCTTTTTGCCACTCCTCCTACAATTTTTGTCCAATCTTCTTCATCCTTGCCAGTTATCATCGTCAGAAGAACCCTCACAAATGCTATCAATAAGATTTTAGATTTTGTTTGTCTGCTAGAGTCAAGGGGGCGCTAAGGGCCACACCCCACCTTCAATTACACATCATCAGCCATAGGTAGAGCCACAGACCATGCAAATATTTCTCATTCACATATTAAATCCTTTGTCCCTTGCAGCACAGGGGTCACTACAGTCTTGGATGTATTCACACCATTGCCTTGTTTTCCTTTCTTCATTCTTTTGTTCATTTGAATTACATATCAATTCCATAAACTGTTCCAGGAGGAATCCACCATTTACATTATATTTATTCATTTAGCAGACGCTTTTATCCAAAGCGACTTCCAAGAGAGAGCTTTACAAAAGAGCATCGGTCACTGATCATAACAATGTGATAGACCCCAAACATAGCGGGCTTATAGATTATGAAACATACATCGTGAGAAACCAATAAGTGCCAAGGGAAGAACTATAGGAGCATTCAGCCGAACAAGTTTACAAATTTAAGGCAAGCATCTCCGACAGGGCAATAGTGTACCTGTAGGACGCAAACAACAAAACAACAACAGCAGTGCACCTGACTGCGAGGTCCAAAATCCTATGGAGGTTAGAACCATCAAAAGGGTTATAGCCAGTACTCGAGTTGAGGAGGGATGAGGGGGGATGCCATCCCCCTGAAATAAAAACAGTCAAAATCTAAAACTACCAGCCCTCTTTCCATCCCTTCTGTAATTTTGTCAATTAATGTGGTTTTCAACATTCAAGGCTTGCGCATATTGAGTTGAATACTGCGGTCGAACTTGTGTGAAGTTGCCCCCCCCCCCCGTCTTGTTCAAAATACAGTTACATTACAGAATCCTAACAACACATCCAAATGGTGTGCGCAAAATTAAAACATTTAGAAATTAATTGCAAACAAGTTAAGTCTCCATCATGCAATTTCATGAACGTATTTTTCGAGGAAGAGCTAGTTGTAGGCATGCGTGTATTGTTACCATGACGATGAGCCGTTCACAGTGCAGCCATGGGCGTCGTTAGCCCTGTTTTAGGGGGGCTGAAGCCCCCCTAAAATGTTCTTCAGCCCCCCTAAATAATTATCGGGATTATTATTATCGGGCCGCCGAAGAAATACTATAATTAATAACAATATTTTATTTCGAAAAATTACCGGATGCTCTCGGTTAGGGGGGGGGTGGGGGTGCGCGGCTTGTCTTGGTCATAGCTAAGGGGGGCCGTCGGGGGAAAAAGGTTAAGAACCACTGGCTTAGCTAACGATCCGAAAGCAAGAGCCTGAAAAATTGATTATGAAAGTCTTTGGAAATTCCTATGAGATGGAGGAGAATGGGGTAGGCAGCCACAGACAAAATTGGTCAAGTGACCACACAAGTTTCACTTACCCTGTGGAAGACAATCCAATCCAAAATGATCTGTAACCACATGATAAAATCCACCATTACCTAGAATATGATCTAAAGTACATGAATATCTGTGAGTGTATGACAGACACAAACACATAAAACAGTAGGAAACCAAATATAAAAACAGTTTTTTTATTTAATACATTTTTCTGTAAAGGTATTATCATGTATCATTACATAGAGTGATGTCTCTAAAGCAGTGGTTCTCAACCCTGGTCCTCAGGGCCCACTGTCCTGCATGTTTTAGATGTTTCCCTGCTCCAACACACCTGATTCAAATTAATTGTCATTATCAGGCTTCTGCTGAGCTTCATAGTGACTCATTCATTTGAATCAGGTGTGTTGGAGCAGGGAAACATTGAAAACATGCAGGGCTGTGGGCCCTGAGGACCAGGGTTGAGAACCACTGCTCTAAAGGCTGGTCAGGATATTGCAGCCTCTCCTCACTCATTACATGCACATGTGTTTAAGACGATTATAGTACTTTTTATGTTGCTTTATACTGTGTATGGTGTTCAATGTGTTTTTAATATCAAAATTAAGAAATCTGTGGCTTCTTATTCTTTTCAGTTTGTTTAATCTACCTTTACCTTCAGTTTGCTAATGCTAACTTTAGCTTCTGTTTGCTTAATGCAGCTTTAGTTTAGCTTTAGCTTAGTTTGCATCTTCATCATGTGGTTCAATTCGTTATCAGCAATTAAAATGGTAGCGATCCATGCTACGAACTCTCACACACACACACACACTTACACACACACACACACACACACACACACACACACACACACACACACACACACACACACACACACACACACACACACACATTCACTCCTCCTCATCTCCCACAGATTCTGTAGAGATGGTGTTCCGGGTTGTCATGGTTTCTTGTCTCTTCCTTGTTGGTCTGGGATGTGCTTGTAGCGACACCTGTCGCCGTGGATACAGCCGGTGGTCCTCCAGAAAAAGCACTGGTCTCCGTTCACCGGTGCCAGACGTCTGAGCACACACACACACACACACAAACCACATGCAAACACACACACACACAGACACACCACACACACAGACCACACACATGTTCTATTTGAGCCAGAGCCACACACACACATACACACACCCTGTGGAGACAGACGTGCAGTGTGTTGACACACACACACATGCACAGACGCACCCGCTGGCGAGAGAGGAAGTGTGTGTTGACGTTGTGTTGAGACCGGGGTTAGTCCTTGGCATCCAGCGGTCTGGGTACCTGATCACCAGTCTGGTGTTCTCCAGCTCCACACCCTGGACACACACACCGGGAATCACACACCGGGAGTCACACACCAGGAGTCACACACCGGGAATCACACACCAGGAGTCACACACCGGGAATCACACACACACTCACTGCAAACCACAAATCTAAAACATTCCCAACCTAGAACACTCACCTGTCTCACCTGTAACTTGATCTCACCTGTCTCACCTATCTCACCTGTAACTTGATCTCACCTGTCTCACCTATCTCACCTGTAGCTTGATCTCACCTGTCTCACCCATCTCACATGTAACTTGATCTCACCTGTCTCACCTATCTCACCTGTAGCTTGATCTCACCTGTCTCACCTGTAACTTGATCTCACCTGTCTCACCTGTAGCATGATCTTACCTGTCTCACCTGTAACTTGATCTCACCTGTCTACCTGTAGCTTGATCTCACCTGTCTCAAATGTAACTTGACCTCACCTGTCTCACCTGTAACTTGATCTCACCTGTCTCAAATGTAACTTGACCTCACCTGTATCACCTGTAACTTGATCTCACCTGTCTCAAATGTAACTTGACCTCACCTGTCTCACCTGTAACTTGATCTCACCTGTCTCAAATGTAACTTGACCTCACCTGTATCACCTGTAACTTGATCTCACCTGTCTACCTGTAACTTGATCTCACCTGTCTCAAATGTAACTTGACCTCACCTGTCTCACCTGTTACTTGATCTCACCTGTCTCAAATGTAACTTGACCTCACCTGTCTCACCTGTAACTTGATCTCACCTGTCTCAAATGTAACTTGACCTCACCTGTATCACGTGTAACTTGATCTCACTTGTCTACCTGTAGCTTGATCTCACCTGTCTCAAATGTAACTTGACCTCACCTGTCTCAAATGTAACTTGACCTCACCTGTCTCACCTGTAACTTGATCTCACCTGTCTACCTGTAACTTGATCTCACCTGTCTCAAATGTAACTTGACCTCACCTGTCTCACCTGTAACTTGATCTCACCTGTCTCAAATGTAACTTGACCTCACCTGTATCACCTGTAACTTGATCTCACCTGTCTACCTGTAACTTGATCTCACCTGTCTCAAATGTAACTTGACCTCACCTGTCTCACCTGTTACTTGATCTCACCTGTCTCAAATGTAACTTGACCTCACCTGTATCACGTGTAACTTGATCTCACTTGTCTACCTGTAGCTTGATCTCACCTGTCTCAAATGTAACTTGACCTCACCTGTCTCAAATGTAACTTGACCTCACCTGTCTCACCTGTAACTTGATCTCACCTGTCTACCTGTAACTTGATCTCACCTGTCTCAAATGTAACTTGACCTCACCTGTATCACGTGTAACTTGATCTCACTTGTCTACCTGTAGCTTGATCTCACCTGTCTCAAATGTAACTTGACCTCACCTGTCTCAAATGTAACTTGACCTCACCTGTCTCACCTGTAACTTGATCTCACCTGTCTACCTGTAACTTGATCTCACCTGTCTCAAATGTAACTTGACCTCACCTGTCTCACCTGCAACTTGATCTCACCTGTCTCAAATGTAACTTGACCTCACCTGTCTCACCTGTAACTTGATCTCACCTGTCTCAAATGTAACTTGACCTCACCTGTATCACCTGTAACTTGATCTCACCTGTCTCACCTGTAGCTTTTCCAAGGCTTTGGCAGCCATGTTGGCGTTGCGGAAGTTGACGAAGGCACAGAATCGCTCATGCAGGACACGAACACTTTCGATATCCCCATACCTGTAACCAGGGGCACAGATGTGTGAGTGTTTGTACCTACACACACACACCTACACACTCCTACACACACACACACACACACACAGTGGGACCCGTACGTTTTGAAGAGGTTCCGTATGTGCGTCTCAGTCAGATCCAGGGTAACGTTCCCCACCCACAGAGAAGGACAGGGAGACCTACAGGAGGAAGAGGAGGAGGAGGAGGAGGAGGGGTTAGAACACGAACACCTGAGCTGCCACCTGTGACCGCACACACACGGTGTCAACATCGGTCACAGAGTGAGAAGAGATTTCCGATTGAGACGCGATGGAGAATGACTTCCAGATGGGTTTCCAAACTTGCTGGTTTTGAAAATAGTATCCAGATGACTACCTCTGAAACCCATTTTCACCATCTGTCGCAGAGTAGAACTGTCACGTCGCTAAAGATGGTACTGGATTTAGCTTGGGTGAACGAGGAGCGAAGGAGTTGGCGTGCAAAGACCTTGGTTGGAGCCAGTTGGTACGTACCCAGTGTAGTTAGGAGGGGAGGTGTGGCATCTGGACACTGTATGAGAGAAGAGAACTCTGTCATCGAGCGGGTTTTTCATACTGAGGAAACATTGGTAACTGTGGAAGTGCTGAGATTTTTCATGTTCGTTCTCATTCTAATGGGGAGTCGGGTGGCTGAGTGATTAGGGCGCCGTGTCAGCGATCGGAAGGTTGTGAGTTCGATTCCTGGCAAAGGTCGCTCGATGTTGTGTCCTTGGGCAGGGGTGTCAAACTCGTGCCATCGCGGGCCAAGAGGGTGCAGGTTTTCGCGTCAACCAAGCCCCTTACACCAGCTGATATCAATAACGAGTTTGATTTCACTAAGCGGAGAAACGCGTTAGTGAAATCAGCTGGTGTAGGGGCTTGGTTGACGTGAAAACCTGCACCCTCTTGGCCCGCGATGGCATGAGTTTGACACCCCTGCCCTTGGGGATGACACTTCACCCTACTTGCCTCAGGGGGGACTGTCCCTGTATGTGCTGTAAGGCGCTCTGGATAAGAGCATCCGCTAAATGAATGAAAGTAAAATGTCATTTGTTTCTCAAAAATATGTTTTAGTGTTCATTTAAAACTCATACATTAGAACCATCACGCCAACTGCTGTTCAGACTGAATAAGTATGCTGGGTACAGAGTGATTTAAATACAATCCAGTAAATCAGTCTCCCTCTGCTGTAAGATGAAGCCTGTGTTGAGTCTCGACCCCGCTTCGTGGGATTCCAAGCAAACAAATTCCTAACCGACACCACTGCTCACGTCTCCTTGCGCTACGGGGGGGGGTTGAGGCCCCCCCACACCCACCCACCGCCCCATGCAGAATATAGAAACTAAGGGGGTGCCAGCCAGATGACCTACGACCTTGGCTGAACAGGTGCAGAGCTAAAAAGAGAAAACGACTTTGCCGTCGCTGTGGTAACCGGACCCAGCGTTCCCCCTGGTCGGACGGTCTGGCGCCCCCTGTGGCCCCGAGGTGGAAGTGCAGGTTGATGTTACCTCCTGTGGCCTCGGGAGAAGCCAAGGCTGCCTGGACCGTGGAGAACTTCTCGAGCAGAATCACACTCTGTTCTTCCTCAAAGCCCAGGTCCTGTGGGGGGGGGGGGGGGGGGGGAGGACAGAAGAGATGTTCTCCTTTAAATCCTGAAACCTGCATTTTTCTTATTGCAATTTTCCGAAATCGGAAATGTAACCGTTTTCAATTGAACGACCTGAATTTCTGAATCTTAAATGTTTGGATCACTCAAGAGGAAGAGAGAGTAAGTAAGGGAGAATACAGAGAGAGTCTGTGTGAGAGAGAGAGAGAGAGAGAGAGCGAGAGGGAGGTAGAGGTACTATAGTCGGTGTCTCTCACCATAAGTTGGAGAACTCTGCAGTTGAACAGCTTGCTGGAGGCCTCTTCACACTTCTCATCCAGCCTCAACACCTCCTGCATGGCTTTCTCCGCTTCCTCAAACCTCTGACACACACACATATACACACACACATACACGAACACGTACACACACAAATAACTCCTCATCCTTTATTTCACAGCTTTCAATCCAACCAATCAAAATACGTCAATTTCTGACCATCAAGCCCATCAGCGCGCTTCCTCTACGGAAGTGTCCTTTTGGCCAATCAGGAGCTAGCTGGATGGACTTCTGTGCGTCTGCGAGGGCTAAAGGGTAGAGCTCCAGGAACCAGTAGCAGTAGGAACGATTGCCGAAAAACCTGAGAGAAAGAGGGAGGAGGAAGAAGAAAGGGGGATAAGGGGAGACAGAAAGAGAGAGAGAGAGGAAGGAAGAAGAAAGGTGGATAAGGGGAGACAGAGAGAGAGGAAGGAAGAAGAAAGGTGGATAAGGGGAGACAGAGAGAGAGGAAGGAAGAAGAAAAGAGGGATATGGGGAGACAAGAGGGAGGGAGAGAGAGAAAGCGAGAGAGAGACAGGAGAGGGAAGGGCGAGAGAGAGAGGGAGAGAGGTCAAAGTTCAGAGTTCAGGTCCATTAGTAGTACCAGTCAACAGCACACACTCCCTCCAGTCCAGTCAGGCTGGACCCAGACCCAGCATGATCCTACCTGTGGTCTCGGGGGTCACAGTCAATCGCTGCTGTAAACATGGACATGGCCTGGGAGTACTTCCTCTGCTTAAACAGCTCAATACCCTGTTCTGGAACAACACACACACACAGAGGTGAGCAGGTGTGTGTTGTACCAGGGGAACAGGTGTGTGTTGTACCAGGAGAGCAGGTGTGTGTTGTACCAGGGGAACAGGTGTGTGTTGTACCAGGTGAGTAGGTGTGTATTGTACCAGGGGAACAGGTGTGTGTTGTACCAGGTCAGCAGGTGTGTGTTGTACCAGGGGAGCAGGTGTGTGTTGTACCAGGTCAGCAGGTGTGTATTGTACCAGGGGAGCAGGTGTGTGTTATATCAGGTCAGCAGGTGTGTGTTGTACCAGGTCAGCAGGTGTGTGTTGTACTAGGTCAGCAGGTGTGTGTTGTACCAGGTCAGCAGGTGTGTGTTATACCAGGTGAGCAGGTGTGTGTTGTACCAAGTGAGCAGGTGTGTGTTGTACCAGGTGAGCAGGTGTGTGTTGTACCAAGTGAGCAGGTGTGTGTTGTACCAAGTGAGCAGGTGTGTGTTGTACCAGGTGAGCAGGTGTGTGTTGTACTAGGTGAGCAGGTGTGTTTTGTACCAGGGGAACAGGTGTGTGTTGTACCAGGTGAGCAGGTGTGTTTTGTACCAGGGGAACAGGTGTGTGTTGTACCATGTGAGCAGGTGTGTGTTGTACCAGGTGAGTAGGTGTGTGTTGTACCAGGGGAACAGGTGTGTGTTGTACCAGGTGAGCAGGTGTGTGTTGTACCAGGTGAGCAGGTGTGTGTTGTACTAGGTGAGCAGGTGTGTGTTATACCAGGTGAGCAGGTGTGTGTTATATCAGGTCACTAGGTGTGTGTTATATCAGGTCACTAGGTGTGTGTTATATCAGGTCACTAGGTGTGTGTTGTACCAGGTGAGCAGGTGTGTGTTATATCAGGTCACTAGGTGTGTGTTGTACCAGGTGAGCAGGTGTGTGTTATATCAGGTCACTAGGTGTGTGTTATATCAGGTCACTAGGTGTGTGTTATATCAGGTCACTAGGTGTGTGTTGTACCAGGTGAGCAGGTGTGTGTTATATCAGGTCACTAGGTGTGTGTTATACCAGGTGAGTCACCTGTTAGTGAGGCTCCTCTCTGCTTGGCAGGGTCTGTCGTCTCCACCTGTTGTTACACACACACACATCCGGTCATCTTCATCATTATGTGTGTGTGTGGTGTGTGTGTGTGTATGGTGTGTGTGTGGTGTGTATATGGTGTGTATATTGTTTTTATATGGTGTGTGTGAAGTGTGTGTGTGGTGTCTCTGTGTGGTGTGTGTGTGTGGTGTTTTTGTGGTGTGTGTGTGGTTTGTGTGTGTCTGTGTGTGTGGTGTGCGTGTGGTGTGTGTGTGTCTCTGTGTGTGGTGTGTGTGTGTGTCTCTGTGTGTATGGTGTGTGTGTGGTGTGTATATGGTGTGCATATTGTTTTTATATGGTGTGTGTGAAGTGTGTGTGTGGTGTCTCTGTGTGGTGTGTGTGTGTGGTGTGTGTGTGGTTTGTGTGTGTCTCTGTGTGTGGTGTGGGTGTGGTGTGTGTGTGTCTCTGTGTGTGGTGTGTGTGGTGTGTGTGTGTGTCTCTGTGTGTGGTGTGTGTGGTGTTTTTGTGGTGTGTGTGTGGTTTGTGTGTGTCTCTGTGTGTGGTGTGCGTGGTGTGTGTGTCTCTGTGTGTGGGGTGCGTGTGGTGTGTGTCTCTGTGTGTGGTGTGCGTGTGGTATGTGTGTGTGTCTCTGTGTGTGGTGTGCGTGTGGTGTGTGTGTGTGTGTGTCTCTGTGTGTGGTGTGCGTGTGGTGTGTGTGTGTGTCTCTGTGTGTGGTGTGTGTGTGTACCTGGCTGGTTCTGGCTTCGTTCTCCTTGTTGTGTCTGGACAGCTGCTCCGCTCTGCTTCGGCCTCGAGGTCGGATGTGGCTCGCAGCGTTGGCAACAAACGCACTGCTCACATCCCACTCTGGCTCCTAACACACACACACACACACAAACACACACGGTTCACACACCCCTATACCTCCTAACACACACCTACACACACGCTTCACATCAGATATGAAGAGTTCCTGCACAAGAGAGACTGCTGTCTAGCTAAGGTCAGAAGTCAACAGAGTGCTACTTGGCGACATAAGAATATTAAGAGGTCCAGTCCTACAGACAGTATCAAATCAAATCAACATTTATTTGTATAGCCCTTTTTACAAGCAATGTCACAGAGGGCTTCACATATGCCCATAGAACTGCCCCTCAACCAACCTAAACCCTCAAGGAAGACTAGGAAAAACTCCCAGAAAAACTCACTAGGAACAAAAAAATGGAAGAAACCTTGGAAGGAACAATTCAGTGAGGGATCCCCTCCTCCAGGGACGGTTGGAGAAGGTGAAGAGCAGAACACAGGCTAAAACAGTCATAACTCTAGAGAGGGTTAACAAGTTGTTGAAACATCAATACTCAATGCTCAACGTGGGTCTTAGGTTGCACAAAGTAAACAGTAAATCATCAGTACCTGCAGTCTTCTGTCAGTTACCACTTACTTACCTGTTTGTCTTTCTAGTTGCTGACCATGAAAGGAATCGTTCTGCGTAAACTATATTTAATAATAATAATAATAGTAATATTACCTCCTTTAGCAGAAGCTTTTATCCAAAGCAACTTACATTAAGTACATGGACAATCCCCCTGAGGCAAGTAAGGTAAAGTGCCTTGCCCAAGGATCATATAGCCACAGAGTTCGAACTCACAACTTTCCGATCACACGGCCAATGCCTTAACCCGCTGGGCCATCTGACTCCCTGTTTGACTCAGTCTGTGCAGTATATAAGAATGCATAGAAAGAACTGTGCCGACCACTTGTGGGAGGTCACATGATACGAGCTCTCGCTAATAAATGAAGTGAACCCTTTTCGGTAAAAAGTGTGTCCTTCCGCCCCGCCTTCTGAGAGATCTGATCTCATCAACATCCCACCCCAGCTCCTAACACACACCTACACACACACACACACACACCTACACACACACTAGGTCCGTCTACCTCCTCAGGAGGCCGGACCACTGAACGTCTCTTGTTGTTCCGGTTCCCCGTCGTCGCCAGGGGAGGGGCTTGCTTGTTGCCAGGAGGAAGCGCAACGCTCTCCTCTTCCTCCTCGTCGGAGTCGCTCCCCAGCAGGTCTGGGCCCTCCTCTTCCTCCTGAGAGGAAAGTGCTCTGGTTAGTCAAGTCACCTTCAATATCCTCCGTACTTACAACGTGCGCTATTTCTGCATAGTTATAAAATAATACGGGAGACCGGGGATGAAAGTAACACATTTTGTTTGAGCGTCTGTAACTCTGTGGTTGTTTGTGCTGGGTCTCTCAAACTTTGATACTACCCATAACTGTTTTCTACAAATATAACTCACTTTGACATCTTTTAAAGAATCACTGATTACGTGAGTTAGTGTCAAATACAAAGAGTTCCGTTGTTACAATCTATCCCACAACTGGGGTGAGATGTAACACCAGCTGGGGATGGATGTAACAATGAGAGGTAATTTGCTCAAATAAGATCCACACTATAAAATGTACAGTCATTGTCCTGTGCCGACTGGTAAGCAAACTTCCTGACCTAAAAGCAAGTGATCAGTAAACATATCCCCATGAATGATGTATGACACCTTGGGGCAACAAGTAAGCCACAACAATTGTTTTGGATAGCTGTAAATAAATTATCTACCTCTTAATAATTGGTATAATAATTATGGAGAAAATGTTGTACTTTTTTTATTATGCCTATCTAGTTGTTACCTCTCAAGGGGTTAACCCATAGAACAGATCAGCTGTTAAATACTCTGTCAAGAGTTCCTCCTGTTACAACTATCCCCACAACAACCAGCCATTACATAGGTAACTGTTGTGGGTTTGAAGTTAGCATGAATACTGAGCATCAAATTAAACTAGAGAAACGGTTACTTTAGGTGATATAAATTGCAACTTTGCATCTACAATAGAATTATCACTAGACAAAAAACTATGTGGATTGAAAAAAATACTTTCTTACCTGAAAATCCGTTTTTTGGTAGTAAAATTTACAGTGTTGCTAACAGAGACATGCCACTTTTCATGTGAGCTTGAAATGGAAATGGGAGTCTACGATACTGATGACATTCTATAGCTCTTTTCTAATTGGCCAAACTGACAGTGTTACAACTAACCCCATGTTACAACACTCCCCGGTCTCCCCTAATAATAAAAAATAATGCATTGTACTTATATAGCGCTTTTCATGACACTCAAAGATGCGTCACAATTTCTGCATTCTTCGTTCACTCCACACTCAGTGGTGATGAGCGACTGTTTAACTATCGAACCCCTGCTGTGTCAACATGATGTTGTGTCCTTGGGCAAGGTACTATGGTAGCCACAGCTGCTCTGGGGTAGACTGACGGAAGCGAGGCTGCCAATCAGCCCCATCGGCTCCTCCGACCACCACCGATCATACTTTATCTAACATTATCTTTATTTGGACTGCCATTTCCCCCTTGGGGGACTAATAAAGCCTTTTCAATCAATCAATTATGTTAGATACAGTATATTCATATTTGTATGAAAGTTTCTACCAGTTGAGCGTGTGTAAACAAATGTCCAGGCTCATTCAAAGCGATACAAAATAAATAAATGAAATAAACAATAAATAACTACATTTGGATGGATCGCTGGAAAGACAGAAGACGGGGCATAGTCGGACGAACTCAACGGCAGGTGGCTGAGTGGCTAAGGGTCCCAGTTCGAATCCCGGCCGTGCCGACATGAGTGTCTGTGGGCAAGAGGGCGGGGGGGGGGGGGGGGGATGTCCCTGTACTTGCTGTGAGTCGCTCTGGATAAGAGCATCTGCTAAATGCCTGAATGTCAACGTAACGCCCACCTGATCGGCATCCTCTCTCCTCTCTTCTCTCTCCTGCCTCCTCCGTTCCCTCTGTCTCTGAAATGAGAGGACGAGGAGGGGCACACATGAGGGGAGGGGCACATGCGAGGGGCGGGGCTTGTGCAAGGGGGCGGGGCACATATGTGAGGGGTGTGGCCGAGAGGAGGGGACGGGTGTACGTGGCTGACGTTCATGATGTCAAAGACGACCCCTGTCTGTGTACCATCCTCTTCGCCTTCCTCCTCTCCGCTCTCCTCCTGCTCTTCTCCTCCTCGCTCA
The DNA here is from genome assembly GCA_030340665.1 of Neosalanx taihuensis. Lineage (NCBI taxonomy): Eukaryota > Metazoa > Chordata > Actinopteri > Osmeriformes > Salangidae > Neosalanx > Neosalanx taihuensis. The sequence goes on from CM059314.1 coordinate 5,146,169, forward strand.
TCCCCTCCTCTCCGCTCAGGGAGTCCTGCCGCACGCACCCACACGCGCACGCAGGGACAAGCCACACACGTACGCACACGCGCAGGCACACATACACACAGAGACAAACCTCACACACACTCCCACACATACATACAGATACAAGCCTCACGCACACACGCACTCACACATACACGCAGACACAAGCCACACCCACACGCATGCACGCACATATACACACAGACACACAGACACACACAAACACAGCATGAATGGGCAGGGTTATTTTCTTAAGTTAACAGAGGACGCTTCAGACTGATGGGAGATGAACAGGCGATGCAGTCAGACAGGAAGTGAGAGAAGGGTTTGTACCTGTGGAATGCAGGTGATGTCATCGCTCTTCTGGTCAGATTCGTCATCCATCCACCCAACACTGCTCACCTGGCCCATCTACACACACACACACACACACACACACAGAGAATAACACTAGAAAAAACTAGAAACCTCAACCTCATGAAACGCACCTTATCCAATCCTTGCATTCTCTCTCTCTCTCTCTCTCTCTCACACACACACACACACACACTACTATCTAGAAAACCTTGAAAGATTCTCTCTCGCACAAACTTCCCATGAAAGACTGGGAGACTAGAGGAGAGAGAGACAGAGAGAGAGAGAGAGAGAAGGAGGGAGAGAGAGAGAGAGAGAGAGAGGGAAAGAGAGACAGAGAGAGACAGAGAGAAAGAGGGAGAGAGAGAGAGAGAGAGAGAGGGAGAGAGAGAGAGAGAGGGAGAGAGACAGAGAGAGAGAGAGGGAGAGAGAGAGAGAGGGAGGGAGAGAGAGAGAGAGAGGGAGAGAGAGACAGAGAGAGAGAGAGAGAGGGAGAGAGCGAGAGAGAGAGAGAGAGAGCAAGCGGAGGTGTGTGGGAGCAGCCTGAGAGCGTCCTGCTCCCCTCCCACATCCTCCCCTGCTCTGATAAAGAGCTGACAGGAAGATGGGAGATGTTTCACTCCCCTCCCATCGACTGTATCTCGAAAACCTGTAAACGAACCTCTCACACTCACCTCCCATCAAAGAGTGGAGAGAGAGAGAGAGAGAGAGAGAGAGAGAGAGAGAGAGAGAGAGAGAGAGAGAAACAGAGACAGAGAGACAGGGAGAGAGAGAGAGAGAGAGAGAGAGAGAGAGAGAAAGATGGAGAGACAGAGAGAGAAAGAGAGAGGGAGAGACAGAGACAGAGAGAGCGAGAAGGAAAGTACGCCGTAACCTATACTGCGTACTGATGACAGTTGCTACTACAGTTGCTGCAGACTCTAGACTTTCTTTGTGCTTCATAGATACTTTGCAGCTTCTTCTGCGTAGGAGCCTATATAGAGAGGACCATGAGAAGTTCAAGACATGACCTATGACCTCTTTATGACAGGCGCCAGGTCCAACCTGCCATCATCAATCCTGCCAGGCCTGGTCCTGTCAAAGGGTCGCTCTCTCTCCCCAATCAGGGGGACAACTTCTCCTTCGAGGAGTGTGAGGGTAAGAGGAAGTGTGTATGAGAGAGAGAGAGAGAGAGAGAGAGAGAGAGAGAGAGAGAGAGAGAGAGAGAGAGAGAGAGAGAGAGAGAGAGAGGAGGAAGAGAGAGAGAGAGAAAAACAGACAGATAGAGGAAGAGAGAGAGCGTGAGATAGGAGAAAGGAATGTCACAACTTCCAAAAAGTTCCGATTAAACCGAAACTCTAAGTTTCACAGGAACCCTGGCACACAGTTCTTCTTGAAACAAAACTGTAAGTGACTCACGCACAGGAACGCAGCAAAGCCGTCAGGGAAACACAAAAAAGGCGGGGTCAGATCGCTCGTGCCTCTGATTCTTCAGCAAGCCGCCGTGTGAGGACAGGATCTCTCACGCGGAACTCCAAACACCGTCCAACATTTAAAAAGTCACCTTTGAGGTTTTAACCGAAATAAGAACAGAACAGGCGGTGCGTCTTAATGTTTAATGAAGCACAAGCTGTGGGAGTTATCGCCACGTTCTTATCTCTTTTAGAGAGTTTCTTGAGAAATTCGCGTCTGATCTGATTGGCTCATGCATATATTTCTATTTACTAACACACCAAGTGCTCCCACACTTTTTAGTAAGACAAACATGTTTAACAGACGGATCATTTCTTATATATGAAGAAAGAAAAACGGTCCCACGAACTTTTGAAAACAAACCTGTGCCCTTAACACTGATAATCGTGGTACGCTAACTGCCGACAAGTATGAATGGGGATGGACGAAGGAATGGTGTTCAACTAGTTTATTAGGTTATTAAGAAATGTTTATTGGGCAAGTTTAACATGCATGCAGGCGTGTGTGTATGTGCGTGTGTATGCGTGTGTATCCTGGAGATGTGTGTGCCTGTGTGTTTATCTTTAGCCCATAACGCATGGAGAGAAAATGACGTAGATTTACGTGACGGGAAATGAACTGAAAACTAGATCTTCCGTTAGACCGCAACTTTCTCAAACGCGATAAACGTTTAATTGAACTCTGGCAGTCCAATCTAGGCATCTTGGATCTAGGATAAACAACAATTTACTGATTTGTATAATACATCTATTGGCTAGAGATTTGGCTAGAGAGTTTTATGTAGAAAACCTAGTTTTGGAAACATCATAGGGCTTTGTGTCAAACTCTGTGTGAGTGTATGTATGTATGTGTGTGTGTGTGTGTGTGTGTGTGTGTGTGTGTGTGCGCGCGCGCGCGCGCGTCACATATCAATTGAATACTTGACCACCGGAATGAGGTCTCGTGGGCTACTCACCGCTCAGCTGTTCCCAATACCCAGCTATAATCCGAGGGAAACTTGATCAGATCGATTATTCAGCATCATCCTGCCGGTTGGCGCCAATGAACGAAAACCAGACCAACTTCTGGATACTGTGTCAGTCTTTAAAAAGATACTCAATTGAAAAATAAACTTCAGATGGTTGGTCTCAAAGCACCTTATGGCCGTGCGTGGTCCAACTTTAAAGCTCTCTGATATCAGTCGTCCGCTGTCAGTTGCACTGGTGATGGTGGTGAACGCGGCTGCCAAGTTGTCTACAAGCAGACAAGTTAAAGGGCCAGTACCATAACAAAGGACGCACGGACGGAGTAAAAGTACCCTTTGCGAAATTACATCAACGCTAGGGGGCGTTGTAACACTGGTAGAGATGAAGTCGTGAGAGGTCAACGTGTTGATAACAATACAACTGGAGGTCTATTGTACTGTGCTGTAAAAATGATCTGCACTTCAATTATAGAAACCGCTGGCTCTGATTGTAACTTTACACCTAAGCGTTTAAAGACACACTCCAAAATAAACATGGTATTTTATATATTAACTGGCGGTACAGTCAAGATTTTCAATCAAGCAATCAATCAGAATACTCTATTAATCCCGGGGGGAACCTCCTTCGCTGCAACGGCACACAGTCTCGCAAAGTACAAAATAAAATAAAAACGGTAGATGAGGTGAGGTGATACCTCACAGGGAGTGGGGGGGGGAGTGGGCAGAGGCTTGGATAAATGATTATTTACAGACTATACAATTACAATTATACAAGTATTGGTTTTGTAGAATATACAGTATTATATCAGAATGTACAGGATTTACATTTTTTTGCAGTATATACAGCAGAATATACAGGATATACAGGTTACAGACTATGCAGTTATAGTCTATATAATTCCATTACAATTATGCAAGTAATTGGTTTAAGTCTAAGTTATTATGTACAGGCTATATAATTACAATTATACAAGTGTTGGTCTTGCAGAATATACAGTGTTGTGTCAGGATGTACAGGATTTACAGCATATACAGGGTTTCAGCAGAATATACATAGTTATATTACAGGATTGTTATGTCAGGATATTGCTGAATATACACATCGTTATATTACAGGATGTTATGTTATGTCACAGAATATACAGGATATACAGTTGTGCACTTACAGTATACAGTTGGCTCACATACTAGTGGTGTGAGGAATTGAAAAGTTTGATGGCCACAGGCAGGAAAGACTTCCTGTGGCCCTCCGTGGTGCATTTTGGGAGGATGAGTCTCCCGCTGAAGGTACTCCTTTGTCTGGCCAGCACGTTGTAGAGAGGGTGTGAGGTACTGTCCAGGATGGCGTGTAGTTTGCCCAGCATCCTCCTCTCTGACACCACCGCCAGAGAGTCCAGCTCCACCCCCTCAAGGGCACTGGCCTTCCGGATCAGTTTGTTGAGTCTGTTGGCGTCCGCCGCCCTCAACCTACTGCCCCAGCAGGCAACAGCATAAAAGATAGCACTAGCCACCACAGACTCATAAAATATCCTCAACATTGACCGGCAGACATTGAAGGACCTCAACCTCCTCAGGAAGTAGAGGCGGCTCTGGCCCTTCTTGTAGACGGCTTGGGTGTTCTTTGCCCAGTCCAGTTTGTTGTCCAAGTGAACACCAAGGTACTTGTAATCCTCAACAGTGCCCACACTGACCGCCTGAATGGAAACGGGGGTCACTGATATCTTGGTCTTTCTCAGGTTGATGACCAGCTCAGGTCGATGACCGCTCACGCCGTGCAACAAAGTTCCCCACCACAGTCCTGTACTCAGCCTCCTCACCATCGCTGATACACCCCACCACAGCAGTCATCAGAGAACTTCTGAAGGTGGCAGGACTCTGTGTGGAATCTGAGGGTTTGGGAAAAAGTTTGAAAGCTAATTTTTTCCCGGTTTAGAACTCTTGTAGAATATTGTATGATCTTTAAGAAAGAGTTAAATCAAGTGATGGCTATTTAGCCCACCTATACAGTGTATTTATCTGATATAATACTTTGCAGTGATAGGCTGTGATAGGGAGGAAATGTGTTGTGATTTTAGTCCCGACCAACAAAATGCGGTCCACGACAACTTTAACTGTGATTCATTCAGTAGCCTACAGCAGGTCCACACAGCATTAATAAAATTTGCTACACTTTTCCTAACATAGGCTTACATGCATAGGCGAACTGGGAAAAAAATCGGCCCTGGCGTTTGATAACACACCTTTTCAGTCTCTTTGATGCAACTGTGCTAGTCTTTAGCCATGCAATGACTTAACATGAATCAGTGAGGGTGGACACATGAAATACCTCCGAACTTGTCATTTATTAACAGTATTAAAATACACTGCACCACTCAATCGCAGTAATGAATCTGAAGGCAGCATTCATACTATTGGGTGTGCCTATGTGTTTCAGGGAGGAAGAAAAGAGAAAGAGAAAGAATAGTGATGAGAAATTATGGATCAGATCTAGGCTACATGAAGGACTGCTATATTTGCTATATTTTACAATAATAGTCTAGTAAGAAATTAGAATGCTACCCACTGACTTATTGTTATTGTTGGTGAATGGTGAACAAGTCTTCTCACATTAAAGACTATTTCGTTCAGATAAATGGACAAACACAGATCCATTAGTCCATATTCATCATTATGAGATGGGCCAGGCTTGAGACGCAAGTTTATCTCCTATGCCAGTAGTTCTCAACCTTTTTGGAGGCTGGGGTGCAATTTCATAGAAACGGCCATTGGCGGTGCTAGACAAAAATTACCATGGGGGCCTGAGAGGGGCCAACACGTTTTTTAGGGGGGCACATGTATCTTATACCTTAACCATAACCTTTTGCCAAATATCCGTCTTTTTCTTAATCAACTTTTGTTTTTAATCTAACTGATAAAGCACAACGAGCTGCATGTCTTGTAGGATTTGTGCTACACAAATGAGGACGCAAACATCAGACAGTAGTGACACGAATCTGTGCGCACGTGCAAAGAATGACTGCAGTGCAGATGCATGGAGTATTTCAGAAACTGGATACTGTCAGTATTTCCTTCAAAAAGGTTCGGGAATATGTACGTCGCAATAAAAAAAGCAGGGGGCGAGGACTCTGTCGCCCCCCCCTTTGGAAACGGCAGAAACTGCATTTGAAACAGAATTAAAATTGATTCATTCACTCTATTCTCAGATGACTCCGCCATCGTCGGAGTACAAGCAACTGACGCAGGACTTCGTGGACTGGTGTCAGCCAAACCACCTCCATCAACGCGGGCAAGACCAAGGAGATGGTGGTGGGTTGCTATGATAACGTTACATTGCTCTCGCATCTCACGCACTTTCCAAGAAGGGCCAGAGTCGTCTCCACCTGAGGAGACTGAGGTCCTCCACAGTGTGCAGTGCTCTCCTCAGGACCTTCTATGACTCTGTGGTGGCCTCGGCCATCTTTTATGCTGTAGTCTGCTGGAGAGGGGGCAGCACGGACAGAGACAGGAGCAGGCTCAACAGACTTATTAGAGGAGCGAGCTCTGTCCTGGACTGTCCTCTGGACTCCATAGAGGAAGTGGGTGAGAGGAGGATGTTAGCCAAGCTGACATCCATCCTGGACAACACCCCTCACCCCCTACACAACACTGTGGGGTCCCTGAGCAGCTCCTTCAGCAGCAGACTGTTACACCCACGGTGAAGGATGGAGAGGTTGCGCAGGTCCTTCATCCCGGCTGCTGTCAGACTCCACCTGCACCACCTGATCATGTTGTAGTCTCCTGTTCATGCCACATTATTTATCTGTATTTATATTCCTAATATTTCAAATATCTTTAACATTTATATTCCACTTACAAGGTCTCGGTCTCTTACATGTACAATATTATTTATAGTAGTTATATCATGGTCACTTTCTTTGCAATATTTCTTACATTATATGGTCACTTAGATTAAAATACTGTTTATATATATAGATAAATGTCATGCCACCTTCAACCTCAGTACTTGTTTTTTTGCAAATTGTCTGTTCGAAGGTTGACTGTTTTTCTTGTTTATTGTGTAGGTTGTAGATATGTTTAATTTCTGTCTGTTTAAAGCGGTCTGTTTTTTTGCCTTTTCTACTTTAATTGTACTGCTGCTGTAACAAGTACATTTCCCCGTTGTGGAATGAATAAAGTATATTTAATCTAATCTAATCATTTCTCGAGCTGGCCTTGAAATAGATGCACATCAGAATCTGAATTTGTTTTTATTCGCCATGCAAGTTACACAAACACAGAATTAACTGTCAGGATGGATCAGACATATGGAACAAATATGGAACTTAAATAAGATAATAAGATAAAATAGATTAATAATAAAAAAGTGGGCACTAGCTGTACAGAGGTGCATCAATGCACATAGCATATGGGTTGTGCGACTCGAAAACGGCATGTTGGAAGTTTGTGATGATTGATAGAAGGGGTAAGACTAGGCGGAAGGGGTAAGACTAAGCGGAAGGGGTAAAACTAAGGGGAAGGGGTAAGACTATGGGGAAGGGGTAAAACTAATGGGAATAGGTGAGACAGATAATTGGGATTGACCCTAACAAACTGACCCTTTCTGCACAACACTATACCGGTCCATATAGGCCTAACTTAGACTAGGGCTACAAAACGGTGCCAGCCTTGCATTTAGGACATGGTAAAGCCGTTACTAAAGTTTAATGAAGACACAATAAAGGACCAAATGCTAAATATTGAAGTGTATTCATTTTAAACGATATACTGTACACAGATCTGTAAAAAAAAAAACACATTATGACGCAGCAATGAGAACGTTCTTCTGGGCTTCCTACTCAAATCATTACATTACATACATTAACATCTCATTGCGTCTGAGATACCGAAGTGAACAGTACAATTTTAGAAGATTTTGACAAGACTAGTGACATAATTTTGTTTTTTTTCGGTGAGTAATTCTCATAATCAAAATACTTGATCATCTTACACCTATAATGCAGTATAACCGTTATGCAGTTAAAGTCAATGTCACGGAAGCGCAACTAAGAAAATGTCCTTCACATTCAAAACTCAATAAGCAAGTTTTGATACACGGTTTTCTTGTTGAGTATCGTAATAATCAGGCCACATCGGTAAAAAGAGACCCAACACTCAGTTCACAAATGGCCTGTAAATCAAACATCAACAGTACTGCGGTCACAAAAGTGAATAATTCTGTCTCTCAATTGCTTCCCAGTAAATCATCGTGACCCGAAGCAAATTAACCAAAATGGTAAGGACCTGATGTCACCTTCATCTTCAATGTTTAAACAGCAAAGTACCTCTGAGTGACTGTGTCTCTGTTGTAGGGAGTTGAGGAGGATGATTTCCCAAAACGTCTGGAAGAGCCGATTCTGAGGGTCAAAGCCTCTGAATCAGCCTTCACGCCATTGGAGCTGGAAGATCTGGATGGCCAGTTCCAAGTTCTGGACAGGGCCTTGAGCCTTGATAAGTATTAAGCACAGAGACTGTACATGTTCATTCATCCAGCTATCAATTGATTCAAGGTATGGAATGGCACTATCCTGATGAAGTTAGTTGATTCTCATCCTAAAGAGCCCATAAAAAGATCCCAGCTTCCACATGCCAAAAGGTTACATCTTATCTTGGGACTGTGTCTCCCCAGGCTCTCTCTGGATCAGAGTCCCCCACATCAGCCTCCTCCGCTGAGGACGCCTGGGATTCTCCCCCTCCGACTCCTCCTCCTTCTCCCCAGAGCCTCCTCTACCACCAGGAGGTTCCCCATGTATGGGCCCACGTCATAGTTTTGACTCCTGCTTGGCCTGAGACTGTGTTGCTCTGCATTCACCTGTGCCCAGGTTACGTCTTATCTTGTGACTGTGTCTCCCCAGGCTCTCTCTGGAAGTCTGGAGTCCTTCACTTCAGTCTCCTCCCTTGAGGACACCTGGGGTTCTCCTCCTCTGACTCCTCCTTCTCCTAAGAGCCTCCTCCACCACCAGGAGGTTCCACATGTTTGTGTGAACGTCAGGCCTGAGACTGTGTTTTTGCCCCGCGTGGCACCAATCGACAAGCAGGTAGGTCAATATCCTCGTAGGCCAATATAGTTTTTTTTGCAGGTGGGTCATTATCCTCATAGGCCAATATTGTTTTTCCCAGCTCACTGATTCTTCCATGTGTTCTGCTTTCACAAGGTGGACAAAGAGTTGCAGCAAGCCATGGAGAAGGACCAGAGGCTTGTCCTAAGAAGAGGAACATGGGAAAGAGGTGAGGACAGGTTGCAAAAAAACAAAATTAAAGGGGGATTAGGATGTGGGTACAGACATCGCTGTAACGATGGGAGAATGCGGACCTGGATCTCAAATCTCTGGTGTCGCTACGCTCAGCACGACTATCACTGATTAGCAGAGCTGCGTTACTGGTCGAAAGGGTGTTTTACAAACTAGTTTTTCTCAAAAACTTTTCATGAAAACATGCCCACAAATGATGATTATATTACAGGAACATTTGTCCGCTATCAAGTGAAAAGTAAAAACAAGATTCGACCATATATATAAAGCTACAGCCTGTTCTAATCAGCAATGTTGCTAGTCGCAATTCTGCGACTTTGTCGCTTAAAGGGTTAAGGAAGGCCTTACGTTCGCCCAGCAGTTTTTCCTCTAAAGGCTCTACACTTTGGTAGAGGGTGGGGCTTTTTATGTATGGGCACTCTTTCTTCAGGTTAGAGCTGCACGATATATCGTAAAAAAAAAACCTTGATATCAATTAGTGGTGGGCCGATAACGGCGTTAACGTGCTGCGTTAACGCCAGACTCTTATCGGCGATAAAAAAAATATCGCCGTTAATCTCTTATTCCTCTTATTTTAGCGCGGATATATACCTGGCCGAACTGCACTGTAGTGCACGAGTCAGAACGAGTCCGACTTCGCACCTGTGTACCACATCACACGTAACGTGCTGACATGGATGCAGCTAGGAAGCCGCCGGGTTTGCTTCAGGGAAAATGTATTTTTAAGAAGCTTCCCAATGGAAACCTCGACAAGACCAAGGTTGTTTGCACCTTGTGCAATGCGGAATTGGTTTACTGTAGGAGTTCTTCCAGTCTCAGGTATCACCTAAACGCAAAGCATCCTAGCTAACGCGGAAGATGCCCGGCCAAGCACTGACGCAGCGCAGGAGAAGAGTCGTGCTCGTCAAACCACTAGTTCAGTGGTCTTCAACCCTGGTCCTCAGGACCCACTGTCCTGCATGTTTTAGATGTTTCCCAGCTCCAACACACCTGATTCTAATGCATTGGGTCGTTATCTAGCTCTGAAGAATCCTGGTAAACGATCATGCATTGGAATCAGGTGTGTGGGAAGGGGGAAACATCCAAAACATGCAGGACAGTGGGTCCTGAGGACCAGGGTTGAAGACCACTGCACTAGTTTGAGTGCAACCGAGGCAAGCCCGGCAGCACGGCGGTTCATGTTTAACTTAGTGTTGCCACACGTCCCGTTTTCTCCGGGATTGTCCCGATTTGTTGTGGTCTGTCCAGGAAAATGGAATAACCTTTCCGGGACACGTTTTGTCCCGTTTTTTTTTACTTCCTCACATCATCTCCCGTTGCAATAGTCTAAACGAAGCTAGACTCATAAGCAACTACGACAGACTATGGCAGAGTGGCCTCACTCTCACTGAATGAATGCGCACGCAGCCAGTCGCCGTTGCTAGGTGATCGTGGTCATCAATACAACGGCGGCCGGCCGCGCGAGAATCCAAAGGAATACCGTAATACCAAAGTTCCCTTGGCTGGTGTGCGAGAGCTGGCTGTCTACTTTTTATGTTCGGATTCTGATAAAGGCTGGTTCTAAAGCCTCAGCCTGGGTCAATTTCATCAATACATTATTCATGTAAATAAATAAATAAATAGGCATGAATAAATAAATACATAAATACAAGAATGCCCTACATTGACGTGTAGGCTGTCCCAATAGTCTAACAAAAGCACCTCTCTCGTGTGATTAATGATTAGGGCTATTTCGTATTATACGGTAGGAAGTCTAACTTTTTTAAAGTAAAGTCAGGAGTGCGTTAGCATAGTGGTTTCAAGCAGCGTCAAGCAGACAGAGAAATATTGTATTATTTTGATTTGTTGATTTGGAAACGGAATGGGAGGAGAGACAGATGATGAGGGAGACGACCACAATCGGGATCCGGTACCTGTCAAAAAGACAAAAAGATATGTCACATTGAACGAGGGGTGGGCCAATTTGGAAACCTTCAGCGACTGGGTAAGGCCCACACAGGGAAACCCCTTTTTCGCAGCCTGCATAGTGTGCCCGGCGAAGATTCAAATAAAACACGAAGGACGACTGGCCCTCGAAAGGCATGCAAAATCGAAAAAACATGTGGCAGCCATACAATGTAAAAGAAAATCTCGGGTCATCGACCAGTTTATGCTGAAAAAGGGCTCCCCGGAGGAGGAGAAAGTGGCCGCAGCAGAACTGTGTAGTGTGTACCATGGAGTGCGTCATGGCCACAGTTATCTATCCACTGATTGCGGCGTCAAATTGAACACCCTTATCTTCCAGGACTCCAGTCTGGCCCCAAAAGTTTCATGTGGTAGAACAAAAGGTGAGGCCCTGGTTGAGAATGTGCTGGCCCCTTACAGCCAAGAACGGTTGGTGGCAGAGCTGGAGAAAACACCTTTCTTCTCAGTGTGTTCCGACGCGTCAAATTCGGGAAGCGCAAAGGTGTACCCCTACACAGTCCAATATTTCCACCAAGAGGAGGGTGTGAAGTACGGCTTATTGGATTTCTATGAAGACCCAAACGAAACCAGCAGAGCCATATTTGACCAAATCGTGTCCATAACTGAATCATGTGGCCTTGGCGTCTCCAAGATAAGCGCATACGGAGCTGATAATGCCTCTGTCAATTATGTCAAGCATAATTCTGTGTATCAAAAATTAAAAGATGCCAACCCATACATCATCGAGGCCAACTGCAAGTGCCACCTAATCTACAATACCCTTAAAAATGCAAACAGAATCCTGAGCGCAGCTGGGCATGATGTTGAGTGCATAGTGCTGAGAATTTATAGCGAGTTCTCCTGTTCTGCCAAAAAGGTGGTGTTCTGTCTTGGTATTACTCCAGAATAAGACCAGGTAGAGTCAGAGGTGAATTCATTATCTCTTTACTTCACTTGCTTGCAAACAACACAGTTTACATACTTTTCCCCCGATGCATTGTGGGAAAAACTACAGGTGCCAGTGAGGGACATAATACATAACAACTCCTCCCCCCTTAAATGAAAAGTACCACCTCGAAATCCAACAAACAACAAACCCCACTTACAGACTCACTCCACCCACAACCACACCATCACCAGTTAATGCACCAACATTACACAACACCAGCTGTTCTGGAAAACCAAAACGACTGAACATTTCCGTCAGCTTCTCAATTGTTTTCTGGGCTGTGGTTGATCTCATAATTGCCACTTCTGGCCACTTACTATGTGCATCAATAGCTACCAGCAACATTCTCTCTTCAAATGGGCCAGCAAAATCTATATGTATCCGTTGCCATGCATCCTCAGGCCAGTCCCATGGGTGCAGAGGGGCTAACTGTGGTGTGTTGCGGACGCTCTGACATGAGCCACAAGACTTCACCCTGTCTTCAATATGACCATCGAGTCCTGGCCACCAGAAGTAGCTCCTCGCAAGTTCCTTCATGCGAACCATTCCACAGTGTCCGGCATGTAACTGTTGTAACAGTGCTTCCCTCAGATTTGGTGGAATGATTACCCTCTGCCCCCATAACAGACATCCTGCTTGGACTGAGAGTTCATTCATCCTTGAGAGATACGGTTTCAGTTCCGCTAAACTCTCCACTTTCCTTCCACTCACCACGACATCAATCATCTTAGAGAGCACAGGGTCATTTCTGCTCTGACGTTTCACTTGTGTACAGGTGATTGGTGTCTCGCCTACCTGCTGGAAGTAGAAGATGTCTGCCTGCTTAGACATGACATGAGTGTCAGGCAATGGCAGTCTAGAGAGACCATCAGCATTTGAGTGTAGTTCAGACTTCCGGTACTTAATGTCATATGTGTGCGCAGAGAGAATCAATGCCCACCTTTGCATCCGACTCGCAGCCAATGACGGAATCCCGGTGTGTGGTCCAAAAATGGTGGTGAGAGGGCGATGATCTGTTAGAAGAGTGAACTTCCTCCCAAATAAGTATTGGTGAAACTTCCGGACACCAAAAACGATCCCTAGGGCCTCTCTCTCTATCTGTGCATAGTTGCTTTCAGCCTTGTTGAGTGAGCGTGACGCAAACGCTATTGGTCTTTCCTCCCCAGTTGCCAGTATATGTGACACTACAGCACCTATGCCATAAGGCGATGCATCACAGGCTAATTGTAGTGGAAGTGAGGGGTCAAAATGTATCAACGCCTCTGACTGCACTAAAGCTTCTTTGGTTTGCGCAAACACCTGATCACATTGAGCTGTCCATTTCCACACCTTGTCTTGGCACAAAAGCTGATGGAGAGGCTTCAACATGGATGCCAGATTAGGAATAAACTTCCCATAATAATTAAGCAGACCAAGATAAGAACGCAGTTGACTTACGTTTTGTGGCGCTGGGGCCTCAATGATGGCTCGGACCTTTGATGGAGCCTTGTGTAAGCCTTGGGCATCAATGACATGCCCCAAGTACTCCACCGAAGACTTAAAGAATTCACACTTAGCCTTGCGGACTCTGAGTCCATATTCTTTCAGTCTTTGCAGGGTGGCCTCAAGATTTCTCAAGTGCCCTTCCTCAGTCTCCCCCGTGACTAAGATATCGTCCAGGTAGCACTGTACTCCAGACAGACCACTCAAGACTTGATCCATCGCTCGCTGAAACAAAGACGGGGCAGATGTGATCCCAAACGGCAGACGGAAGTATCTGTATAGCCCCTTATGAGTGTTAATGGTCAGCTGCTCTCATGACTGTTCAGCGACATGCATTTGCAGGTATGCTTGGCTTAGGTCAATTTTGCTGAATTTTTTTCCTCCTGCTAGGCCAGCAAACAGATCTTCAATGAGAGGGAGTGGATATTTTTCCACTTCCAACACAGGGTTAACGGTCACCTTGAAATCCCCACAAATCCTGATAGATCCGTTTTTCTTTATTATAGGAACTATGGGCGTTGCCCATTCACTCACACTGACAGGCTCAAGCACGCCACTCTCTACTAACGATTTCAGCTCCGCTTCCACTTTTGGTCTAAGAGCATAGGGCACCGCTCTGGCTTTCATGAACCTTGGTTTGCTACCAGACTTTAGATCCAGTTTAGTCAAGATGTTCTTCATGCTTCCCAGTTCGTCTTTAAACACCTCTGCATACTTCTCTAGGACTGTGGTTAGACCTGGTTCCGCCTTGGAGATCATGAAGATGGTTGACCAGTCAAAACGCATCTTTTCCAGCCATGCACGCCCACAGAGAGATGGATAATTGCCTTGCACGATGTAGAGCGGCAATGTAGCTGTCTGCTTATTCAGTTTTACCCCTACCTCAACTATGCCGCTGATTGGCACTGTTTCACCAGTGTAGGTCTTTAAGAGGATGTTAGATTTTTTTAATGGCAGATGTTTTAATGCCTTGTTGTAGACACGGTCTGATACAATTGACACTGCTGCCCCAGTGTCAATCTCCATATGAATGGGTTGCCCTTCCAATAATGGAGTAACCGAGTACCCCTGTGACCCTCCCTTAATGGTCAGAATGTGAACTCTCCTATCACCTGAGTTGCTACTATCTTCAGATGAGTCAGACTGGTATTCCACATTATACACCCCTTCCTTTTTCCAAACACGTTTTGATGGCTGAGGCGTTCAATGTGACCCTTTTTCCCGCATTTCCTGCAATCTAGGTCTTTGCTCCAGCATTCAGATGCTGCATGTCCCACCTTATCACATCTGTAGCATTTGAATTGCTTTTCATAAGTTTCATTTGCAATCTTATGCAGTGTGGTACTTGAACTTAGCTGATGTGCCTCTTTAGCTGCCATCTCCATGGACACGCTTATTTCTCCTGCCCTGTCCAGTGTCAATGCCTTTTCTGTAAGCAATCTTTTCTGTATGGCTTCACTCCTGAGACCACACACCAGTCTATCTCTTAGTACTTCGCTTAGTGACTCTTTAAATTCACAATGTTCTGCCAGCCTTTTTATGGTAGCAACAAACATATTCACGGACTCCCCCTCCTCTTGATTTCTTTTATGGAAACGGAAACGTTCCGCTATGATCAACGGTTGTGGAGAGAAGTGCCTTGCCAATGTTTGCACAATCACATCATATGTTTTGTCACCGGGCTTGTCCGGCTGTATCAAAGAGCGCAACAGATTAAAAGTCTTAGCTCCCATCACGCTAAGAAACGTGGGTACTATCTTCCCCTCGTCAATGCTATTTGCAGCTACAAAGTATTCAAAACGTTCAGTATATGCAGTCCATGCTTCAATCAGTTCATCAAAAGCACCAATGCTCCCGATTATCCCCGCCATTTCTTCTTACTTTTTCCAATCCAGGTTTCAGTTATCCACGAAAAGTTTGTATCCCAGTTGAGTGTTCCAAGCACTAAAGACGTTCCACATACATGTATAACAAACACGCGTGTAGATCTCATCCTTGTCGCCAGTTGTTCTGTCTTGGTATTACTCCAGAATAAGACCAGGTAGAGTCAGAGGTGAATTCATTATCTCTTTACTTCACTTGCTTGCAAACAACACAGTTTACATACTTTTCCCCCGATGCATTGTGGGAAAAACTACGGGTGCCAGTGAGGGACATAATACATAACAACTGGAAACTCTGAAGGAATTCTGCCAGTTCACGGCCGTGCAGTACAAGCAGATCCTTAGACACGTACCAACCCGTTGGCTGTCCCTTCTCCCTGCAATCCAACGAATCCTAGAATGCTGGCCTGCCCTAAAATCATACTTCATGTCCCTGGAGAAGAGCGATTGCCCTGGTGTTATCTGGGATGCAATGTGCGATGATGAAGACGATGTGACCGTCTCGGAGTGTGTCTTTCTCCTCATGCACAACGTCATGCAGGAGTTTGACATCACGATCCGGGTGTTGGAAGGGGAAAGCGTCAGTGTGCTGGACGTCCAAATTGTCATGAGCCGGCTGCGTGACCAACTGGTTTCCCGTCGCACTGACCAATTCTATGGCAGCAAGACAAGACAAGCAGTGAGACAACTTGACCCAAGGAAACAAGCGCAGTTCACCGGATTGGCTGACAGATTTTTTCAAAAGGCCATTCAGTATCTCGAGTCCCACGACCCGCTCCTGCTTTCTTCTGCCTGCTTGCGATTGAGCGCTCCAATCCAATGGCCTGCGCTCGAGGAACTCGTTGAACAGATGGGATTGCCAGACATGGATACCGACAAGCTCTACCAAAACTACACCATCCTTAACAACGTGTTTAACAGCATCCCAGAAGAGTTGACCCCTGAAAATAAATGGCCACGGAATTATTGAAAGTGGTGTCGTTTGTGCTGTCAGTTCCCGTCAGCAATGCCTATGCTGAAAGGGTATTCAGTCACATGGAGGATGTGTGGAGCGACAAGAGGAATAGGATGTCTGTCCAATTAGTAAAGTCTGAACTTCAGGTCAGGCTGAACTTCAAGCTCTCCTGCCTGGAGTTCAAGTCCTTCATTGAAGGACAGAAGAAACTGCTGCATGCAGCAAAAAGGGATGCAAAGTATAAATGGAGAAAGAGGTGAGAATTATTTAATTATAGGATAAAATGTGAGACTAAATAGTCTGGAGCATTTACAATACCCTATATGTTTTTTTTAATGTGCAGGCTACATCTAAAATAATTAACGTCCATTATTTTTCAATCCATTTATTTAGACCGGTAACAGAGGCGCAGCGCGAAGCAGACGGAGAGCGCGCTGGGAGCAGTGGCATTGGCGGCGCCGGCGCTACAGGGGTGGCTAGCATTTGACCCCCCCTGAAATCTGACCGACTCATAGAAGCAGATATGTGTTTTTCCATCCTGCAGAAGAAAAGCCTTAGAGAAAAAAACGGCTTATTTCAGTCCAGACTAATTTCGTTTTCTTTTGAAAATTAGATGTGTGCCATTTAAGGTTTTTCAGCACTTTAATGTTCTAGTGCCCATGTGATAAATAAAAAGATTCATTTTTTTGTGGTAAATGAAAGTAGCTTCATGATTAATTCCTGTGAATTCAACTCAAACCTCGTGTGTAAAGTCCAAATATTCACTGACATTTAATTGCTGTCTTTGGAATAGAGTAGATGCTAATGAGTAGCCTATTTTAAAAGAAGGATTTTAGTATGGAAGTAACTCTTTAATGTGCAGTCTGAGTTCAGACTTAAATTATTGATGGGAAATTTGAAATTACATAAAAACACTATGGTAGAAAATAATTTGATTAACCCTCAGACACCTAAGCATTTCCTTTCAACCTTTTACTAAGTCTCTGATGCAGAAACTTTTAAGTTCATTTCTGAGAATTCTTGAAAATCTGCAATAGTGGGCTTCAGTGAAACACTTAGGCCTAGGCCTACGTATCTTTATCATCTCACATCATAGGCCTATATGATTCTCACATACACAAACACAGATAGCCTACAGGTGTAAAATATTGTTAAAAAATACTTGCATCAAAATAAGATCATTATATCCTTATTTTTGTGTAATAATGTTTATAGTGCCCATTTGGGTTAAGAAAAAAATATTTGAACTTAACGCCTAATTGCACCAGTTGAACCAGAGATTCTTTCTCTCTACTCTCTCTGGTTGAACTGTTTTATTCTTAAACATGAACATTCACATGGTATTGTGAATATGCGTGTCCGCAGCTCTCAACCCCCGCACACGTAAGCGCGCGCGACGCGCGTGCGATAGTGCGATAGCCGCCGTCCGATGTGTCCCGGTTTTTGACAACTCAGATGTGGCAACCCTACCGACTGCTCAGATGACTTGGTTGTTCTAGATGCGCGTGAACACTCTGACCTTGTTTCATAATTCCTTTCTTCCAATACTGACATCTTGGGTCTGGTAGACAGAGCTGAGCTAGCTTTGTACCTCACTCACTGCCGTGATTGTCACTGTTGCGTCCGTCTTTTTACTGTTCTGTCCTCTTTAAAGAGTTCCCCTTCTTCAACTAGACAGACAGATGACTCCCATCACACGCTGTAAAGGACCTCAAGTCAAGTTTTGCTTATTGTGACTTTTATTTGCTTTACTTTTTTATGGTGTATTCTATTAGTGACCTTCGTATTGCCTTTTAATTTGAAATGTATGTCATGGATTTATGGGTAACGGAAGTACTAAAAAACGCGCACTTCTCCAAGAGTACCTGGCTGCAGTCCACCACCGTGGGGCGGGAGCGTTGCAGGCACCACATAGAGGCGACGGCACCGCCGTGGGGCGATGAGTATCCGGAGTTGTTTTTTTCCGAAAAAATGCGATAGAAGCGAGACTAATATACACTGCACTGCGTAATTGTACAACTTAGTCATAACGAAAAACAAACGGTGGGTGATATGAGTCGGGGCTCAATAGTGTATTTGTAGACTACTACAAAGCTGAGGATCTTGAAAAGAGAAGGTCAAAATGCTGATAACTGAAAATAATGGAGATTAGGAATAACAATAAAGTTATTACTGTTATTCATAAGCTTACATTTTGTAAGATGTCATAGGCCTATACATTTTATTGTGTACTAAAAACTACTTTACTGCCTTTTCGTTATAATAATAATAAATTGTCATTGAACCTTATTGCACTGCTGTTTTTCATGTTTGGCTCTATATCTATGCCAATTATGTTTTTGTGCTGATATGTACAGTATAATCCAAGTGAATTATTACATGATCAATGACAACATGTAAAACACACCAAGTCACAATATGATTTGACTTTTAGCTGTTTGACATTCAGTCCATTATTTCTGCACAGAATTTCCACATCTTCTGTGTTGTGAAATGTGAACTTGAAGGGATTGTTTCCTTTTCAAGGTCATTCCACACCTTCCCTTACCTTAGCCTGGTTCTCTTCCCCCATGCCCAGGATTTCAGGCAAGTCCACTTTGGCAGAGAACAGTTCTTAAAATCAACCCACTAATTGTTCAGAATCAGAATCTGTTTTAATGGCTATGCAATTTAACAAACACAGAATTTACATTAGCAGGGAAGAGCAACATAGAACATATATGTAACATGATAAGAACATAATATAATACAATAAAAATATGGTGTAAAAAGGTCAGGGGGGTATATATACAACATTGCAAAACAGTGGTACAGCAGTAAGTAATTTTAAGGTGTCAAAAGGGGTTTTGAGTGCAAAAGTGGCTTGTGCAGTGGGATGCTGGATGGAGGTGTTTGTGGCAAAGTCATTCAGAGTCCTTGGCCCTATTGAAGAGTGCAATGGCCGAGGGTAGAAGCTGTTCTTATGGCGAGCGGTTTTGGTCCTGGTGGACCGCGAGAGGAGCAGCTGAAGCAGAGGGTGTCCTGGGTGGGAGGCAAGTCTGACTGAGACCTCAGCCAGATTTTTACTGAAAATATATATAGATAAGCAAAATGGTTAGTTGCAATATACATAACACAGGCTCCAAAAAGAAAAGATCTCATCAGTGCCCTCCTTTAATATGTCCATCTAGACATTGTTAAAATTAAATAAATAAGGAAATGAAAATGCTGGTTTCTGACCTGAAACGGATGGAACCCAAACAAATGTACAATTTTACCTCATTAATGTTATCCACCTTCCTTTTCCTCAGCCTAAACACTGGCGGCACTTCACCTCGCAAGAGGGCTTTAGATGAGAGATGACCTGTGATTGGGGATTTTGCTCAATAGCTTAAAGCACGCATTTCCTCAAAGCAAAAAGTTGTCAATTACATATAAACATAATAGGCTCACAATTACATAGGTTCAAATGTTAACTCACGGTTGATTCCATTTCTTGGTTCAATCCAAGCCCCCTGAAGTCAGAGCGTCAGGCAACTTTTTCCTGTTCTGACAATGAGCTCGCCCGCTGGGTTTTCGGTGTCCAATATGTATCTGAGCTGATTATTGCTGAAGAGAAGTAAATACAATCATAACAAGCATAATATTATTAATTATGATATAGGAACATGGGTGGTAGAGCTTCAAGATGAGAAGCACATATGTCTGTCTTATATATCTTTCCTTTAAGAATACATACCAGCTGCTCATGGGCAGGATGAAGGCCCACCCTTTGAAGAGTGTGGTCTTCAGGGGGTGGGGGCACACCTTTTAGTGGTCAAAGCACTATTAGAAGATTGTGATCTGCAGGGGGTGGGGGCACACAGTATCTACAGGATTTAGGAGACAGACAGGAATCAACATTTACATCTGGAGGTCAGAGGGCCCTACTAAACGTGAAATTCCTTCCTCAGTATCCAAAAGTAAAAGTACTGATGATGCAAAAGCTATTCATATTTGTTTCGTTTATATACTGTAGTATACAACATAGGTAGAAAAATAAAAAAGTAAAAATGAGCCATGTACTCTGCCACATTCTGTACCCTGTATATTCTGATTATACTGTTCATACTGTGTATATTCTGAGTATACTTATATTTATTATATTCTGTTGTAATAACTGTTTTGCACTTCTGGTTGGATGCTAACTGTATTTCGTTACCCTGTACTTGTACCTGTGTAATGACATTAAAATTGAATCTAATCTAATCTAATTTTGTGACGATACCCAGCTACTGCAAGGAGTTTACAAAAATGTATTATAACGTTACATACAAACAAATGCGAACAGTTACTTTACGTTATGCACTATACATTTAATTATCCGTGATAACAGCTATTGCAAGGATAGTTTACAAAAATGTTTTGTAACGTTACATACAAACAAATGCGATCAATTAGTTTACGTTATGCACTATACATTTAATAATCCCTGATAATTTGTTGATGCTAACCGCCATCGGTGAAAGTAAACTTTGACGTTATCAAATTTAGCTTCATAACAACTACCCAAGTAGACTTGTAACATTCGTAAATATTCGGTAAATCATTAATGACTTCTATAACGTTATTATTTTACGGCACTTATATTGACAAGAAATCATGCATTTACTTTCTGATGAAAATAAGCAAGTTACCGGAACTCGGAACAGATGTGGACGCACTGAAATCCAGGTTTAAATGTCCCCCCACTTCCCCCCGCCCCCCGACAAAAAAAACAATTCCGGAAACTCGTCGCCCCACGGCGGTGCCGTCGCCTCTCTGTGGTGCCTGCAACGCTCCCGCCCCACGGTGGTGGACTGCAGCCAGGTGCCTCTCCACTTTTCTGCACGTTGAGGAAGAAAAAGGCTGCACATGATTAAGGAAGGAAACTTGTTAAATGTTGTATTGCTCTATTCTAATGCTGAAAGTGCGGCAATTTGCAAAGGACTACATATCATATAGCACCCAAATCAATCGGAGAACAAGGTTTGTTAATTTGACAATTTTAATATTGTATATTGTTTGGTAAAACGATTGTCTACTATTAACGAAGGCACATGGTAACGTTAATGTATGCGTTCATTTCAGCTCTTACGGTGTTAAATGCATTGCACTAAAGAAATAAAGCGTTGCATGAAGCATCAATTGGAGAGTGACCATCCTTAAAGATTTGGGGACGCTACACACGCAGGTCCAGTTTGGCAGATTTATTAAAAACTGACGGCATGTAACAGGTGTAAAACTAGGATGAAGAAACAAAATAAACACACAATGAGCATAGAATATGTCATACGTCAATATGTCAATTGTGAACTGCAATTTCCACCCCCTGGAGGACAAATAAAGGTTCATCTAATCTAATTCCTAAAATATCCAATACACATCTCCAAGCATGTGACCTACCACTAGCCTAGCAAGCCAACAATTACCTTCATATGTAAAATAGCAAGATAGCAACCAATCATTAACTATTACTTTGTTGAAATTACGAAAATATACAGAAATATACACATTATATATTTATACTAACAACATCCTTCAAGAACATTCACAGACGATGCTCCTATAAGTGATTTCAAAAGAGGATTATCTTGGCTTCATCAGCTGCTCAATCCACCATTCCAAACCTGTTCTCAATGCAACCAGGCCCCGGGTCTGCCTCAGCAGACACACCAATTTTTCCTGGTGGCCACTCGTGGTCTTGCAACATAAAATCCCCATGGGGCCCAGAAAGCATTTTTGCCATAGACATTTACAGTTGACATTTATTCATTTAGCAGACGCTTTTATCCAAAGCGACTTACAAGAGAGAGCTTTTACAAAGAGCATCAGTCATTGAGCATAGCAACGTGATAGACCCCGAACACAGTGGGTTTCGTGAATCATACATCATGAGAACCAATAAATGCCAAGGGAAGAACTATAAATGCATAACACAACGACTGTGAACATAAAGCATAAAGCGATAAAGTCGAAAATCGATACAGCAGTTAAGCTCACATCTCTCATGTGTCAGGTTCCATTAACAGCAACAGAAAAAACAACATCAACAACAGGAGCACACATTTATCCAGGTTACATCAAACCAGTGATTCGTTTAAAGTCCTGATAGCTGTTGGAAAGAAGCTATTTTTAAATCTGACATTTTGTAATTATTGACCTGTAGCGCCTTCCGGAGGGCATAAGTGTGAAAAGATGGTGGGCAGGATGTGAGGTATCAGAGGTGATTCTTGTTGCTCGCTGAGTGATGCGTCTTTGATATAAAGTGTCTAAGGATGGGAGTGTGTGGCCAGTGATGTTAGAGGATTTATTGATGATTCTTTGGAGTTTTGAGCGGGAATGACTGTCCAAATTACCATACCAGACTATTATGGATGAAGTGAGGATTAAAGTGGTAAAGCTCTGTGTGAAATTTTCTATAGTACAGCGCTGGCCAATAGTAGATTGCTGGAGAGAAGGAAGTCAAGGAAATACTAAGTTTGCATGTTGTACGTTGAACATACCGTTTAGAAATAAGTACTATAGATGAGTATTGATTACATACTGTATATAGTGCTAGTTATTTATGCATGAAAAGTTCATGGCATGAGTTCCGTTATGCTTCAAGTTCATAGGATGTTCTGTCCTCTGCATCAGGTTTATGTGATGCTACTGTTGCAATGTTTTATTCCTTTAGTTTTGTTTGCTAACATGATGCTCTTTTATTTCAATGTTTTTCTGTGTTTAGTTTTGTTTGTCGGAATTATCTTGTATTCAGTGTGTTTCAGATCCTGGATGTTTCTAAATGGTATGTATTACACCACACCAAGCACAGGTAGGTGTCAAAAAGGTATGTATGTGTTCTTGTTCTCAAGTTATCCCAGTTCTGCAACTACATTGTTCCTAGTTGGGTAAGTGTCCTTCAAGTATACTGTATAAATCTGAATGTATGAATCTGTCCTTACTTTTGCTTTTATTGCTTGGTATGGGGGTACCAGCCTGAAGGAGAAAAATAACCTCAGCCATATTGTGAAGGTGGCTGGCAAGCTAATAGGCTGTCCACAGTCTTCCTTAACATATGTCTATGAGAGGCAGGTTATTAGGAAAGCAGATGCCATTTTGGACTGTGTAAATCACCCCCTTCATTGCTCTTTTGAGGTTCTCCCCTCAGGCTGGAGATTCAGAGTTCTTTGTTTTAAGTCCAATAGGACAAAGAACTCTTTTGTACCAACTGCAATCAGGTTATTAAATTTGCAAAATTCTTGAAGTTTTAGATGAATTTTAGTGTAAGTGTTTTTAACTAGTCTGTGTTATGTGTATGTGGATGTGCCTTTTTAACTGTTGTGCTATCTGTATGGTTTTTTTACCTGCTGCAAGTGAAGTTTCCTCCTTTGGGGGACCATAAACTTAAACTGAACTGAACTATGTTAAACAAGAAACTTATCATGATCAGAGTAGTAAAATGTTTTTCTTTTGCAGGTACTTGTCGGTCATCGGATTTGTCATTAACATGGACACGTTGTTAATGTTAATGATTCCATTCTGATTCTAAAACCGTACAGTTAGAGACGACAGGAGACATGGCTTTCAAAAGATACTATCTTTCAAAACAAAAATCTCTATATATATATCTTAGAGTTTTCTCTCTTGGAACAGATTTATGTTCCAACTGAGAGGGGCTGGTGCTGTCTTGGTGTCTAAGGCTGTGTCAATAGCCCCTTTTTTGGGTCTTTTTTAATTGCTGCATTAGCCCACACTGACCGGTGGGGACCTCATTCTGAATATTGCTATAACTGTTAGCTGTTCCTTGCACTCTCTAACATCTCCTCTACTCCGTCTCACTGTCCTCCCCTCCATACCTCCCTTGGTATGGGGGGACTGAGCTCTCAGCACTTGCGTGGTCATCGGCCAATGTTGGACCTGGTGCCAGTGGACATCGATCTGAGATGGTCTTCCTATCCCGGATCTGGTCGCCAGTCGGACGTCAGTCTCCCTGATGGACAAGGAGAGAGTTCCCGGTCCTTTTCCTCATCCTCCTACGTGTGATGCTGCACTAATCATGAGCCCAAGCCCAGTGACTGCCTAAATGGACTTTGTGCAACCTAAGACCCAAGTTGAGCATTGAGTATTGATGTTTCAACAACTTGTTAACTCTCTCTAGAGTTATGACTGTTTTAGCCTGTGTTCTCCTCTTCACCTTCTCCAACCGTCCCTGGAGGAGGGGATCCCTCACTGAATTGTTCCTTCTAAGGTTTCTTCCATTTTTTTGTTCCTAGTGAGTTTTTCTGGGAGTTTTTCCTTGTCTTCCTTGAGGGTTTAGGTTGGTTGAGGGGCGGTTCTATGGGCATATGTGAAGCCCTCTGTGACATTGCTTGTAAAAAGGGCTATACAAATAAATGTTGATTTGATGATTTGATTTGATGCTGATGATTCCTGAACTGCTCCTAATTTAGTCCTGTTTAATTCCATCAGAGCATCAAGTAGGGTTGATGTTCTTTAATTCCAATAAATTCTGAAAATTATTTATGAGTAATGTATTGTATGCCTGTTTTACACCAATGCAGCAGTATGAGAACTTGTTACTCTTGTTGTGTTGTCATCATTTGTAGTCTCTGTGTGTGTGTGTGTGTGTGTGTGTGTGTGTGTGTGTGTGTGTGTGTGTGTGTGTGTGTGTGTGTATCCAGACCATAACTGGTAAGCTCTCACAGCTGACAGTGCTTAGCTGCTCACTTTAAGACCTAAGGCTAGTCCACCTCCTCTCCTCATCCCCTTCCCTTCTCCACCTCCTCTCCTCATCCCCCTCTCCACCTCCTCTTCCCCCTCTCCTCTCCACCTGCTCACCTCTCTGGGTCTGGATGTCCGTAAATGAAATTGTCTGCTGTCTCTACCACCCCACAGTGTGGCACTTCACCCTCTTGCCTCAGGGGGATTGTCCCTCTACTTGCTGTAAATCGCTTTAGATTAAAGCGTCTGCTAAATGAATAGTTATTTATTTATTCGAATATTGGGTTCTGCAACTGAAACAGCGGGAGTCTTAACTCTCTCCACTTGGGAGCGCCAACAGTACACCAGACCAGACCGGACGGCAGAAAACGGCACAAAAGTCCTAATGTCGTTTAAAACTTTATCTCTGAGCGCAGCGTTTGCAGACACTATAGTTTGTAAGATCGTCAAAGATTGTCAAAACTACACAGAGAGCATCCTACCACGGTTGCAAGACTATTTTACCTGTACGGGTGTATTATCTACGAATTTTTAGCCTAAGTATTTTGTATTCTACTGTATCTTCTGTACTTTATATTTTATTTACTATGTTACTCTGAGTGCTGTACTGTACACTGTTGCTGTTGTAGACTGCAAATTATTTTCTTATATTATTTTATTTAAATAGCGATTTAATGTAGAAACGACTTTTTCTACCGAACTAAACTCGTCAACCGTATTGCCAAGGCTGGACAACTCATTCCACACGGTGATCCAGTAGTTGTAGTGTGGTATAGAAAGACAGGAGTTCCTACGCGAAACCGCTCACAACAAGGTCTGGGGGACTATATTTTGAGTAACCGGGTCATGATTTCGGGAGAGAGCTGCTGCTGAGCTTTTCTAGATGTATTTGTTGGGTCCTTTGAGCACAAGCCATCTCTTTACCTGATTATAACTACATCTTGTGGAGTTTGATGCTGTCTTTCCTGAGGGAGTCTTGTGGCTCAGCGGTTGTAAATCGCTCTGGAAAAGAGCGTCTGGTAAATGTGAATTCATTTTTTAGCCTGTCCCTAGGTTGTATGGCTGAGCGGTTCGGGAAATTGGATTAGTTATCAGAGGGTTGCCGATTCAATTCCCCAGCCATTTAATAATAATAATGCTTCGCTTAACAGAAGCTTTTATCCAAAGCGACTTACAAATTTAAGTGCAGTGACATTCCCCCTCAGGCAAGTACGGTGAAGTGCCTTTCCCAAGGACACAACATCACACAGTCACAGCCAGGGTTCGAACTCTCAACCTCCCGATCACAATGCCAACGCATTACCCGCTGAGCCGTCTAACTCCCTTTAAAAAATATGTTGTATTCTTGAGCAAGGCATTTCACCCTACTTGCGCCAGGAGGGGATATCCCTGCGTGCACTGTAAATCGCTCTGGATAAGAACGTTTGCTAAATGACTAAATGTAAATGTCGGATCGTTAAGTAATTTGTCACTGACAGAGGTCGGTAACCGAAAAATGATTATATAATTGTGTGTGGTAGCGATGGGTGGAGTCGAGAGACTCACCGGTGAGATAACGGGCTGGGACTAGGGCACCTGTTGCTATTTTTGGTGCTCTCTCACACACACACACACACACACACACACACACACACACACACACACACACACACACACACACACACACACACACACATCTGAAAGTGGGACTGTACAGCGCGTGTGTAATCTCTGATCTGATCTCTGAGACAGTAAATAACCGAAGGATTACGCGCGTGGCAACGGCTGTTTATAATTATTTTCAACTATTACTATGTGTGTGTGTGTGTGTGTTGCAGATGATATGATCTCATAGTCTGGTCCAGCCACACCCACACTGTTTGATCATTCAGACTGGGTTTGATTTGATCTGAACTGCCTGGATTATTTGACCCGGTGAGTGTTTCATGCTGAACGATGCGAACGTTTTGGCGGCACTGCGCGATCCTGGACACGGATTAAATCAGGTGTGGTAAACCGGTCTGATAACTCTCCGAAGAACTTTTACCCAGCTCACCTCGAGAGGGAACATCAAACCGACTTTTGTCGTTTCCTCCCCCCACCACCCACACACCGGGCGCGCGAGGATGGAGAACGGCATGAGACCGAGGCTTTGTTTTCTGACGAAAGGACCACGCGGGTTCGGGTTCCACCTGCACGGGGAGCAGAATAAGGGCGGCCAGTTCATACGGAAGGTGGAACCTGGTTCTTCGGCTCATTTATCTGGGCTGCTCCCCGGGGACCGGGTGGTGGAGGTGAACGGAGAGAACGTCGAGCACGAGACGCACCACCAAGTGAGCTCATTACAAAACAGACACTGTGCGCGTGTCTGTGTGTCTGTGTGTGTGTGTGTGTGCGTGTGTGTGTGTGTGTGTGTGTGTGTGTGTGTGTGTAAAGGAAAGAGAGAGAGTGTGTACAAAAAGTTTAAGCAGGAAAAACTGGGAAAATAAGAGATGAGAGGTGTGTGCAAGAGAACCTGTCTAACAGCTCCTGAATGGATGTAGAGACAGATAAGGAGAGGGGTAGAGAGAGATACAGAGAGAGTGGGAGAGAGAGTGGGGGAGACTGAAAGAGAGATTGTGAGAAGAGTCAGCCTTGGGGAAACAATTAACCCAGATCCTTACTTCATGTGTCATAGGAATCAGTAGGCTGCATTGTTATTCTATATGGGTGTTAAGGGGACAGTTTACTCAAATATCACCCCTCACACACACACGCACACACACCTGGCCCCGCACACACACTTGGCTCCTCACACACACTGCCCCTCACACACACACACTTGGCTTGTCACACACACACACCGGTCTTACACACTCCCCCCCCCCCCCCCCCCCCACTCCCCCAGGTGGTGTCCCGTATCCGTGTGGAAGAGGACCGCGTCACACTCCTGGTGGTGGACCGCATCACCGAGGAGTTCCTGTCCGCCCACGGCCTCCCCTGCACCGAGGCTCTGGCTGTGCACATGGGCCCCCCGTCCCCCCGCACCTCCCCCCCCGTGCGCCCCCTCTCCCCCCCGGCACAACCCCTCCCCCCCCCACAGCCACTCAGGACCTCCACGGCACCCTCGCCGGTGACCCACCTCCCACCCGACTCGGACAAAGTGGTGAGATCCATCACACACAGACGTACACCTGCTTTTGTCTGTCTGTCTGACGCACACACCAACCCCCCCGCAGTGGGAACACACACTTCACGCACCCCCTGTGACATCATCAGAGTCTTAAAGAGAGATCAGGGTTAGACCTAAGCTTAAAATAGCAAATTTTATGAACCAATCAGCACTAGGAACAGCATGTGTGTGTATGTGTGTGTTGACAAACATGTTGACCATCTCTGCGATGGAAAACAGTTTATTTCGGAGTTAGTTTTGAGGTCATCAAAGAGAAGATGAACTAGTTTTGATTCTAGAACTGGCCCCATCCTCTCTCTCTCTCTCTCTCTCTCTCTATCTCTCTCTCTCTCCCTTTCCTCCCCCATACATCCCATTTCCAGAGGAGTGTTCTTGATCTAGACAGGGCTGGTTACCATACCGATACAGTTATACACACACACGTTACCGGTGGTTCAATTGTAGGATTCTTGCCTACCATGTACAGAAGGCCTTGGTTTCATTCCCGGTAGGGGTTTGAATTCTGGCCAATACATAAAATATGTGTGCGCCTGTGAAATTTCCCCACTGTGGGACTAATAAAGGATAATTTCTTCTTCATACACACAAACATGTACAGTGTAGAAAAACCATGTGTTTGAAAGTGAATGGAGGTAAAAAATGATGGGTGTTGTTTTTTTCTGTGAGCTCCTCAGTGAAGGTCTTGCTGTCTGTCGAAGACTGACTTAACGGGACACTAATCCAGCGTTAGCCCTGCTTTGGTCCCAACGCTAGCCTGACTTCACACACGCATTAACCCCCTGGGTGATACCCAGTTTAAGGGTTCGATCCAGAGGAGAGGAGAGCAGAGTAGAGTAGAGCATCTCATTGTTATGATCAGTGACCAATACTCTTTCGTAAAGCTCTCTCTTGAAAGTCACTTTGGATAAAAGCGTCTGCTAAATGAATACATGTAAAATGTAGTAGAGCAGAGCACAGGACAGTAGAGAACAGGACAGTAGAGCAGAGTACAGAACAGTTACGATTAATCATTTAGTAGACGCTTTTATCCAAAGCTACTTACAGCAAGTACAGGTACATTCTCCCTGAGGCAAGTAGGGTGAAGTGCCTTGCCCAAAGACACAACATCACATAGCCACAGCTGGGGTTTAAACTCACAACCTTCCGCTCACAAGGCCAACGCCTTAACCCGCTGAGCCATCTGACATCAGTAAGACAGGACAGTAGAGCAGAGTAGAGTAGAGGACAGTAGAGCAGAGTAGAGTACAGGACAGTGGAGTAGAGCAGAGTACAGTACAGGACAGTACAGCAGAGTACAGGACAGTAGAGCAGAGTAGATTACAGGACAGCAGAGTACAGGACAGTAGAGTAGACCAGAGTAGAGGACAGTAGACCAGAGTAGAGGACAGTAGAGCAGAGTAGAGGACAGTACAGCAGAGTACAGGACAGTAGAGCAGAGTAGATTACAGGACAGCAGAGTACAGGACAGTAGAGTAGACGAGAGTAGAGGACAGTAGACCAGAGTAGAGGACAGTACAGCAGAGTAGAGCAGAGCAGAGTACAGGACAGTAGAGCAGAGTAGATTACAGGACAGCAGAGTACAGGACAGTAGAGTAGACGAGAGTAGAGGACAGTAGACCAGAGTAGAGGACAGTACAGCAGAGTAGAGCAGAGTACAGGACAGTAGAGCAGAGTAGATTACAGGACAGCAGAGTACAGGACAGTAGAGTAGACCAGAGTAGAGGACAGTAGACCAGAGTAGAGGACAGTACAGCAGAGAACAGGACAGTAGAGCAGAGTACAGGACAGTAGAGCAGAGTAGAGGACAGTAGAGCAGAGTACAGGACAGTAGAGCAGAGTAGAGGACAGTAGAGCAGAGTACAGGACAGTAGAGCAGAGTAGAGGACAGTAGAGCAGAGTACAGGACAGTACAGCAGAGTAGAGGACAGTAGAGCAGAGTACAGGACAGTAGAGCAGAGTAGAGGACAGTAGAGCAGAGTAGAGGACAGTAGAGCAGAGAACAGGACAGTAGAGCAGAGTACAGGACAG
This sequence comes from Neosalanx taihuensis, assembly GCA_030340665.1. Lineage (NCBI taxonomy): Eukaryota > Metazoa > Chordata > Actinopteri > Osmeriformes > Salangidae > Neosalanx > Neosalanx taihuensis. Next base: position 5,176,339 of record CM059314.1, read on the forward strand.
TACAGCAGAGTAGAGCAGAGTACAGGACAGTAGAGCAGAGTACAGGACAGTAGAGCAGAGTAGAGGACAGTAGAGCAGAGAACAGGACAGTAGAGCAGAGTAGAGGACAGTAGAGCAGAGAACAGGACAGTAGAGCAGAGTAGAGGACAGTAGAGCAGAGTACAGGACAGTAGAGCAGAGTACAGGACAGTAGAGCAGAGTACAGGACAGTAGAGCAGAGTAGAGGACAGTAGAGCAGAGAACAGGACAGTAGAGCAGAGTAGAGGACAGTAGAGCAGAGTACAGGACAGTAGAGCAGAGTACAGGACAGTAGAGCAGAGTACAGGACAGTAGAGCAGAGTAGAGGACAGTAGAGCAGAGTACAGGACAGTAGAGCAGAGTAGAGGACAGTAGAGCAGAGTACAGGACAGTACAGCAGAGTAGACCAGAGTAGAGGACAGTAGAGCAGAGTACAGGACAGTAGAGCAGAGTAGAGGACAGTAGAGCAGAGTAGAGTTTTTGGAGGTAAGGTGTGCGTAGATGTAGAAAGGTGGTGAAACACTTCTTCACCTTGTTTCGCTTGATGTCTTTCTCCAACCTTAACTTCCTCGTTTCACAGTCGAGGTCGGAGTTGACAGGGTCGCCGGCGGCAACGATGCCGGAACTCGTCCCCCGGTTGTGTCACATGGTGAGAGGGCTTCAGGGATACGGCTTCAACCTGCACAGCGATAAGGCCCGACATGGCCAGTTCATCAGGTCCATCGATCCTGAGTCACCAGCACAGCTTGCTGACCTCCGACCTCTAGACAGGCTGGTGGAGGTAACACACACACACTCACACAATCTCAAATACACTCACACACACTCTCCTACATGCACACACTCACACTCTCACACACATACACTGTCACACACACACTCTCATACATGCGCACACACACACACTATCACACGCACACAGTCACACACACCCACTCTCACACACACTCTTCCACATGAGCAGTTGGGCAGGTTGGTGGGGATTGGCGAAGCTGCGATTAGATGAGATTAGGCTGGATTATCAGGACAACTGCAGGGGGTGGAGGGGGGGGGATGTGAAGAGTGAAAGAGAGAAGAAGAGACAAGCACTACAGTAGTGGTCTGCACCTTGTCGTGAAGGCCCACTGTCCTGCAAGTTCTAGAGCAGGGGTGTCAAACTCCAGAGCCATCCAGGGCCACTGTCCTGAAGGTTTGAGATGTTTCTTGCTCCAGCACACCTGATTCTAATAAAGGGTCGTTATCAAGTTCTTTGTGTTAAGGGCCAGGGGAGATGGAACCCAAACGTGGACACAAACAAGAATGCAGATGGATGAAGGTTAACGGGTTTATTATTTCTATAGCTGTTTTGGATGACAGGAGACTAGATCCAGGACTGGGTTGGGTAAAGCAGGCCAGGGCAACAGGTCAGGCAGGCTCAGGCTGGAGAGCTGGGCAGAGAAGGCAATGGCCTAGAAACAAAAAATCAGGATTAGCACAAAGAGAGAAAATTTCTGGAACAAAGGCTAGATAATGAACATGGACTAGTAGCGTCTAACCCTATGTGCACACGTAGCCGGGTATTTTGAGAAACAAATATTTCCCTCCCTCCGTTTTCCCAAAAGTTTTCGTTTACATCAACCCGCATAAATACGCCATCTAGCGCCATCATAACTACGCCAAGCCTGGGCGGTCTGGTCTAGGCGCTCTGCAAGCCAATCAGAATCCTCATTTCGGGGCATCTGCTGCCGAAAACTCACGTTTTCTCAGTTTACACACAAACGCAAATCCGCAGTTTTCCAGAATCTCCGCTTTAGTCGAAGTTTTCAGAAAGATTCGTTTTCAGAGGCGAATTCTCCGTTTGCGTTTAAACGATAGGTACAAACGAAGGGAAATGTCTCCGTTTTCAAAAATACCCGTGTACGTGTAAACACGAATTATCTCAGATAACTCAATCCAGAGATACTAATCCTACACAACAGGTTTGTTCGAAGAACCCAGTTAGCCGGATCATGGTTAGCAGAATGAAATCATCTTGGATGTGTCATTTGATCTCGGATGTATTAAGCGACGTACGAAGAACGGGCCCCAGTTCTAGATATTTCCCTGCTCCGACCTCTCAACACACTTTCCTTCCTCTACACCCCCCCTCCCCCGACTCTCCCCAGGTGAACGGGGTGAACGTCGAAGGACTGAGACATTCCGAGGTGGTGGCTCTCATAAGGGGCGGGGCCGACGAGACACGCCTCCTGGTGGTCGACCCGGAAACGGACAAGCTTTTTAAAAGGCTGGGGGTTACGCCCACCGAAAAACACACCAAAGGTTGTCCTCTTTCTCTCTCTTGTTGTATATTTTCTTGCTCTCTCTTCCTGTCTCTCTCCCTGTCTTTCTCCAATGCTCTCTCTGTCTGGATCTATGTTATACTGTGCATTGTTCCTTTTTTTACATCCCCAACTCCCTCCCAGATAGACTGTAGTCAAAAAGGTACCCGGTTTGAACCCCGGCTGTGTCAACATGACGTTGTGTCCTTGGGCAAGGCACTTCACCCAACTTGGCACTTATTGGTTCTTTGGCACTTATTGGTTCTCATGATTCACGATCTAAAAAAATCCACTGTGTTCGGGGTCTATCACGTTGCTATGCTCAATGACTGATGCTCTTTGTAAAAGCTCTCTCTTGTAAGTCGCTTTGGATAAAAGCGTCTGCTAAATGAATAAATGTAAATGTAAACTTGCGTCAGGGGGAATATCCCTATACTTGCTGTAAGTCACTCTGGATAAAAGCGTCTGCTAAATGAATATTTATTCATTTGATTTTTATTCTCTCAGAAGTTTATGTTGATGAGCCAATGAGAGACAACTACCCCCCCACCCCCTGCATGGACGCACCGATCATCAACGTGATCCTGACCGATCCAGTAATCACAAACAACTCACCCAAGTCACGGACCAGTGGGAGCTCAGCGTCCCAGTCCTCCAGCAACTCAACCACCCAATCAGAGTTCAGCCACTCAGAAATGAGTATTCAGGTGAGTTTGTGAATAAATGTGTGTGTATACAGGTGTATGTATAAGTGTGTATATACGTGTGTGTGTGCGTATACATGTGTGTGTTTATACGTGTGTGTATACGTGTGTGTGTGTGCATATACATGTGTGTGTGCGTATACATGTGTGTGTGTTTATACGTGTATGTGTCCGTGTGTGTGTGTCTGTAAGTGCGTATACATGTGTGTGTTTATACGTGTATGTGTCTGTGTGTGTTTATACGTGTGTGTGTGTGTAGCTCCCTGAGGACGATCAGCGGCGTGTGTCAGACCCTTTCCTGGACAGCGGTCTGCGTCTGAGCCCCACAGCAGCTGAGGCCAAGGAGAAGGCCCGGGCCAAGCGCAGCAGGAAGACTGCGCCCCCTATGGACTGGAGCCTGAAACAGCAGATCTTCAGCAACTTATGAACTCAGGATCCTTTCTACCTATTCACAGCCCACCTGCAACCAACATTGCACCAGTGTTAATCAGCAGTCAACATATTTATTGTTACGATACATGTGTATATTGCCTGTGCAGCATGCCTAAACCTTAACGCCCGTTTAAATATTGCAATAGGATCACTAGCGTAATAGCCAAAGTTCCTCATCTGCGCAGGTCTAGATTGTTTCGATCTGGTGAGC
>CM059314.1:5185000-5200000 GCA_030340665.1 Neosalanx taihuensis
GCGTGTGTGAACCTGTGTGTGTGTGTGTCTCTGTGTGCGTTTACCTGTGTGTGTTTACATTACATTTGCATTTATTCATTTAGTTTATAAGAGAGAGCTTTACAGTAGAGCAGGGGTGTCCAATCAGGTGAATCAGGTGTGCCGGAGCAGGGAAACATCTAAAACCTTCAGGACAGCGGCCCTCGAGGACCAGGATTGGACACCCCTGCAGTAGAGCATCGGTCACTGAGCATAGCAAAGTGATAGACCCCAAACATAGCGGGTTTATAGATTATGAAACACACATCGTGAGAACCAATAAGTGCCAAGGGAAGAGCTATAAGAGCTTTTAGCCGAAACAAATGACAAATTTAAGGTGAGTCTCCGACGGACAGTAGTCTACCTAAGGGACGCGAACAATAAAGCAAAACCCACACAGGGAGTATGTGTATCTGTCAGTGTTTGTGTGTGTGTGTGTGTGTGCGTGTGTTTGTGTATGTGTGTGTGTGTGTGTGTGTGTGTACGTGCGTGTGTGTGTGTGTGTACCCGTGTTCTCCAGAAGAGTCTTAGGAGTGTTTGGTCTGTTGATGATCTCCACCAGCTGGTTCAGAACTAGAGCCACATAGGGCTGCATTTCCACTCCTTAGAGGGTGGAGGGTGGGGGGGGGGGGGGGGAGAGAGGGAGAGAGGAGCGGGGAGGGGAAAGAGGGAGACAGTGAAAAAAAAAACATCCTCCGTTCCTCCCACTTTCAATCATTCACATCGCTTTCAAGGGGGGGGGGGCAGTGCGGTTAGCGCTCTCGCCTCCCGAAGAGGAGATCGTGAGTTCGAATCTCGGGCCCGACCACGATTTCTCTGGGTGGGGTCTGCATGTCCTCCCCGTGTTACCGTGGGTTCTCTCCGGGCACTCCGGCTTCCTCCCACCATCCAAAGACATGCATGTGGTAGGTTAATTAGACATTGTGAAAAACTGCCCCTAGTGTATGACTGTGAGAGTGAATGCTTGTCTCTGGTGTCTGTCACTGTCTGTGTGATAGCCCTGCGACTAGCTGGCCCCAGTCCAGGGTGTATCCTGCTTAAGGCCTGAAAGTAACTGGGACAGGCTTCAGTCACCTGTGACCCCTAACGAAAATAAGTGACACCGCTAATAAGCAGTAGATAATGAATGAATCACTTTCAAGCGAAACATTACTAAGCTCTATCAGACTTAAATAACTAATAAATACTCATTTAGCAGAAGCTTTTATCCAAAGAAACTTACAGGAAGTACAGAGACATTCTCCCTGAGGTAAGTAGGTTGAAGTGCCTTGCCCAAGGACACAACATCACATAGCCACAGCCGGGGTTCGAACTCACGACCTTCCGCTCATGAGGCCAACGCCTTAACCTGCTGAGCCATCTGACTCCCCTATAACACTTACCAACTGACACACACACACACACACTCCCACACTCACCGGTCTGCATGCTGATCTCTCCAATGGCCCAGGTAGCGTTATTACACACGGAGATGAACTCAGGGTTCAGGTTGGTGCCTAAGATAGGCATGAACTCAGCTGGACACACACACACAAACACAAACACACACACACACACAAACACACACACACACAATCACACACAAACACACACACACACAAAACACACAAAAACACACACACACACACACAAACAAACACAGGTTAACAGGTGACTTGAGGGGAGGAGGAGGGGAGAAGTAGGGGAGGAGGAGGAGAGAGGTTACCTATGCAGGGTTTCACGTGGGGGAAACAAGCCTTCGTCAGGTCTCCTAGCAACGCAAACGAGCTCTGTCTCACCTCTGGCATTGTGTCCTGGACAAACGCGCACACAGACACACACGCCTTCTTTACACAAGTGTTAACACGCAGTCATTTCATTACATTTTCTTCATTTTAGCAGACGCTTCTATCCAGAGCGACTTCCAGCAAGTACGGCAAGGGTGGGCAATCCCGGTCCTCGAGGGCCGCTGTCCTGAAGGTTCTAGATGTTTCCCTGCTCCAGCACACCTGATTCTAATGAATGAATTCTACTTCTAATGAAGTCATTATCAGGCTTCCACAGAGTTTGATAACAACCCGTTCATTTGAATCAGGCGTGCTGGAGCATGGAAACATCTAAAACCTTGAGGGTGAAGTGCCTTGCCCAAGGACACAATGTCACGTTGGCGTGGCGGTGGATCCGAAAACAAACGCACCCTCTCCCCCCACCCCCTCTCTGCACCCCCCCCCCCCCACCTGCATGCACTGGAACAGCAGGGTCATGATGTTGGAGCGGGACACCAGGGTGTCCACGTGGCCCCCCAGCCCCTCCGCCAGGCCGCTCAGCAGGTCCAGGGCCACGATCATGAAGTCCTTATCCGGAGCCTCGTACTGGTCTGGCTGCTGGCTGTACATCTGGGGGGAGGAGGGAGTGGGGGTGAGAGGATAGGGAGGAGGGAGAGGATAGGGAGAAGGGAGGGAGGAGAAGAGGGAGGGAGGGGAGAAGTAACAGAACATGTCAGTGTGTCATAGACCATCAACGTATCTGTGTGTGTGTGTGAGCATGTGTGTGTGAGCATGTGTGTGTGAGTGTGTGTGTGCATGTCTGAGGTCTCACCATGGCCTGGGCCAGGGTCTTCTGCACCAGGGTGACACAGCGCTGGTTAGACCGGCTCGCAGTACGGCAGGAAGCCGCTCTGGAGCGCCGTGGCGACCGATGACAGACACTCCAGCAGGGGGAACAGATCCTTGTCTTCGTCCTTCAGCTCGTTCCACTTGGCGATGAGGGGAGGCATCAGCTTCTGGATGTACTCCTGGAGGGGGGGGGGGGGGGGGGGTCAGAGTGTTCCTTCAGGCTGGTGTGTGTGTGTGTACTGGCTGGTTGAGGTGGTGTGTGTGTGTGTGTACCGGCTGGTTGAGGTGGTGTGTGTGTGTATGTACCGGCTGGTTGAGGTGGTGTCTGTGTGTGTGTGTACCGGCTGGTTGAGGTGGTGTGTGTGTGTACCGGCTGGTTCAGGTGGTGTCTGTGTGTGTGTGTGCCGGCTGGTTGAGGTGGTGTCTGTGTGTGTGTGTACCGGCTGGTTGAAGTGGTGTGTGTGTGTACCGGCTGGTTCAGGTGGTGTGTGTGTGTACCGGCTGGTTCAGGTGGTGTGTGTGTGTGTGTACCGGCTAGTTCAGGTGGTGTGTGTGTGTGTGTGTGTGTGTGTGTGTGTGTGTACCGGCTGGTTCAGGTGGAGTGTGTGTGTACCGGCTGGTTCAGGTGGTGTGTGTGTGTGTGTGTGTGTACCGGCTGGTTCAGGTGGTGTGTGTGTGTGTGTACCGGCTGGTTGAGGTGGTGTGTGTGTACCGGCTGGTTGAGGTGGTGTGTGTGTGTGTGTACCGGCTGGTTGAGGTGGTGTGTGTGTGTGTGTGTGTGTGTGTGTACCGGCTGGTTCAGGTGGTGTGTGTGTGTACCGGCTGGTTCAGGTGGTGTGTGTGTGTGTGTGTACCGGCTGTTTCAGGTGGTGTGTGTGTGTGTGTGTGTGTGTACCGGCTGGTTCAGGTGGTGTGTGTGTGTGTGTGTGTACCGGCTGGTTCAGGTGGTGTGTGTGTGTGTGTGTGTGTACCGGCTGTTTCAGGTGGTGTGTGTGTGTGTGTGTGTGTGTGTGTGTGTGTGTACCGGCTGGTTCAGGTGGTGGCCCACAGAGTCGGCCAGGGTTCCGATGGCGTCATACAGGATCAGCAGGTTCTTGTGCTGGTACTTCCCGAAGGCGAACACCAGCGTGTCCAGGATGAAGCTGAGGTAGGGGACCAGCTCAGTACAGGCCTCCTCCTCCAGGGTAGCAAACGCACTGAGGAGGGTGGAGGAGAGAGAGGGAGAGATAGAGAGAGAGAGAGAGAGAGAGAGAGAGAGAGAGAGAGAGGAGAGGGAGGAGAGAGGAGGGGGAGGACAGAGAGAGGGGGGGGGGGGAGGGAGAGGAGAGAGAGAGGAGAGGAGGGGGAGGGCAGAGAGAGGGGGCGGGGAGGAGAGAGAGAGGAGGGGGGGAGGAGAGAGAGGAGGGGGAGGAGCGGGAGAGAGGAGTGAAAGGGGAGGGAAAGAGAGAGCGGAAGAGAGAGACAATAGCACTAATAAACATTAATAATATAACATCGATGACAAAATCGATCGTCGATTTCACGAATGAGTTCTACTGATATTAGGTACGAAACAAAGGCAGGCAGCGATACACATACACACACACACACGCACGCACAGACAGACACACACACACACACTCTCACAACTAAAGCTATCCCAGTACTTTGCAAAACTTTGCACGGTTCACAGAATCTCTCCTGCCCTTCTTGTTCTCTCCTGTTCAAAGGTCTTCAGCCTTCAGAGATCGACCCGGACACTCGCAATTTAACAGAACCGCACTGTGTGTCTGTGTGTGTGATAGGGTTGTGTACTGAAGCAGGCACACGTATCAACAGCAGGCAGGAGAGAAGAGAGGCTTGACAAACCCCCTCAGTAGCAGAGACACAAACAGACACCATGACCAGCACTGGGGAAAAAAAAAAAGGATACCACTCACAAACACCTGTAGCTGTCTGGAAGCCCCCCCTCCCCCCCCCCCCAAGCTAAATCCTGTCTATCAAACAGCGCCACCTACACTGGAACGCAAGGTACTGATAGTGTGTGCGCGCCATGTGCGTCTTCATGTCGGTGCGTTCTCAAGTTTAAAAGCAACGAACAAAATCACCCTCCCTACCTCCCCCGCCGCCCTCCGTTTCTCAATCCCTCACTTTATCTATTGCTCAGTCTGACCCTATCTTCTTTCCTCTAACTCTCTCTTTCCTGTGTCCCCCCCTGTTTTTCCCTCTCTCTAACCTTACTTCACGTCCATCTCTCTATCCATCCCTATGTTAGTGCTCAATGTTGGGTCCCTGGCCTAGTTAAGCTAGAGGTGTCCCTCCCTGCCCTGCCCACCCTCCCTCTATGGACAAACACATAGGCTGTGGGGACTGTCTGTCAAGGGGGAGCAGCCAATCGCATCGCTTCCCCCGCAGATGTGGGCGGTGCTATAGACAGATAGATGACACAGCTCCTACTGGCTCACCTGGAGAGAGAGAGAGACGGAGGGGTGGAGAGAGGGAGGGAGGAGAAAGAGAGAGAGAGAGAGAGAGGGAGAGAGAGAGAGGGAGAGAGAGAGGAGGTGGAGAGAGAGAGAGAGAGAGAGAGGGAGAGAGAGAGAGGGAGAGAGAGAGGAGGTGGAGAGAGAGAGAGAGAGAGAGAGAGGGAGAGAGAGAGGAGGTGGAGAGAGAGAGAGAGAGAGAGAGAGAGAGAGAGAGGGAGAGAGAGAGAGGGAGAGAGAGAGGAGGTGGAGAGAGAGAGAGAGAGAGAGAGAGAGAGAGAGGGAGAGAGAGAGGAGGTGGAGAGAGAGAGAGAGAGAGAGAGAGAGAGAGAGAGAGGGAGAGAGAGAGAGAAAGAGAGAGAGGAGGTGGTGGAGAGAGAGAGAGAGAGAGAGAGAGAGAGAGGGAGAGAGAGAGAGAAAGAGAGAGAGAGTGAACTATGAAGTCTCATCTTCTTTCGCCAGGTAATAAAGTTCCTGGTACGTTAATGAGTGTGTGTTACCTGCCACCCCGGGGTGTGTGTGTGTGTGTTTGGGGGCGGCGGGGGTTTAGACACCGTAGCAGGCAGCCAGCCGCTCCTTCAGCTGGGGGGGGAACTGCTCGGAGAACTGGAGCCAGTTCTCCTCCCCTACCTGCTCCTTAAAACCATGGAGGATCTGGGGGAGAGGGAAGATAATATACAATCAAATGACAGATTTACTCAGCCAGCACAAAACGTACTCACACACAGTCATGCACACGCGCACACACACGCTCATGCACGTGCGCACACACACCTTGTAGAACATGTCTCTGAGGTCGTCCTTAGGGCTAACCCAGGAGGCCACTGCATCACAGAAGAAGATAAAGTCCTGGAAGAGAGAGTTAAAGGGCGAGAGGGAGGGAGAGAAGGAGGGTTAGAACGAGGGAAAGGGATAGAGAGGGGAAAGGAGAAAGAGGGAGAGGAGGGTTGGAGGGAGTGAGGGAGGGAGGGGGAGAGAATGAGAAGGAGGGAGAAGAAGAGAGAAAAAGAAGAAGAGAGAAAAAGATGGAGAGAGAGAGAGAGAGATGGAGGGAGAGCGAGGAAGGTAGAAGGACAGAGGAGGGAGGGAGAGAGACAGAGAAAGATTAAGAGTAAGACCTGAGCTTGTTTTAGCAGACAGAACCACAGACTCCCCCCCCCCCCACCCCCCACCCCAGCCTGTTCCCATGTCCACCTGCCCACCAGCTGTTGAGGGACAACCCCCCCCACCCCCTCACCTGGACCACGCCCCCTGGGTTTACACCAATCATCACGCAGATCCCGCGGAAAGCGGAGTCTTTCTCCTCGTTGTCACGGATGTTCCGTAAGGACGTACACCTATCACACACATTTAGCAAATATCTGTGAGGACATTCCGTTTGAGTGTGTGTAGGAGTGTGTGTGTGTGCCTGCCTCTGTGTGTGCCAGCCAGTGTGTGTGTACCTCTTTGTGTGCACCTGTGTGTGTGTGTGTGTGGGTACGCGCGCGAGTGCGAGCGCGCGAGAGAGAGAGAGAGAGAGAGAGAGAGAGAGAGAGAGAGAGAGAGAGAGAGAGAATAATATATGTGTGTGTGTACCGTATTTTCCGCACTATAATGCGCACTTAAAAGCCTTACATTTTCTCAAAAAACGACAGTGCGCCTTATAATACGGAGCACCTTATGTATGGGTCGATTGGTTACCATATTTTCCGGACTATAAACCGCTACTTTTTCCCCAAGTTTTGAACCATGCGGCTAAATACAGAGATGCGGCTTTTCTATACATTTTCTTCAGTCCTCAGGAAGATGAATAAGTGACTTGTGGCTTCAGCGCAAGGGAGAATGAAGCGACTTTAACAGTTGCGCAGTTGCACATTACATTTACATGTATTCATTTAGCAGACGCTCGTATCCAAAGCGCCTTACAAGAGAGAGCATTACAAAAGAGCATCGGTCACTGATTATAGCAGGGTTACACTTACAGTCCCCAGGCATAGTGGGTTTACAGATTATGAAGCATATCGTGAGAAACCAATAAGAGAAAGAAAAAGTGACAGTGGTTTTGTGTTCAGGGGTTTCAGTACGCAGAAGGAAGGAAAATAGAGCAACTTGGCTTTATTGCACAGGAGGAAGATGAATAAAACCATGGAAAAAATTGTTTTTGTTCGATCAGCACTTATACTGCCGCGTTAAAGGCACTGTTCAGAAACAATCGTAACAAAAGGTATACGAATAAACACTTATAGTACAAAATCTTTCTATGTAAATGTCTTATTTCTCAACCTGGATATCGGCGGCTTATAGTCCAGTGCGGCTTATATGTGACAAAATATATATTTATTGTCAATTTTAGGTGGTGCGGCTTATATTTAGGTGTGCTCTATAGTCCGGAAAATACGGTACCTCTATGTATGTGTATACCTCTGTGTGTGTGTACCTCTGTGTGTGTGTGTGTGTGTGTGTACCTGTGTGTGTGTGTGTGTGTGTGTGTGTGTGTGTGTGTGTGCGCGCGTGCGTGTGTACCTCTGTGTGTGTGTGTGCGTGTGTGTGTGTGTGTACCTCTGTGTGTGTGTGTGTGTGTGTGTGTGTGTGCGCGTGTGTGTGTGTGTACCTCTGTGTGTGTGTGTACCTCTGTGTGTGTGTGTGTGTGTGTGTGTGTGTGCGTCTCACCAGGGTCTGATGAACTGTTGCAGCAGAGGGGCCACTTCCTGTGGACACACGTACCCTAGCCGACCAATCGTAATGGCTGCAGGAGAGGAGGAGGAGGAGTCAGTCAAGTATCAACAACAACAACGAAGTTGACCTTGCTTGACCTTAACTAGACAGCAGTATCTCTTGCGCAAGAACTCTGCACATCAGTGTGTGTCCCTATGCGTGTGTGAACCTGTGTGTGTGTGTGTCTCTGTGTGCGTTTACCTGTGTGTGTTTACATTACATTTGCATTTATTCATTTAGTTTATAAGAGAGAGCTTTACAGTAGAGCAGGGGTGTCCAATCAGGTGAATCAGGTGTGCCGGAGCAGGGAAACATCTAAAACCTTCAGGACAGCGGCCCTCGAGGACCAGGATTGGACACCCCTGCAGTAGAGCATCGGTCACTGAGCATAGCAAAGTGATAGACCCCAAACATAGCGGGTTTATAGATTATGAAACACACATCGTGAGAACCAATAAGTGCCAAGGGAAGAGCTATAAGAGCTTTTAGCCGAACAAATGACAAATTTAAGGTGAGTCTCCGACGGACAGTAGTCTACCTAAGGGACGCGAACAATAAAGCAAAATCCGCACAGGGAGTATGTGTATCTGTCAGTGTTTGTGTGTGTGTGTGCGTGTGTGTGTGTGTGTGTGTGTGTATGTATGTGTGTGTGTGTGTGTGTGTGTGTGTGTGTGCGTGCGTGTGTGTACCCGTGTTCTCCAGAAGAGTCTTAGGAGTGTTTGGTCTGTTGATGATCTCCACCAGCTGGTTCAGAACTAGAGCCACATAGGGCTGCATTTCCACTCCTTAGAGGGTGGAGGGTGGCGGGGGGGGGGAGAGAGGGAGAGAGGAGCGGGGAGGGGAAAGAGGGAGACAGTGAAAAAAAAACATCCTCCGTTCCTCCCACTTTCAATCATTCACATCGCTTTCCAGGGGGGGGGGGCAGTGCGGTTAGCGCTCTCGCCTCCCGAAGAGGAGATCGTGAGTTCGAATCTCGGGCCCGACCACGATTTCTCTGGGTGGGGTCTGCATGTCCTCCCCGTGTTACCGTGGGTTCTCTCCGGGCACTCCGGCTTCCTCCCACCGTCCAAAGACATGCATGTGGTAGGTTAATTAGACATTGTGAAAAACTGCCCCTAGTGTATGACTGTGAGAGTGAATGCTTGTCTCTGGTGTCTGTCACTGTCTGTGTGATAGCCCTGCGACTAGCTGGCCCCAGTCCAGGGTGTATCCTGCTTAAGGCCTGAAAGTAACTGGGACAGGCTTCAGTCACCTGTGACCCCTAACGAAAATAAGTGACACCGCTAATAAGCAGTAGATAATGAATGAATCACTTTCAAGCGAAACATTACTAAGCTCTATCAGACTTAAATAACTAATAAATACTCATTTAGCAGAAGCTTTTATCCAAAGAAACTTACAGGAAGTACAGAGACATTCTCCCTGAGGTAAGTAGGTTGAAGTGCCTTGCCCAAGGACACAACATCACATAGCCACAGCCGGGGTTCGAACTCACGACCTTCCGCTCATGAGGCCAACGCCTTAACCTGCTGAGCCATCTGACTCCCCTATAACTCCCTTATAACACACTTACCAACTGACACACACACACACTCCCACACTCACCGGTCTGCATGCTGATCTCTCCAATGGCCCAGGTAGCGTTATTACACACGGAGATGAACTCAGGGTTCAGGTTGGTGCCTAAGATAGGCATGAACTCAGCTGGACACACACACACAAACACAAACACACACACACACACACACACAAACACACACAATCACACACAAACACACACACACACAAAACACACAAAAACACACACACACACACACACACACAAACAAACACAGGTTAACAGGTGACTTGAGGGGAGGAGGAGGGGAGAAGTAGGGGAGGAGGAGGAGAGAGGTTACCTATGCAGGGTTTCACGTGGGGGAAACAAGCCTTCGTCAGGTCTCCTAGCAACGCAAACGAGCTCTGTCTCACCTCTGGCATTGTGTCCTGGACAAACGCGCACACAGACACACACGCCTTCTTTACACAAGTGTTAACACGCAGTCATTTCATTACATTTTCTTCATTTTAGCAGACGCTTCTATCCAGAGCGACTTCCAGCAAGTACGGCAAGGGTGGGCAATCCCGGTCCTCGAGGGCCGCTGTCCTGAAGGTTCTAGATGTTTCCCTGCTCCAGCACACCTGATTCTAATGAATGAATTCTACTTCTAATAAAGTCATTATCAGGCTTCCACAGAGTTTGATAACAACCCGTTCATTTGAATCAGGCGTGCTGGAGCATGGAAACATCTAAAACCTTGAGGGTGAAGTGCCTTGCCCAAGGACACAATGTCACGTTGGCGTGGCGGTGGATCCGAAAACAAACGCACCCTCTCCCCCCACCCCCTCTCTGCACCCCCCCCCCCCCCACCTGCATGCACTGGAACAGCAGGGTCATGATGTTGGAGCGGGACACCAGGGTGTCCACGTGGCCCCCCAGCCCCTCCGCCAGGCCGCTCAGCAGGTCCAGGGCCACGATCATGAAGTCCTTATCCGGAGCCTCGTACTGGTCTGGCTGCTGGCTGTACATCTGGGGGGAGGAGGGAGTGGGGGTGAGAGGATAGGGAGGAGGGAGGGGGGGAGAGGATAGGGAGAAGGGAGGGAGGAGAAGAGGGAGGGAGGGGAGAAGTAACAGAACATGTCAGTGTGTCATAGACCATCAACGTATCTGTGTGTGTGTGTGAGCATGTGTGTGTGAGCATGTGTGTGTGAGTGTGTGTGTGCATGTCTGAGGTCTCACCATGGCCTGGGCCAGGGTCTTCTGCACCAGGGTGACACAGCGCTGGTAGACCGGCTCGCAGTACGGCAGGAAGCCGCTCTGGAGCGCCGTGGCGACCGATGACAGACACTCCAGCAGGGGGAACAGATCCTTGTCTTCGTCCTTCAGCTCGTTCCACTTGGCGATGAGGGGAGGCATCAGCTTCTGGATGTACTCCTGGAGGGGGGGGGGGGGGGGGGGTCAGAGTGTTCCTTCAGGCTGGTGTGTGTGTGTGTACTGGCTGGTTGAGGTGGTGTGTGTGTGTGTGTACCGGCTGGTTGAGGTGGTGTCTGTGTGTGTGTGTACCGGCTGGTTGAGGTGGTGTGTGTGTGTACCAGCTGGTTCAGGTGGTGTCTGTGTGTGTATGTGCCGGCTGGTTGAGGTGGTGTCTGTGTGTGTGTGTACCGGCTGGTTGAAGTGGTGTGTGTGTGTACCGGCTGGTTCAGGTGGTGTGTGTGTGTACCGGCTGGTTCAGGTGGTGTGTGTGTGTGTGTACCGGCTGGTTCAGGTGGTGTGTGTGTGTGTGTGTGTGTGTGTGTACCGGCTGGTTCAGGTGGAGTGTGTGTGTACCGGCTGGTTCAGGTGGTGTGTGTGTGTGTGTGTGTACCGGCTGGTTCAGGTGGTGTGTGTGTGTGTGTACCGGCTGGTTGAGGTGGTGTGTGTGTACCGGCTGGTTGAGGTGGTGTGTGTGTGTGTGTACCGGCTGGTTGAGGTGGTGTGGTGTGTGTGTGTGTGTGTGTGTGTGTGTGTGTGTGTGTGTGTGTGTGTGTGTGTGTGTACCGGCTGGTTCAGGTGGTGTGTGTGTGTGTGTGTGTGTGTGTGTGTGTGTGTGTGTGTACCGGCTGGTTCAGGTGGTGTGTGTGTGTGTGTGTGTGTGTGTGTGTGTGTGTGTGTGTGTGTACCGGCTGGTTCAGGTGGTGTGTGTGTGTGTGTGTGTGTGTGTGTGTGTGTGTGTGTGTGTACCGGCTGGTTCAGGTGGTGTGTGTGTGTGTGTGTGTACCGGCTGTTTCAGGTGGTGTGTGTGTGTGTGTGTGTGTGTGTGTACCGGCTGGTTCAGGTGGTGGCCCACAGAGTCGGCCAGGGTTCCGATGGCGTCATACAGGATCAGCAGGTTCTTGTGCTGGTACTTCCCGAAGGCGAACACCAGCGTGTCCAGGATGAAGCTGAGGTAGGGGACCAGCTCAGTACAGGCCTCCTCCTCCAGGGTAGCAAACGCACTGAGGAGGGTGGAGGAGAGAGAGGAGAGATAGAGAGAGAGAGAGAGAGAGAGAGAGAGAGAGAGAGAGGAGAGGGAGGAGAGAGGAGGGGGAGGACAGAGAGAGGGGGGGGAGGGAGAGAGAGAGAGAGGAGAGGAGGGGAGGGCAGAGAGAGGGGGGGGAGGAGAGAGAGAGGAGGGGGAGGAGAGAGAGGAGGGGGAGGAGAGAGGAGTGAAAGGGGAGGAAAGAGAGAGCGGAAGAGAGAGACAATAGACAGAGAGACAAGGGTCAAGGTCGAGTAAAAAAAATGGGGATGTACGGAAAGCCCACCCATACGAACACCCCCCTTCCCCCACCTGCAGGCGGCCTCCTGCACCCTCTTGTTGCTGTCCAGGATGCGCTGCAGCAGGGCAGTCATCAGGGGCTTGAGGGAGGAGTCGGGGGGCTGGCTCACCACCCAGTGGGCGTAGCGGCTCAGCGTCCAGCAGGTGATGGAGCGGACCAGAGCCTTCTTATCGCACAGACTCTGGACCAGGTGAGGCATCAGCTCTGGCAGGTAGGGTAACATGCCCTGCATGCAGCCTGGGGGGAGGGAGGGAGGGAGGGAGGGAGGGAGGGAGGGAGGGAGGGAGGGAGGGAGGGAGGGAGGGAGGGAGGGAGGGAGGGAGGGAGGGAGGGAGGGAGGGAGGGAGGGAGGGAGGGAGGGAGGGAGGGAGGGAGGGAGGGAGGGAGGGAGGGAGGGAGGGAGGAGAGAGGAGAGAGGAGAGAGGAGAGAGGAAGGAGGGGGGAGAGAGGAGGGGGGGGGGAGAGGGAGAGAAGAAAAGGTTTTAGAAGATATGTGGTGGGAGAATTCTCATAGACATGGTGATCATGGGAACTGTAGTCCTACAGTTAACCACACAGGATGATGGGAACTGTAGTCCTACGGGTAACCAGACAGGACGATGGGACCTGTGGTCCTACAAGTAACCAGAGAGGATGATGGGACCTGTAGTCCTACAAGAAACCAGAGAGGATCATGGGAACCGTAGTCTCACCCTCAGCGATGGCCCCCAGGACCAGGATGCCGGACTCTTTGACCACCCAGTCAGGGTGGAACAGCAGCCCCTTCAGCAGGGGCAGCAGGTGGGGCAGCAGCTCGTCACGGAACACGTTAGCAAGGACGTCAGGGCTGCTGCGGAACACTTCCCTGGAGAGGGGAGGGGGAGAGAAAGCAGGAGAGGAGAAGGAGAGGGTTAGAGAGAGGAAGAGAGAGGGAGGGGAGAAAGAGGGGGGGGGGGTTCTAGTTTCCAGGATTCTAGACACTTCCCCGGGGAGCGGCCTCCGATTGGCCCCCGCCGTCACTCACTCAGGTTCCAGTCGGACAGCGTGTCGTCGTCGTCCTCGTCGTCCTCGTCGATGTCCTCCCCCTCCTCGCCCCCCCCGCCCTCGTGCTGCAGGGTGACGGTGCGAGAGCGGTGGAACCTGGGCTTGATGTCCTGCTCGCTGTCAGGGACCGCCTCATCCTCCTCCACGTCTCCCTGAAGAGGAGGACAGAGAGGGAGGACAGAGAGGGAGGGGGGAGGAGGACAGAGAGGGAGGACAGAGAGGGAGGGGGGAGGAGGACAGAGAGGGAGGACAGAGAGGGAGGACAGAGAGGGAGAGGGGAGGAGGACAGAGAGGGAGGACAGAGAGGGAGAGGGGAGGAGGACAGAGAGGGAGGACAGAGAGGGAGGGGGGAGGAGGACAGAGAGGGAGGACAGAGAGGGAGGGGGGAGGAGGACAGAGAGGGAGGACAGAGAGGGAGGACAGAGAGGGAGAGGGGAGGAGGACAGAGAGGGAGGGGGGAGGAGGACAGAGAGGGAGGACAGAGAGGGAGGACAGAGAGGGAGAGGGGAGGAGGACAGAGAGGGAGGGGGGAGGAGGACAGAGAGGGAGGACAGAGAGGGAGGACAGAGAGGGAGGACAGAGAGGGAGGACAGAGAGGGAGGGGGGAGGAGGACAGAGAGGGAGGACAGAGAGGGAGGACAGAGAGGGAGGACAGAGAGGGAGAGGGGAGGAGGACAGAGAGGGAGGGGGGAGGAGGACAGAGAGGGAGGACAGAGAAGGAGGACAGAGAGGGAGGGGGGAGGAGGACAGAGAGGGAGGACAGAGAGGGAGGACAGAGAGGGAGGACAGAGAGGGAGAGGGGAGGAGGACAGAGAGGGAGGGGGGAGGAGGACAGAGAGGGAGGACAGAGAGGGAGGACAGAGAGGGAGGACAGAGAGGGAGGACAGAGAGGGAGGGGGGAGGAGGACAGAGAGGGAGGACAGAGAGGGAGGACAGAGAGGGAGAGGGGAGAAGGACAGAGAGGGAGGACAGAGAGGGAGAGGGGAGGAGGACAGAGAGGGAGGACAGAGAGGGAGAGGGGAGAAGGACAGAGTGGGAGGACAGAGAGGGAGAGGGGAGAAGGACAGAGAGGGAGGACAGAGAGGGAGAGGGGAGGAGGACAGAGAGGGAGGACAGAGAGGGAGGGGGAAGGAGGACAGAGAGGGAGGACAGAGAGGGAGGGGGAAGGAGGACAGAGAGGGAGGACAGAGAGGGAGAGGGGAGAAGGACAGAGAGGGAGGACAGAGAGAGTGGGGGGGACAGAGAGAGGGGGGGAGGACAGAGAGAGTGGGGGGAGGACAGAAAGGGGGGGGGGACAGAGAGGGAGGGAGGGAGTAGAGAGAGAGGGGGGGGGCAGGTACCCAGAGGTTATAGAAGATCTTCCCAGCAGGCCATCTTCTTCAGAACTCTTCCTCCACCAGGTTGGACCACAGGTTGAAACACAGGACTGACCTTCAGGAGGATGATGTCGATCTCAGAGTACTTCATCCCGTTCACCAGGATGGGGATGAGTCTGGGGAAGGGGCAGAGAATTGGAATAAGACACGGAGACGTGTTGGCATGGAGACGTTTTGGAACGGTGATGTGTTGGCATGGAGACATGTTGGCATGGAGACGTGTTGGCATGGAGACGTGTTGGAACGGTGATGTGTTGGCATGGAGACGTGTTGGAACGGTGATATGTTGGCATGGAGACGTGTTGGCATGGAGACGTGTTGGAACGGTGATGTGTTGGCATGGAGACGTGTTGGAACGGTGATGTGTTGGCATGGAGACGTGTTGGAACGGTGATGTGTTGGAATGGAGACGTGTTGGAACGGTGATGTGTTGGCATGGAGACGTGTTGGAACGGTGATGTGTTGGAATGGAGACGTGTTGGCATGGAGACGTGTTGG
>CM059314.1:5205000-5212500 GCA_030340665.1 Neosalanx taihuensis
ACACACACACACACACACACACATGAACACACACCCAGAGAAGAACACACACACACAGACATGAACACACACCCAGAGAAGAACACACACAGACACCCAGAGAAGAACACACACATCCAGATATGAACACACACCCAGAGAAGAACACATACAGACACACACACAAACATGAACACACACCCAGAGAAGAACACACACACACACACACAGACATGAACACACACCCAGAGAAGAACACATACAGACACAGACACACACATACACATGAACACACACCCAGAGAAGAACACACACACACAGACATGAACAGATACCCAGAGAAGAACACACACACAGACATGAACACACACCCAGAGTAGAACACACAGACGCACACTGTCAGCTGGAAGGATACCTCCTGGACAGATCTCTGGGTGGCTGTGTCCGGGGACTGAGAGTCCTTCAGCAGCTGGAGAACCTGCTGAAGACCCTGTTCATCTGGTGTCCACTCCATCCTGGTCTGAAACATACATACAGACACACACATACAGGCCACACACACATTCAGACACACACGTATACAGACACACACCACACACACAGACACACAGACATACAGACACACTGTTATGGTGAGCGGTGTTTTAAACACAACCATGTGACCTCCCTGCTCCTCGGATCTCTTCGTCTATCTACCTAGCTGTGATGCTTATAACATCCCAGATCCACAACAAACACTGCTACAACACCGCAGCTAACCCTGCACACTCCCCCCATAACTGCTGCATGCAAATCAAAGCAAGCCTGCCCATGACCTTTACGTGTTACGTGTGTGAATCATCCTGCACAAACACGACACGAACGCATGTTTCTGTGTCGCTCATCGTGTTTATGGATCTGACACGGTTTACATGACATCGCTACCGAGCAAGCTATCCGGTGCTAACGAAACACACACCGACCAGCTAACGAAACACACACCGATCAGCTAAACGAGAGGAAACTCCGAATGTTGCGCAATCGCGATGACAATAGAAAGCGCACATCACCTTTCACCGCAACAGCAGCTCCAAAGCATCTGCAACGGCTAGGCGAGCGATCTGGCTAAAACAGCAACCGAAAGTGCAGCCCAAGATGTGTCCTCACTAGCCTTACCTTACCTGGCTGCACAGATTTGCAGATTTTGTCCAAACGTGCGTTTATAACTCGCCGAGATCCGGTCGCTTTACCCCCCCCAGCCTTTCGTTCGCAGTCCTGCAGAAGCGATCGCCGTTGAATCTGCAGACGGATCGTGTCTCGGAGATGTACTCGGATCAGATACAAGATGAAGCGGGTCCAATAGCTACATCATCATGATCATTTCGGGGGTTTGAATTGTGTGTCTGTCGGGTAAACGCTCGCACAATGCACACGTTCAAAAACGTCCTTTGTCCAGATTCGGCTTCCGTAGTCGCTGGCCCCGTTTTAGGATTCGCTCCGCTATTAATTACGGATTTTTATTTATTTATTACTTAGTGAACTATATTGACGCACTGATTGGAAATACACATCTGACCAGAATCTTTATTTAATAGATGCTATAAATAAGAGAGACAAATACACTTGGCCCGTTTCAAAACATAACTTTTATTCAAACACTATTTGTATCAGCAAGTGATACAATGTCAGATCATGGTTAACCTTCAACCTTTTCTCCAGCTGCGAGGAGGAGGGGTAGAGGGAGGAGAAGAGGAGGTGGAGAGCAGGAAGAGGAGGAGGGGAGGAAGAAAGGAGAGCAGGAGAGGAAGAGTGGAGGAGAGTTGAGATTTCAGCAGAGAGAGCTGATCTCACTCTTGCTGCAACCCCACTTGCAGCAAGCATTAGACAGCCCTACTACAACGTCCCGCCCCTTCCTGTCCGAGCTACGAAGAGCCTCCAACACTTCCTCTAACATGGGCGAGCGAGCCAATCGGTTGAAGCCGACCGTGTCCCTGGCTTCCACGGCCTGGGCTGGGGCCTCCATGCCTGGGCTCTGTTGGCTGGCGAGTCCGGGGATAGAGTTGGAGTTCCAGGGGTTGTAGGCCTCACCTTCACTGTCGAGGGAAATGTCACCTGGAGGGAATCGGGTGCGGAAACGTTGAAACACAAACACACACACCTGCCCTTTAATCTACACACACCACACACATACCACACACACACACCTGCCCTTTAATCTACACACACCACACACATACCACACACACACCTGCCCTTTAATCTATACACACCACACACATACCACACACACACCTGCCCTTTAATCTACACACACCACACACATACCACACACACACCTGCCCTTTAATCTATACACACCACACACATACCACACACACCTTACACACCACATACACACCACACACACACCTGCCCTTTAATCTACACACACCACACACATATCACACACACTTTACACACCACATACACACACCTGCCCTTTAATCTATACACACAACACACACACACACACTTTACACACCACACACACACTACACCACATACACACACCACACTACATACATACCACACACACACCGCACACACCTTACACCACACACACACACTTGCCCTCTAATCTACACAAATCGCACACACCACACAGACACCTGCTCTCTAATCAAAACACACCACACACACACCTGCACTCTAATCTACACACACCACATACACGCCACACACACACCTTACACATCACACCCACCCACACACACACACACCCACAACCACACACACACACGTCCCAGTCCCTACCCATCTCCCTAGGGGACCTCCTCCAGCGGGAGCCTCCGCAGGTGAAGATGACGGCCCGGATGAACTCCCTCCCACACAGCTTCACCCCGTAGATGGAGGGCAGCCCCTCGCTGGCTTCGCCCTGGCCCACCAGCGCCACCAGCAGGCCAAACGCCAGCACTGCAGCCTTCCACATGGCAGCAGACAGGAAGACGGGACAGACAGACAGCTGGAGGAGAGACAGAGAGGGAGAGAGAGACAGGTGAGAGGAGATATGAGAGACAGGGAGGGAGAGACAGGTGAGAGAGATGAGACAGATAGACAGGTGAGGAGAGATGAGAGACAGGGAGGGAGAGAGAGACAGGGAGGGAGAGAGAGACAGGTGAGAGAGATGAGACAGACAGGTGAGATGAGAGACAGGTGAGAGATGAGAGACAGGTGAGAGGAGAGATGAGAGAGACAGTCAGGTGAGAGGAGAGAGAGAACAGCATTAGAAGGGAACCTTGAACTTGATCTTTGTGGCCGGCAGGATTCTGTGAAGTGACTCCGTCTTGTTGGATCTTCCTGTGTTCTCCTCTTTTATACCCCTCAACACACACACGGGCACACACACACGGACGAGCACACACACAGCGCCGCAGAGATTAGCTAGGTCGGAGACCTTTACAGCAACAATGACCAGGGCGGTAGTCTAATTAAACGTGATTGGCTCGATCGGGTCCCGGGTGGAAGTGATGTCACAGCTGTAGTCTCTTATCTAATCTCCCTAGTGACCTTTTTCCCCAACCTTTCTCTCCCCCGCCATATCTGTCTCCCCCCTGGCCCCCCCCCCCCTTCCCCCTCCCCCTGACCTGGGTGATTAAGCTAGACCATGTCACCGTGTCACTGTACAAGAGTGCATGTGTGTCCTCATCTGACACAACAAACTTTGAACATTCTAAAATGTTAAATGTTTAATAAAAATTCATATTTATTAAAAACTCCACTTAGCGTGTGGGTCACAGTGTGTTGCGCGTTCATTCTCGCTTATCATTGGACACTGAAACGTACCACCGAATAACTTTTTAAACGTCTTTATTTTTTTTATGAAAACTTTTTACACCAGCGGTGGGTCTGAAGGAGAGTAAGGGGTTATGATGATGACACAGGCCCACCAACACAGACATCCCTCCCTCCCTCCCTCCCTCCCTCCCTCCCTCCCTCCCTCCCTCCCCCCCCCCAACCCCTCTTACCCATCCCTCCCTCTCCCCTCCTTACCTCTCTCCCTCCACCCTCTCTCTCCCCCCAGCCCTCCCTACCTCTCTTATCTTTCCCCACCCCTCTCTCCCCCACCCCTCCCTACCTCTCCCCCCACCACTCTCTCTCTCCCCCTACCCCTCTCCCCCCCCCCCCCCCCCCACCACTCTCCCCCCCCCCCTCCCAGGTGGTGGGGTGTCCAGGTCTCTCAGAGTGAAGCAGCATGACAGCCACGCTGAGGTCAGCAGCCTTTAAAACCCCCAGACCCACATTTGGTGCCATCCAGCCCCGGCACACGGCCCCCCCTCCCCTCTCTCACACACAGACGCGTCTCTCTCACGCGCTCAAAACGCTCAAAAACACAACATAAAAAAAATAAACTAAAACTTCACTCAAATAATCCTTGTCCGATTTCTGTCTGTGAAAGGACAGTGATGCACAGAAAGAAAATGACAAATATAATAAAAATAACAACGTGTAAATGCCACCCTTCCAGAGGCGGCAGGGCGGTGATGGGGTTCAAAACAAACAGCCTTCCCATGTTCCCTGGGAGGGGGGGGGGGCTGCAGTCCTGTCTCCCAGTTCAAGTGGATCGGTGCGATTACAGCATACCAACAGCCAACAGGACACGGGAATGAACTAAGGCGGAGATATCTAGGCTGGAGGAGGAACACCCCTCTGATCTCCCTCATAGTACGATCCAGGTGCAGCGATCGCTGTCTGCCAGCACCTGCAGGGACGAACCTTCACACAAAAACGGGGGGGGAGGGGTTAGGGGGGGAATTTGTTGGATGTATGTGTGTGTGTGTGTATGAGAGAGGCAGGTAGGGAGACAGAGAGACAGAGAGAGAGAGACTGTAGAGAGGCTGGGTAGACACTCACCTTTATGCAGGGCCTCATTGGTCATGCGGTTGATGTACCTGGAGCTGGTCTCTGGAACGAGCCACTTCATCACTGTGTTGATACATGTCTTCCTATAGGAGCTCCATACACTGCCACTGGGGAGGGGAGGGAGGAAGGAGAGAAAGGGGGAGGAGAGGTGGGGCAGAGGAGGAGCGAGAGACAGAGAGGAGAGAGAGGGGAGGAGAGGAAAGCGAGGAGGAGAGGGAGGAGAGAGGGAGCGGCGAGTGAGGGAGGAGAGGAGGAGGAGCGGAGATGACAGGGGAGGAGGGGCAGAGGAGAGAGGGAGGAGAGGAGGAGAGAGGGAGGAGCGAGTGACGGAGGAGAGAAGGAGGAGCGGAGATGACAGGGGAGGAGGGGCAGAGGAGAGAGGGAGGAGCGATAGACAGAGAGGAGAGAGAGAGAGGGGAAGAGAGTAGAGCGAGGAGGACAGGGAGGAGAGAGGGAGATGCCGAAAAACAGGGCGTGAGCAGAGGAACAGTGTTGTGGAGAACACCAGAGAGGATAACTAGGAGGAGGAGACGTTTACCTGGTCTGACCCTTGACCTCCGTGAGGTCACCCACCCCCACGGTGTGACACGCCCCGGTGTTGAGGTCCCAGCTGACCTGAAGACTGGAGTGGTAGGTGTTGGGTCTGCAAGCACACACACACACACAAGTGATAAATACAGGGAAGAGTAATAGAGAGGTACAGGCAGACAGGTAGAGAGAGGTACAGGCAGACAGGCAGACAGGCAGAGAGAGGGTACAGGCAGACAGGCAGACAGGCAGAGAGAGGGTACAGGCAGACAGGTAGAGAGAGGGTACAGGCAGACAGGCAGACAGGCAGAGAGAGGGTACAGGCAGACAGGCAGAGAGAGGGTACAGGCAGACAGGCAGAGAGAGGGTACAGGCAGACAGGCAGAGAGAGGGTACAGGCAGACAGGTAGACAGGCAGAGAGAGGGTACAGGCAGACAGGTAGACAGGCAGAGAGAGGGTACAGTCAGACAGGCAGAGAGAGGGTACAGGCAGAGAGTCAGACAGGCAGAGAGAGGGTACAGGCAGAGAGGTAGACAGGCAGAGAGAGAGTACAGGCAGAGAGGTAGACAGGCAGAGAGAGGGTACAGTCAGACAGGCAGAGAGAGGGTACAGTCAGACAGGCAGAGAGAGGGTACAGTCAGACAGGCAGAGAGAGGGTACAGGCAGAGAGGTAGACAGGCAGAGAGAGGGTACAGGGAGACAGGCAGACAGGCAGAGAGAGGGTACAGGCAGACAGGCAGAGAGGGTACAGGTAGACAGGCAGAGGTAGACAGGCAGAAAGAGGGTACAGTCAGACAGGCAGAGAGAGGGTACAGGCAGACAGGTAGACAGGCAGAGAGAGGGTACAGGCAGACAGAGGGTACAGGCAGACAGGCAGAGAGAGGGTACAGGCAGACAGGTAGACAGGCAGAGAGAGGGTACAGGCAGACAGGTAGACAGGCAGAGAGAGGGTACAGGCAGACAGGTAGACAGGCAGAGGTAGACAGGTGTACCTGCAGTGTTCCTCCTCTGCTGTAGAGAAGGCGAGCAGCAGCAGACCAATGTTGATGACCACTGTGTTGGTCTCTGAACACACCTGACACACACACACACACACAGACAGACAGGAGAAAATGAAACGTCAGAGAGAAGTGTGTGTGTGGGTGTGTGTGGGTGTGTGAGTGTGTGTACCTCCAGGATGACCACATCATAGTCGCTGAAGGAGCAGAACTGAGCGGCCCAGCCAGCGTCTCTCCTGATCACCTCGTTAATCAGATATTCAAAGTCCA
The DNA here is from genome assembly GCA_030340665.1 of Neosalanx taihuensis. Classification (NCBI taxonomy): domain Eukaryota; kingdom Metazoa; phylum Chordata; class Actinopteri; order Osmeriformes; family Salangidae; genus Neosalanx; species Neosalanx taihuensis. The sequence goes on from CM059314.1 coordinate 5,211,655, forward strand.
GGGTGAGCTGCTCCACACACACACTCTGCCACACACACGCACAAACACACGCACGCACACACACGCACACACACACACCAAAGTACATTTTTAAACACCACACAATGTCACACACCAGCGTTTATAGTTATACACCACACACACACACACACACACAGGTTCCAGCATCATCACCCCCCCCCCCCCATACACACACCTGTCCGCTGTACGGCCCTGTGATCAGCTGCAGGCTCCGCCCCTTGAGGTCACTCACTGTTACTGGTAGCTGCACCTTCTCATCTTCATAACCTGGAGGAAGGGAGGGAGGGGGGGAAGCAAGGAGGGTGAGGGAGAGAGGGAGAGGAGGGGGGAGGGAGGGAGAGAGAGGAGGGGGGAGGGAGGGAGGAAGCGGGGAGGGGAGGGTGAGAGAGGGAGGGAGGGAGGGGAGGGGGGAGGGGGAGAGAAGCGGGGAGGTTGAGAGGTAGGGGGAGGGAGGGAGGGAGAGAGGAAGGGGGGAGAGAGGAGGGGGGAGGGAGGGAGGAAGCGGGGAGGGGAGAGGAGGGTGAGAGAGGGAGGGAGGGAGGGGAGGGGGAGAGAAGCGGGGAGGTTGAGGGAGAGAGGTAGGGGGACGGAGGGAGGGAGAGGGCAGTAAGGAGAGCGAGGGACGGAGGGAGAGCAGATATTCAAGTGATCTGTTTTTCTAAAATGGCACCATCCCTAGTCTGGGTGTGTGTGTGTGTGTGTCCTCCTTCTTCTTCTGTGGTGTCTAACCTGTGGAGTCCTGCTGCTCTGGCGCCCCCGGCTGCTGGAGGCCGTACTGCTGCCGTGTGTAGCTAACGTATCCTGGCTCGCTAGCACTGCTGTCTG